>JABAKD010000016.1:2992358-3349858 GCA_012845835.1 Undaria pinnatifida | reverse complement strand
AGATCGCGCAAGATTTCACACGAAAACTGACGAAACCACAAAAAACACCAACACACCAAAAGCACAAAACACAAAACACAAAAACGATACACACATGGAAAGAAAAAAAAAAAACACCACAGCAGTAAAAAGGAGAAAAAAAAAAAACGACAGGCGGACAGACAAACGAGATAAACAACACAACACAAACAAAACAGACAACACAAGGCAAACAGCACGAGACGGGCTAACACAAGACAAACAGCACAACACATACACGCATGTCGGCAGACATGCGTGTCTTGTCGTGACGTGTCACCTGAGCAGGGCTCGAGCCGTAACCAAGAAGTGCCCCTCCACCGCCCACTCCGACGCCGACTGCAACCGATCCGCGGCATCTTCCAACCCCTCCAGACAAGAGGACATGGCCTTCAGCATGCCGGGGTCGGGCCGAGGGTCCAGCGCCATGGACTTGAGGTGGCCAAGTGGCGGCGGCTGGTTCACGAGGAAGGACGCCAATGAAGGGTCCTGGGGAGAGGAGAAAATAATATTGACAGGAGAGGGGGGTGAAAGGGATGCGGGAGGGGCGGGGGGAAAGGAAGGGGAGTAAGGCGTGTTGAGCGATAAGACACCCAACAGCATGGGGGCAGCGAGCTTATTTCCTCCCTCCTCCCTCTACAGAGTACCTGGCATCTAAGCAGGACACTTCTAGCAGTGCCAAAAGTCACGAGCTTTATGGTTTAATTAACCCTCCCGACCCAACCCCACCACATCCTACCCTGCCCTACCCTACCTCACCCCACCCCACTACCCTGCCCTACCCTACCCTACCCTACCCTACCCTACCCTACCCTACCCTACCCTACCCTATCCTACCCTACCCTACCAATACTGCGGAAATCACGGCGCACCTGCGTGTAGAGAGAGCTCACGGCGCGGGTCTGAACCCGGATGCACATGGTACCGCTCGTGCTCGTAGCGCTGGACGTCGACATCGGTGAGTTGGTGAGCATCCTGATTATTCAACAAGAAATAGACATGGGGTTGTGGCAAACAAGTGGAGGGGAACAAAAAGGAGAGGACAAGCGTTGCGGGAAAAAGAGGGAGGGGAAAAAGGGAGAGAGGGGGGGTGATGAGGACAAGGGTTGCTGTATAGAGGTGGAGGGGAGAAAAGGAGAGGGAGGGGGGAGCGAAGAGGAGAAATAAGGCATTGGGGGGGGGGCGAGATAGGGGGGTACATATCATCACGACACATGAGTGTGATTGTAGTATACAGCGGGGGCTAAATTAGAGTAACTCTAGTGTACAGAAGAGGGGGTTGTGTAACGGGAGAGTAGAGGGGGGGGGGGGAGGGGGAGGGGGAGGGCTTGTTGAATATTATACAGGAATAACATGATGAGGGGGTACTTCACAGAGAACAAACAAACTGAGGGGGTTTCCAACAGATATGTGGGCGATGACATAAAATAGGGGGGTCATACCGAACTTGGTGTTGGCTGTCCTCGTGTTGCTGCGCAGAGGTTTTCGGGGGGGACCGACGCGAGAAAGAGGACATTCGTGAGAGCCCTATTGAAGGCGTATTTTGCTGGCTAAGTGAGGTCAGAGAGAGACGAGGAGGGAGGAGGAGAGGGAACAGCATGGCGGCGTGGCGTCAGAGAGAGGCGGGGGGAGCGGAGGAGAGAAGACGGCGTGGGCGGCGGCAGTGGCAGAATGGAAGAGGGGGGGAGGGGGGGGGGGGGGGGGGGGGGGGGTGAGGGGCACCGGTGCATGCGTAACGGCATGGTGGCATACTTCGGCCTTCGCGTGAGACACATTCCAGACATTGCCGGTGAAATAAGTGTTTTTTTACCGGTAGCATACCACTCAATGTCAATATTAACAAAACAAATACCATGGCGGCCATTTTAATATAGCATACATGCCACGATCATAAAACACAACAGTACAAGATCCAGCTGCCGGATCCCACAACTCCAAACCACGACCAAAGCTTAAAACAGACCAACTACAAAACCAAAACTAAAATCAAAAACCACACAAGTCCAAGACCCACATCGATGTTACCCTCACGTAGGGTGGCCTACCAAGCTTTCCCTGATGCTATCCTCCATCAACAGTGTACCGCATTTTCGTTAGGGGCGGGGGTAATACAGCAAAAAACAAACCAACACTAGAGCCAAAGCCAAAAGCCAACACCCAAAAAACCTAGCACCAAAACTAAGACCAAAATCAAACTTAGACCGAAAACGAAAACCAATTCGACACTGCTTGCCGGCAGCACGCTACATCACTCACGTTGGGTCGCCGCCCAAGTCATCCCTGATGCTATCATCCATCGACATCGTTGCAGCATTCGCGTTCGGGCTGAGGATAATCATGTGAGAGTCGTCCGGCAGCAGTGCGCTTCCCCGCATCAGAGGAAGGCTTCCCACGCCTATGGGGAACTCCACCTGGGCAAGGGGCGGAATGGGGTGGGGTGTTCATGTAACACAGCGTTGCACAGGCTAGCATAGCTAAGCACAGCAAAGCAAACACTATATCACAGCGAAGCATAGCATAGCGCAGCAAAGCATACCACATATTGGCATTGGCATAGCACAGCATGGCGTAAGCATGGCACAGGATATCACAGGACAGCTAGCATGGCATTAGCATAGCGCAACACAGCATGGCACAACGTAGCACAGCATAGCACAGCACATGACAGCGCAGCATAAACACATCATGGCCCAGTATAGCACAGTATATTAAAGCACGGTCTAAGAGGCCACGAAAAGGAGGCGGTAGGGAGTCGGGTGGAAGGAAAGATGAAGCGCGCCACTCGCAATACTCGGGTTTTGAGATCGACCCAAATGAACATTTATCAAAAACTCATTTTGGCAAGATGCGTGTGATCCTTCGAACGCGCGTGTTACGGGGTGTGTTTGCCCTCGTGAAGGATACAGGTCGGTGATTCCCCTGCGGACTACCAGTCCGGCAACAAACATAACCTCGATATGAAAAAAAAAAGGTCGACATGGATTTGAGGTCATGCGGTGCTGCTATCATAATCCCAAGACTTGTCCATAAGCGTATCCCCATGGAGATAGATCAACAGGATCTACACATCCACCGGTTGACTTAGGGGTGCTCCATTATCATCCCCTCCCTAATATGTCCGAGTTTCGCACATTTTTCAAGCGACATTCAAATCGAGCTTGTATATAGTTTCGAACTGATACAGCATACCTGGTATACCTGATACCACATAGCCCCAAAAAGCGCCCAAACCTACCTGCTCGTCGATGCTCCCGCTCTTGCCAAACATCCCCCCCGTTTTCCGCTTTACATGGACGTGGAAAACGGTGAATACCAGCCGGTGCCTGCTCGTCAGGTGTTCCGGGAGCTGCACCTTGATCTCTTCGCATATCTGCGGCGTTCTGCTGTGATAAGTAGTCTAAGAAAAAACAAACAAACGCGAAGACAACGTACAGGGGGTAGGTTAACCCCTCCACCAATGGAAACCCATTTTTTACTTGGAAATAGTGTAGCGACGGGTTTTGGGGTTTCAGAAAGGCCACCATTTGAGACTTCAGAGGGAAAAATCGACGACGAAAATTGACGACTTCCGCACCGGCTACTGCTGGTTAGCGATGACAACATCGGTGTCCGAACGGCGACGCCAACAACACAAAGACTCGTACGGCACTGGCGCAGCATTATCCTATTCGTACCGCTGCGCTCGCGCTTTAACAGGCAGAGACGTGAAAAAATCGCAATCGTCGTTTGTTTGGTCGCTATACCATGATCAAGATATACACGGACCCCAAAATGGTCAAGTAGTCCGGAGAAAAAAAAAAAAAAAGCAACGCACAGGGGCAGGCAGGCTTGTCCGCGTTTTAGTCCAAAAAACGAAAAGCAAGACATAAGAGTACATTCGGCCGTGAAAACTACAGCAGAACAGCAGTAGATTTGCTCAAGAAAAATATCAAGACAAGACTTGCGGTGTTCAGCTGTCGCAAACACAAGTCCGAGAACAACAAACGAAAGAAGCGTACAATTCGGTCGTGGCAAGTGAGTAGTTTTGAGAACAAACGAGAGCAATGCACAAGAGCATGTTCGGCCGCAATATGTAAAACTAGTCACGAGAACAGCAAGAGAATGAAGCAACGCGTATAGCACATGTATATAAGAGTGCGCAGACAAGCTCACCGTGACAAGAAGCGATAACAAAAAAACGCCAAGGACATACAAATACGATAGCTATGCTGTACCTGGAATAAAAACAAAAATAAAAATAGTGAAATGATTAAATAACACGAGCTCGTAGCGCATACGATCCCACACAACACATTGTTTTGGTGTTTTCAGCCACAGGGCTGACTTAGGGCCCATTATTAGTACCTGGTAGTAATATTTCCAATGCTCCAACGAATTAAGTGGGTTTGAAATAACCTGAGAAAGCTCGTGGAAAGAGCGTTCGAACGAGCCCAGAATTACGCGTGGGGGTTTACAATATGGTGCTTGTATTGGCATATTGACCGTCGCTAGAGAGGGCACTTCATGAGAGCCCAAAAAAAAAAATCGGTAACTGATTGTGTACGATCCCTTAACCAATCGGTTTTACCAACCCCGCACCATTTGGAGCAAAAAATAAAACATCTTTGGGGGTGATGCTATTTACCGGTACGAGTAGCTTTGGTCCACAGAAGCAAAAATCAAGAGGCGTGAGACTCTTTATTGTTGGTCGACGTCCCCACATAGGCGTGCCAATATTCGCAATATTTCCGTTTGGTCAAAAAGCCCCAACTTCGTCAGTTCCCCACATTTCATTTTGCAAAGCTCGATCGTACTGGTATTATTATACCACTCTGTACGCATTGGATACTAATTTTGAAATAAAGTGTTGCTTATATTTCAGGACAGAGTGGTATGTATTGCGCGAAGTGATCACAACATGTATTTGGCGCCGTTGAAAGCGCGTTACGTCAAATGTCAAAGGGGTTGACGGCTTCACCCTAAGGGTTGACCCGATAGTGCCTGACCCTTCGAACCCGGGGTCCTGGATAAGGGATACCTGGTGTATTAGACCCGCTGGCGGAGAAACTTACACCATCGTCTACCGTCTCCGACCCAAATATCGAAGGGACGATAACACTAGATACCGAGTGCCAGGTATAATACGTGACGTTGTTATCTTCGTGTTTTTAAACGACAGCAAGCAGGACTCGTACCGCCAGACAGAGGAGTATGTATGATAGATAGCTGCAGCAGTACCGGCAGCGCGTGTTACACTGCTTGCTACTGACTGTTGTATTATACCATGCATCACACCACACACCACACGCCATGCAGCAGACTATAAGGTGTACCTTATTGCGCACCATACGCAATGGGGGCAAGGGGAACAATGGACAATCGCCCGTCGGTTTCAACGTAAAGCAGAAAGCAAGCAAGACTCGACAATAATCGTATTATACAATAATATTAAAACTCTTTGTGGACTTCCGGGCGCAAAAACTCATTAAAGAAAACTGCCGATCACAGCATCCGCCACCTAAAGCAATTCGAGCTGCTGTGGTGTAGGACAAAGATGCATTCGAACTGCTACGTAGGAAGCTGCGAGGCAAGCGTGAAAGGCATGACGATACTCGGATTGCTTCAAGATTTCCTAGACGCCTCGTTAGATCGCGCTCGTCGCTCTCTGGGCTGTATCAGCGGGTCCCAAAAGGGTTCAAAACACGCTAGCGAGGGTTTCCAGAGAGCAACTATTTACAGTCCATACTCTACTCCATTAAACCCAACCCTAACCCCAACCCTAGAGTTGTGAACCTACTAAGTGGGAGGAGGATGCCAAAGGGATTCCGGTCCGGGCGGGATGACGGTAGAGTTGCTGATCAACTAAAAAGGAGGTGTGGTCTATTGAAGGAGGTGCAGTCTATTGAGCATCCCATTTCCACCGTCTCAACCCTAGAACACAAAAACACAACAATGGGTGAGGACCGTACTTAAGTTTCGCAGTCCATAGGCTATATATAGGGTGTGGACTGTACTCAAGTTCCGCAGTACATTAGACTCTATCCGTTTGTTTTTTTATATATAAAAACCTACAGGCCATTTTTTGTTCTTGTTTTTGTTTCTTGTTATCGGGTTGAACTTTTGAGTTTTGCTCACAATTGGTTTGTTGGCTAGAAGTAGGCGCCGTCGGGTTTCCAGTAATCGCGAAAGGCGGTGTTCATGGCAGACGACAACCCCTACACGCGATGAACTGCGGGGAGCAACATGCACCCAGCAAGCCACATATTACACGAACATATGACGCGAAGAAATATGTATAACGCAAACAGACCACATCTGGTGTATAAATACATGCATGTGTACATGCATGCTTAGCTCCACTGCTGTACGCCAACGCACAGATTACATGCAAGACTATGAATAGACTACAGCAGCAGTAGTCAGGTAGAATTACATACACGCGTAACAATGTATTCCGATGCATGACAGAATACGTATGATAAGTACGTGTAAGTGTAGGACGCATGGAGCCCACACCCCATACGACAACAATTGCACAAGCTGAGGGTAAGGACCTCCTTGGGGCAGGAACACCCAGTGGACACAAAATGGCACTCCAAAAACACAAAAATACAGAAGATGAACCAGCTCAGGCACCACAGCGGAAAAACAAACTGCACTACGCACATACAACACACAACTCCAGCGCATTTCCCATATCTCCCTACATCCCTAAATCTTACCACTACCACCACCACTACCACCGCACCAGGCCCAACTCGACCCCACCCCCACCCCATCCTATTCCATCCCAGGCACCTACCTGCGCATAGCACTCGGAGACGAACGTCGGGCCAAGCTGGTGGCTGAATATGGCGGGCAGGGACTCCCCGACGCTGGCGCGGCTCTCCAACCCGGTCGGGTAAAGCCGCAGCTCTACGCGAATGGCCAAGTTCCGCTGCTGACATCTCTCCAAACCCTGGACAAAAAATAGTAATAACAGCAGCAGCAAAGGACGGTGTTGTTCGGACATGAGGATAGACGACCACAACAACGACGACGACCACGACAGACAACAACAACAACAACAACAACAAAAACAATAACAACAGTAACAGCAACAGCCTGGTCGTAAAAGCAATAGCAGGGTACCTAGCTGTATACACACGAAAAACGCGGTGCGCTCGAGTGCGCGAACAGATTACAAAAGCTGCAGCAACAGCAGCAACAAGCAACAGCAAAAACGCAAGCAACACCGGAGCATTAACAGAAGAAACACCAACAACATCAACACAAACAATACCACCAGGAACAGCAGCAGCAGAAGCAGCAGCAGCGGGCTCTCCTACCACCTACAAAACCATGATACCAGGTATCACCTTACACCATCAAAAGCACCCCGACCCAACCCGGAAAAAAAAAAGGAAAAAATGAAGAGGAAGAAAAAAAATCGACTTGCCTGGACGTAGACATACATCACGTTTGTGTGGAACGTGTACATTCGGTTGAGACCGCTGCCTCCAGCCATGTTCGCCGAAATCAGCGGCAACGCCTGGACCTCCCGCACCATGCTGCACACGACCAGCCACCCCCCCGGAAAAAAAACACACACAGACCAGCAAAACGGCCGAGGGTAAGAAACATTCACGGCTGTTTACGGGTCATGCCCCGACCCGACCCGAGCCAACCCGCGGATCGGTTCAGAAGGTATTCCGAAACTCACGTGTCTGGTCAGGCCATGCCAAGAGCTTGTCAAATAACACGGGTCGGGTCGGATCGGGTCACCCTGACTCGACCCCACCCCTGAGAAGTGACCCGACCCGCGAAAAGCCCTGGAAACATTCCACACTTCGGGACAGATCATGACGTAGATCATCTACAGCACAGATAATGATGTACAGTACATAATCTATAGTACAGATACTTATCTAGACCGTCTACAAGATAGATCATGACCTAGACGATCTACAGGACAGATCCTGATCTAGATCATCTGCAGCAGGTCCTGTGCCTGTCGTTTCGATATGTTGCGCAGGATCTGCACATACAGCGTACAGAACTAACCCAGGAAACATTTACTAGATTAAACAGATCGTACGGCTCCCACCCGGTAACATAAACTGGACCACACAAATCATCCCTGAGATATGTAGATAATCACGCGGGGATTGTTGGTGATGTGCCGGACGTGCGAAACATCAACATTCAACATAGAAACTTCAGCGGGAAGCAGTTGTACACAAAGCTACTAAAAACAGGTACACGGAGTGTATCCTTCGCCATAAACCCCGTAGCAAGGGCGATCGAAGCATTACCCCACCCCGCCCGGGTCGTGGGCTCATTTTTCGTATTCGATATCTACAACTCCTGTACACCGCACACGTACCTCGTGTTGAATATTTCATATTTCCGACATTTTTTCCCTGGCTGTGACCTTTCTTTCAAAATAAAAAATGAAAATACACCTCAGCTGCGAGGTTGACCATTTCGGCGACACGAAGAACAAAAGATGAAAAAAGACGCCTTGGTTGACAGATCGAAAGAAACTCGTCGAAACTCAAAATCAAAGTCAGCGCACCTTTTCTGCTCCACATCCGGCGCGAGCTGCGATAGGACCGACAGATTGCTGTCCACCAGAACGTCCCCCTCCTCCCCACCCCTGGATTACATTCCAAACAACCCAGACAGAGCGGGGTTGGAGCATATACAGCACAGGTCGTCACCGCGGCACCGTTGTATTATGCAACGGAGATAAGCTTAAGCTATACTTGCACCCATCCACCGGAGGATAAAATGAAAAACCGAAAAAAAGTACCGAAAATCTACTACGAAAACGACTTAAGCGCAGAAAGACGTCACACACAGTAACGCCTGAGGCTGTCTTGCGACCGCGTCTAAGGACTAGATTATGGGCATACCAATCGCCATGGGAGGTACACATCTCGAAATGAACCGGCACATATTACACCGCACAAAAGCCATCCTGCACCGAAACTGGTGCATCGCGCGAAACGACAACAATTGCGCCTCACACAAAACAGGTGAAGCACAACCACAAGGTCGTGCATAAAACGGGTGAAAAAACGGTCAGTACACGCGAAACGGCGTGCCAAATCAAATCGCTCAGGAAGACAGACGAAACAGGCGAAACACGAAAAAAACTTACAATCGTAAGACCGATGACAATGGAAGGCCAAAATTTTGAAGTTCCCGAAGATCCCAGCCAAAATATGCCTGAACGGTCGCCTATGGGCCTATTTTTTTTTTCTTTCAACTTTCCAGAATTCCGGAAAAAAACTGTTTCTCGCGGCGATCTTGGCCAATATCTGCTTGAGAAATTCTCAAGCAGGTCTGGGATTAGACGCGGCGTGATTTCGTGTTCTCCACACACTTCGTTCGACGAAATCAACGACAGCGTCGTGAACTCTGAACGTGGCGAGCTCGTTAGGGGCTCCGACCCCCCCTTGGTGTACAGCGCTCACTTTACGGCCGGTGATTTGCGGTGGGCGCCGATCAGGCTTCTGTTGAAAACACATTTGGCGGCTGATGTGTAGAAAACTGAAACAAAAGCTCTCTATCGTCTACCAACGGGCGAAAGACAGAATTTTGAGAGGATGTGACGCAAGACCACAGGACAACACAAGCAACCTCTCACGCCCTAGGGCATGGATCGAGATGAACTCGCGCTGTCACCTGAACTCATGTAACCTTGTCCGGAGCGAAGAGCAGTGACCATGATTTGTCTCTATCTCGAGATCGAAGATCAATCGTGTTTGTTGGACAATGCTGATCAAGGCTTGATGAAAAATAGACAAATTGACCTGTTGGACCGCATGACCAAAAAAGGAGCCAGAACAAATATACGGTAACTGTTTTCCCCCCATAGCGACGTTACCCGGAATCTTCCAGCAAACAACCCAAAAAGAAGTTTGGGAAAATTGGCCAAACTATCGGCTCTCGATTGTCATCGGTCTAACATTGAAGATGTCGCTTGACGGTCTATGTTTAAGCTGTCAAGACCTTTTCAGACTTAATATACTAGTTTTAGTGTGGCGATCTCCTTGACGGCCGGCCGTCTGTCAAGGGACAAGAGTGCCGTCAACCCGCCAACTAGCAACGGGGGTGGAACGGTCGAAATGGGTGAAACGGCACGCTTACTTTGACGATGGCTTCGCCCCCCGCACGTGAGGATGGTCCAGCGTCGTCCCCAAAGGCTTGCACGCGAACGTAAATTTTCCGTCAAGCGGCGTTATGTTCGAGCTTTTCGTCCGAGAAGACTCCACCGCCGTCACCTCAATCGCCTTCAACGACAAGCAACCCAAAAATCCGACGGGGGGGGGCGGGTAGAGAAAAAGTGAGGCAGGGAAATGTGGGAAGGGGGAAACCGAGCAAAACAAAGCATAAGAGACAGGCGTATGCGGAGAGAGAGGTAGAGAGGTAGGAAGGCAGAGGTATCACAGCAACTGAACATCTAAACATACAAGAAAACACAACCAAAACTCCAAAACTACGTAAAAAAACGACCTTAGCAGCCACGTTGCCCACGATGTGAATCTACGTACGTGTTATGCACAGGGCCGAACTTACAAGTCGCATGAGGGACTCCTCGCTGAGACCGTCGTTTTGTCGGTAGAGGGACATAGAAACTTCGTCCCCGCCCAGCAAACGTCCTTCAGGCGCCGCTTGGTAAACCCCAAACGCCAGCGGCTGTCGATACCTGGTGAGGGGGGTTGTCGTGCCCCGGTCCGAGTGCCGACAAAGAAAAACGAAGGACAAAGAGGACGCGAAGCAAAAACAACAGAAACAAAGGCAAAAACAAGAAGCAAAGTACCCACCAAAATCCGAAAAGAGTGTCAGAAAGTAAACACATTAAAAAAACAAAACAAAAACAAAACAAAAACAAGGTGCGAAGAAACATGGAATCTTGTGCCAAGTACAGGAAAACAAAACAGAAACAACCAAGAACGAAAACACAACAAAACCAAGAAAACCAAATTACGTATAAATCCTTATTATATTATACGCTAAGGTGGTCGTGAAGGTGGTCGTGACGTTTTGGATCTTTAAAAAATATCTTGGTTAAAACACCCCCCCAAAAAAAGCGGCGACTCCCGAGCTCCACTCGGCCTCAGGCGGCCTCGCGGTGCCGCCACGTCCCATCCGCACAGCAGCACTACGACATGCCGGCGAAAGAACGGCCGTCGGTGCCCCACCTCGGCGAGGGGGGAGCGTGGAAATCGCCCTCCCGGGGACGGCTCGCTTGCCCCCCCCCCGCTTTTTCTTCGTCGCTGCCTGCTAATTTTTTTTTTTCGAATTCCCAACTATATTGAATTTTCGAATTGCTTTTTGACCACTTGGGCCATGGACACAGCCATGGACACGAGACCACAAGCGCGCCTTCGTCAACAGCAATCACACAACACCAGGACCAAACACAGCAGCGTCCAGCCGTCGCCGCTCGCCGTGTGCTGTACGTACTGCTGCACTGCTGTTCTGCTGTATGTAGTAAAGGTTTGGTCGGTGGGTGGGTGGAGGGTGCACTGCGTCGTCCGTGGTGAGTGGGTGGACCGTTCTGTACGTGGGAGTCTTTTTTTTGCTGTTTCCTGTTTCATAAGAACCAACCAACCAACTGCGCCCCGCGTACCAGGTGTATACTGCTGTACGTACTGCTGCACGGGCGTTCTGATGTACGGACTGCTGCACTGCTGTTCTGCTGTATGTAGTAAAGGTTTGGTCGGTGGGTGGGTGGAGGGTGCACTGCGTCGTCCGTGGTGGGTGGGTGGGCCGTTCTGTACGTGGGAGTCTTTTTGCGTCCTGTGGGAGATTAACCCTTTTTTTTGTTTCTACAATTTAATACCGGCCTCCAACTGGTGCTTGGGAGTACCACCGTCCCCACTGCTGCACTCCTCTGTCCTTTACTACCGTACGTACTACTGCTGCCGTGTTATCTTTTTTGTTTTGCAAAACTTACATACAGAGGATGATACCTTTACTACCGTACGTACGGCGGCATTGTCGTACTGCCCTGTTATTATTTTGTTCTTTTAGTACTTAATACAGAGGAGACAGCACCAATTTGTTTTTGTCCGCCATACCGGCCGGCAACTGGCATATTTCGGGAGTACCACTAGTAAGTTAAGAAAAGAACGAAAACGAACCAGAAACAAAAAAGAAAAATAAAGAGAAAGAGAAAAAATCAGAAAAAATGCAATGCCAAAGAGAACGAAACGAAATAATAAACAAAACGAAACCAAACGAAACGAAACAGGACCAGAAACAAGACAACAACGACTCGAACAAATAACCAATACACGAAGTAAGAAAAGTCGAAAGGTCTCTGAGCCGGGCAAACAAAAACACCTCTCCATACGCGCGACCAAAAAACAATCAGAGAAAACACACAAACCTAAAAAACACTGCCACCGCACGCAAACATGAGATACTTTCCCCCCCTTCTTCCGCACTACTGCGTCACGATAGCCACACTTTGTCGCATTGATCCACTCGAAACACCGAGCGAAACCCGCCGCAGCTATTGCCTAAACGCCTCAGGCACTCAGAACCATCAACGTAGAACGTCACAAGTGCGGCGCTGTTAAACTTCCAGCAAAAACGTGCACAGCCGCGTACAAGCATCACCATGTTTCCTTCGCGCATGTCGCGCATCTCCTTCCGTCGTGCTCCGGACATACACCCACCCACCCCCTCCACGGCAACAGCCCCGTGGGTTGCTTCGTGTTGATGCTGTAATCGTGACGATGTTTTCGACGTTCTTGTCCGGACGATGGCTACGGTGGAGGAGCCACCCCCATATTACATTGCCGTCGAGCCGAGGGCACTCTCGCGAGCGGTTAGATGCACTTCATTCGATAAACGGACTTCAACATACATACGAAGTATACGATATATACTGTATAAATTATTCTACAAACGTCGGCTGTGAGGTCGATATATTTAGGACGCATACTCATCATGGCAAGCTGCGTGATACACCGGCCGCTCGTTGGTCCTACGGGTGTTGCAAGGGCGAACATCAACAGCATATTGTAACAATGCTAGCTACTGCGCCTACTTCATCCCAAGGTATTAAATCCTTGTGCTTCGTCAGTTAGCGTGGAATAAGAACTGTAATAGCGCGGTGCAGCACATGGCGAAAAAACGAAACGCAGAAAAAAAGGCTACTTGCGTGGTGAGCGCCTGTGACCCGCTAAAAAAGTGGCCCAAAAACTGAACCCCCGGCCATAGCCTTCCAGAGGAGCCAATATGCCTACTATTAAAACAATTAAAAGTACACACACAAATAACAAAATGATACCTCTCTGGTAGATTTTATAAAAATATTCTAACGACGTCAGCTGTGAGTTCGACGAATTTAGGGTCGGTACTCAACTTTGCAAGCTGCGTTGCTGGTACTTGTAGTATACTATGTGGGTGAGTTTTTACACTTGATGGTTGTACACCCAAACGTGGGGCTAAAAGAAAGGGCGGCAAAAAAACGCGAAACAAATAGGGAGGGGGTAAGACTAAGCGAAAAAAAGTACCCAGTATGTAATGTTTGCAAAAACGAAATTAGCACCCAAACGTTGGAGGTGCCTTTACTAGGATTAGGAACGGTGCTCCGTCTCCGAAGGGATGCGTGGGCAATGGTCACATGACTGAGGCAAGCAACGAAACAGCGCGACCCCCCCCCGTGCGGGCGCGCGCTCCCACAACCTGCGGCGTGATCCCACCCACCTCCACAATCGCTGAGCGGCTTCCTCTGCTGCTGTGTCGGCGTTGGCTTTGCTCCTGCCCTTGGAGTAAGCATCCAACACCTTTTTCGCATCGTC
This sequence comes from Undaria pinnatifida, assembly GCA_012845835.1. Classification (NCBI taxonomy): domain Eukaryota; class Phaeophyceae; order Laminariales; family Alariaceae; genus Undaria; species Undaria pinnatifida. Next base: position 3,336,053 of record JABAKD010000016.1, on the reverse strand, counting down.
GGCGTTCGTGAGACGGCAAGAATATTAAGGTGTAAAAGGAGTGGCACGGTGGATAGTGAGAAGAAGAGATAAAGAGAACACACAGACAAAGAAACAGACAGACAGACAGACACACAGGCATATTAGAGGTACGTCGTACAGTAGGTAAATAGAGAAAGGCGGATAGCGAAATTTGGAACCAAAATATTAGCAGGACCAACGTCTCAAAAAAAATGTTTGCCTACAATACATATGATACTCGTATGTATACACAGGGCCAGAGAAGGCAGAAAACGGAAAAACAACTCTCTCGTCAAGGTACCACGTTCAGTGAGCCGAAAACCCTTCGTTGCCTATCGACAACAGGGGCTAGAACCGTTGCAGACATCAGCCCCTCTCCGCCCCCCTATCCCCCCACCTCCCCTCCCTCCCTACCCCCACCGCTACCACCAGCAGTCTACGACTTAGCCCAGCGTTGAAAAAAAGGCTGATTATCCACAATAATGCCTCATCATCGCATCATTCTGAGAAATTTCTCGGGCGGGTGGTGTTAGTGTTAGGGTAAGGGCTAATCTTCATCCATTATATTTAGGCAATGTTGTCGAAGCTGGGTCGAGGTCTATACAGTCCCCTCCCCTCTCACCGCCTTCCTCCCCCTCCCCCTTCCCCTACCTCGGTCTCACCTTCTCAGGCCCCCCCTGGAGCACCTTACTGAGCTCCAACCCCCACCTTCCCCCTCACTCCCTCCCTCTCTTCCCCCCGAACACTTCCTCCCCTACCCCCTAGCCCCCACCCCCTCCCCCGTCTCACCTTCTCAGGCTCCCCCTGGAGCACCTTGCTGAGCTGCAAGACCATGAATAGCCGCCCGTCGGCGTTCTTCGGGTGCAGCGCAAACAGCGCCCGCCGGCATCCCGTCACGCCCCGCTCCTGCGACGACCCCCTCCTTCGGCTCATGTGCCCCATCGATCCCATGCCGGACCCAGCTGTCGCCCGCGTCGACGACCCCGTGAGGATAAGCGAGGGCGCGGCCACGCCGTCCGGGTCTCCAGTGGGGCTCTCTCGCGTGAACACGTGCGCGAACTTGCGCCGCACCGCCCCCGAGTTCATGTCAAACCTTTGAGGTGGTGATGGTGGGAGGGGAGGGTTGTGAGGGGGGGGGGCAGGGGACGGAGGGGCCCAAAGGTTGCGGGGGGGGGGGGGGGGGTAGAAGGGGTGGAGGGGGTGTTAACGTAACGACAATATGTTGGGGTAATAATAGGAGGGGGGGTGGAAGGGATGGCGGTGGCGGCGGCTGCCGAAGCGGTAGCGGACGTGTCGGAGAGAGCGGTAGCGGCGGTACAGGTGGTAGTGGCGGCGGTCATTGGGGCGGAGAAGGGGTACCAGAATGCGTTAATGTCAGCTATCGGCTACTGGTTCACAAGTCAGGTAAGTCCCTGAGAGCGAGTGCCGTGAGCAATGCTATCAAGGAGTCAGCCATCATCCGGGCGGTCCACTTCGTTGTTCAGAGAGCGGACGGTGGGATTCCCGCAGACGTTACCCCTGCACGTGCGAAAACAAACCAACTCGAGCGCATCAGGTTGTCAGTCCCCCGATCTGCTCCTCTTACTCCGCAGCGCGTACTCTCTTCCGAGCGCGCGCGCCGCGAGCAAGAGTACTGGCACGCACGCACGCATGCACATACAGTTGTTGCTGTTGCTCGCAACCCCCACCGCCATCAGGCTTAACATGCCACTACGCTTACCTCGAACCATGTCATTCAAAGAGGCACTCTAATGCTCCAGAGTCGTACTTCATCCTGGTACAAGCGTCCACCCCCGCTTATCCCTCGTCTTTCCCCATTTATGTTCCCTTCACCTCCGCCTTCCCTGCCCCCCGCCTTACCCCTGCCCTCCTGCCCTCCTCACCCCTCCACTCCCCCCTATCCCTGCATTTCCCGGATGCGACGGTCTATGGTCTTACAATAATGCCCCGGCTGAAATGCGTGCACCCCTCGCCACCCTCCCCCCCCTCTTCCCCTCTGCTCCCCCTCCCGGTCCCAAACAGCTCTCACCAAAACGTCTCCGACACTCTGCCGCTGCGAGACGGGTCGACCTCCACCCCCTTCTTTCCCACTCGTGACATTATTCTATACAATGTCAGGGACGCGAACACTGGCTCCAGGTCGCCGACCTTAAAGGTCAGCGCCTTGGCCGCAATCTCCATCCACAAAAAGTTCGCGGGCCTGGCCAATGCCGTTTCGTGGTCGGGAGGTGTAAGAATGAGGCGGTGGAGAGAGGGAAAGATGTAGTGCGACGTGGTGAGTGAATAGGTTTGGTGGTGGTGCGAAACGGGACATGTAAGAGATTATAAGCCGGTGGGGGAACGGAGAGAGATTGTGGGGCGTAGTGAGTGAATGGTGTTTGGTGGGGTAGATGGGAGGTGTAAGAAAGAGTGAGGCGATGGGGGGACGAGGAGAGGGAATGAAGTGTGGTGAGTGAACGCTGTTTCGCGGTGGGTAAAATAGAAGGTGTAAGAGAGAATGAGGCGGTCGAGGGAGGGCGTGAAGAGTGGGCGGAAGAGAGGAAGGTGAGGCGCGCGGGGGAGGGGGGGCGGGGAAGAAGGATTGCTTGTCTCGCATTTGTTTTTGCTCGTTGCTGTGGCGTGGCATCGGAGGTGGCCGTGGCCGTGGCCGTGGTGTTGCTATTGACGTTGTTGCTGTTGACGTTGTCGTCACTGGTGCCGCTACTGTTAATGTAATGTTACTGCCATTGCTACTGCTAGTGCTGCTGTTGCTGCTGCTGCTGCTGCTAGTGCTGTTGCTACTGCCACTGCTACTACTGCTGCTCTGCTACTACAATGGGACTACTGCTGCTGCTACCACTGCTGATACTGCTACCAGCACTACCACTGCTACTATTTCCACTGCTGCTACTTCTACCACTGCAGATGCTGCTACTACTAGTAGCGGGTCCTAAGGCCGTTCCTGCCATTTGGGCTATAGTCGGTTTTGTTGCACACCTAGCTATTTTGTATTCCGTCGTTGTTGCTTATAGCGACTCATCGTTGATGCTGGAATCGTTGAAAGGCTAACCATTCGAACAACCAACGCATGGATCCACTGGTTAGATGCTACGCTACACAACCCCCCCCCCCTCAATCCTCACCTATCCAGCAGCAGGAGTTGCAGCTTCAAATCAGGCGATTTTCGGTAGGTGCTCCGGGGACCTTTGTATTGCGGTCGGTAGTAGTGCAGCACTCGGACCTCTTTGCTTCCCGGCTGAGAAAAGCGGGAAAATAGACGAGGCGCGCCACAATTCAAACAACAAAGAAAAGCGGAGGGACACACAAATAGCAAAGGTCAAAAGCACCACAGCCGCAACACCCACAAAACAACACCACACCGACAAGCCCGACACCACCAACAACAATGCCAAAACCAAAAACACAACCCACACCATGTACAAAAAAAAAGCCGACACCAACACCATCGCTACCAATACCACCACCACCACCACATCCAACGACAACAGTTCCCAACTCCGAAACTGACTATCGTCGCAGGCGTATCGCTACCTCTCAGGGGCTCCCCTCCCCGCGCCCTCCACAGCTCGAACAGAAACCACAAGCGAGGCATCCTCTGCCCACAACGTCCGATGAAAGAGTTGCTTGGTTCACTTCTAGATCCCAGAAGCAACCCCCCCTCATGTTTCCATTCATACGGCCTTCGTCTCTGACGCCAATAACACGTGCGGTAACACGCCCTAACAGTCCGAGCCGAGCTTGACATTTTGTGAACGGTTAGCTTAGCCCCCGAAGCATAAACAGCTGCTGCTACATGTGATGATCTGATGTGGATTGTGACGGGTTTCCACGGTCTAGGAAGGCGAAACATAGCAGGGGGTGCCAGTGCAGTGCGACACCGGTTCGGCGGCTCCAGCAACGCGCGCGAAACGCAGCTCGTTATCCCATCCCCGATTGGCAATCTGAGCAACGAGCGATTTGTGCCTCCGCTCCGAGGGACAGAAGAGCGCCCCGTCAATACGGGGCCTTGGACGGGAATCAAGTAATTCCAGTGACTCGGATGTCACATAGAAGGGAGACAATTTATCGCAAGATCACTCCCCCCCACTTCTCCCAACCCCCCCCCCTTCCCTCTCCCTCTCCCCCCCTCCGTCTCATCGCCAAGACCTAAGACCCCCTCCCCCCATCTCTCTACAACGCTATGCCGGCACCGGCTTCGCAAGAGTCAAGTCGAACCAAGTTAAGTCAAGCGAAGTCACGTCAGCTCCGCGCCAGGAAGTCCAGTCACTCCAAGCCAAGCCAAGCCAAGCCAAGCCAAGCCAAGCCAAGCCAAGCCAAGCCAAGCCAAGCTAAGCCAAGCCAAGTCTACCCGAGCCAACTCACGCCAAGTCAAAACAAGCCAGGTCAAGTCGCGTCGCGTCGGGTCGCGTCAAGTAACGTCAGGTCAAGTCACGACAAGTCAATTTAAGCCAGGTTACTTTAACCCTTGCACTAGTAATACTGCAAAAATCACCCCGCCCCCCGAATTCCCAGTACTTTGAATCCCAAAAAACAGACCAAAAAGAGGGCCTACCTGGTCTTCCGGGTCGTCCATCCCCACCGTAAACTCCTCTTTTTCCGGGCCGCGGTCATCGTCAGCGGGGTACTGCGGCGGCTCCTCCGATCGATATTTCACACTGAGCGGAGACGAAACCCGAGCCACAAGAAGGCAACAGCGGGGGGCGGGGGGTGACGGGACACGGGGAGCGCGCGAGAACGTAAAATCAAACTAGAGCTGTGCGGGGGGGAGGAGGGGGGGCGGAAAAAGAGAGAGAGGGCGCGGTGACAAAGCGGTATGAACATCGCCAACACCACCATCACCACAAGTACAACAAATCACCAACAACAACACCAACACCATCACCACCACAACCACAACCACCACTACAAACACCACCAACACAGCGCGAGAACGTGAAATCAAACTAGAGCTGTGCGGCGGGAAGGAGGGGGGGCAGAAAAAGAGAGAGAGGGCGCGGTGACAAAGCGGTATGAACATCGCCAACACCATCACCACAAGTGCAACAAATCACGAACAACACCAACACCATCACCACCACAACCACAACCACCACTACAACCACCAACACCACCAACACCAACACCACCACCGCCATCACTACCACCAACACCAACACCAACTACCACCTCCTCCACCATCACCGCAACTAACACCACCGACGCCATCACCACCACCACAACCACCACCACAACCACCACCACATCCACAACCACCACCACATCCACAACCACCACAACCATGACAAAAAACGCGCCACGGCCAAGCCCGAGCCCAGACAACAAAAACCACTCCCGTCTCACCACGGCACCGTCTTCTGGGACAGCCGGCCGATGGACAAGTTCACCCAATCTCTCGTGAACTCGTCGTACGCCGTCGCCAAAAAAGGCGTCGCCGAGCCGCGCGCCAGCGGGGGTGGCGCGAAGGGCCTCCCGCGCGGCGACACGGTCACCTCGAGGTCGTTCACCGGAAACATGAACGTTGGTTCCTTGTCCTGGACACGCACGGAAAGACAACGTTGTTCCGACGTTTGGGGGGCGAGGGAGAGGGGGGATAAGGTGGGGGTAGGGTGGGGGGAGGGTTGGGTACGGTCGGGTGGGGTGGGGTGGCGGTGGGGTGGGGTGGAGCGAGGTGGCGCGGGGTGGGAAGAGTAGAGCCTTCTATTGGTCTTGCTGTTGTTCGAAGCGGATGGCAAGCTTGAGAGGGTTGCATTTCGAACCGGGTTTCCAACCGGCTGCTACTGAACTCCGCTCCACCTCACCCAACCCCGCCTGCTGAACTCCTCTCCCCACGATCGCCGCCTCCGATGTCACGCGGAAAAACGAGGAGCGAGACACGGCCGTCCCCCCTTGCGGGGCGCGTTCCCGCACGAGCCCCCATTGCCCCGCAGCAATCTTCCGAATTGTGCGCTTTCCAAGCGGCCCAGTGGACTAGGCGGAAGCTACGGGACCGCCCGTCACAATGTATTGGTCCCTCTATTAATACAGCGCCGGCCAAGCAGGTGCCGGCTCGCCGCTATAGAGCCTGTGAAATCGCTTGGCACACACGGGCACAAGCCGAGAGTAGCGCGGGTTGCCACTCTAGTGCCGGTACTTCCAGCTGGCACACACCGGCGCTATAGAGGGACCACTGCTGTACTCCCCCGCGCGCAACACGCGCGCCTTCGGCTAGGGTAGGGGGGTGCCAACGCGCGGGCCACTTAAACGCGAAACCAAAACCGAGATATTTGACACCAAAGGTCGACAACGACTCGACGCCCACATGCAGCCGTAGCGCAACACAGGTTTTCGTGGGCGCACAGCGATCTCACGCGCCCAGTCTGTATACCTGGTCATTAAAGATCAGGCAGATCACGATCAAGATCATCTATAGATACTACTGTACTTCTGTCGTTATGATATTAGGTGCAAGATCTGTGTAGTACAGATCCAACCCGGGAAACATGTGCTGGATCATGCCCGTCATCCGGGTCTCACCCGGCAACGTGATATGTAGGCCATGCAGGTCAATATCAAACCCAAGATCTACTGAGATTATCTGCCCTGGAAGACAGATCATGAACAGGGATCTGATCTGTCATGTGTGCGACGATTGCACTGGTGAAAGGGCGTACCTTGGGGTAGTACCCCATGCCCGAGTTGAGGGTGCCTCGCGTCGTCGACGTGGACCTGGACACCCTGTCCGGGTAGTCGAACCCGCCACCCGATGGCGGGGGTGGCGGCGGCTGCTCCGACCGGGCCAAATGACAAAGCGGGGGAGAGGCAGACACAGTCGCACAAAAGGGCGGACGGACAGACAGACCGACGGGCGGATGAAACAGACAAAGGGACAGACAAGACAGAAAGACAGACAGGCAGAACGGCAGACAGACCAACAGACACACGGACAAAACAGACAACCAAATATACAGTCAGAGAGACAGTAAGAAAACATAGTCAGGTAGAGACAGAACGCAGGAGTACCATGCAAGAGCACGAGACAAAATAACACAAGCTTTAGATCGCCGAAGAAGAGAAAAGTAAAACCCAAACGTCGGCGGTTGCTTGCTGAATATTGCCGGTAGCCGCTCAACCGACGGCTCGCACCGTACAGCATCGGGTGGAACGGCTAAGCACACCAGCGCTGCTACGCACAACCCAGCCAAGCACAGCACAGCTAAGAACAGCTAAGCAATCACACAGCTAAACACAGCTAAGCACAGCGAAACACCGCACAATACCGCACAACACCGTATGGCACAGCACCGCACAGCATCGTACAGGACCACAGAACCGCACCGCTCCGCGCAGCACTGCACAATACAACGCAGCACCGCAGAGCACACCACAACACCGCACAGCACCGAACAGCACCGAACAGCACCGGGCAGCGGCCGACAATACATGACAGAACTGCAAAGCACCGCACATTACCGCACAGCACATCACAGAATCGCACAGCACCGCACAGCACCGCACAACACAGCATCTCACAACTTACAACACGTTCCAGAACCGCACATCATTACACATCGCAGCACGCCTCGCCCGGCCCAGGCCACAGGCGAGCACCGCGCGAGGGTGGCCCGCTCGGTCTACTGTCCCGCTCGATCTACTATCTGCCTGCTCTTGCTTGGTTTGCTAGGTGGTTTGCTTGCTCGTGTTGCCTGTTCGAAGTGCTTGCTTGAAGTGCTTACTCGAAGTGTTTACTCGAAGTGCTTGCATACAGTGTTCCTTGACGTGTTTGCTTGGACTACCCGCAAGAGCCAATCGGCGTTTTCGCCAGCGGTACCCAACCAAGGCAATTAACAACCACGACATATACCACCGTCATCTGCAGCGCTGAGTAGACTGTAGCGGCAGCCGGTTAACGCAGGGAGGCAGCGCAAGCTGCTCTACCAATGTGTTTACCGGTACAGTCGTGTTGCCGCGATAGTGCGGTGCCCCTGAAGTGTGGGGCCCCACTTTGGTGCAGTGAAAACCGCTTGTCACCTCATCCTGAAGAGTACCGCACTGTTCCGTGATACTTCGGGGTCCCACTTTAGTGCGGGTATCGTCATCTGCAAAAGGCACCGCACTATTGAGGGGACACCACTACTATTTGTGCTTCAAGTACGATACCTGGTACCTGGTACCAGGGAATATACCAGGGTATAACAGAATGACGCAGTCGGTATGGAGAGTTTCCTCCACGGTGGTTGGTGTGGCTGGCGAGGGCAAGGGGTACACCAACCTACCTTAGTAGGAACGTAAAACGCTTCCTCGTGTTACGAAGAACGCTTCTTGATGATACGATAGTCCTTTGCTGCAGACTGTTGCTCGCATCACCTTACGGCAATCCACGCGTATACAGCAGCAGCAGTACGTACAGTGTAGCAGCTCTGTGCGGAAAATGTACGTACATACATAGACGATTGTTGTACGTACAACACCAGCAGCATCTATAATGTTAACGCCTTTAGAACTGCACCAACGTTACTGTGGGGCAAATTACTTGGAATTAGAGTTACATCTACGTTATGTACGGTAGTGCGTGCAGTGAAAGGATTAATATAATAGCAGTGATATTCGCAGTGTGAGTGCGTGAGACGTAGACGTGAGTGAGCACATGAGCGTAACACGCAATGCCGCGTATAGACCACCGTGTACATACCGTACACCGTACATATTTGACGGATGAAGGAATTCGAAGCTCTAAACTGTTCAGGAACCAGAAGAAAACAATTATAGAAAAAAGCCGCGCGCCGCGCAAACGTGCGAACGCGAGCTTGCGCCCGCGCCTCCTCGAGCCAGAAAACAAACTGAACGCACACGCCAAGGTTGAGGTTTATATCGTAAGACGGCGGCTTCTCGAAGGGACGATCATGCGCAAACTTCGTCTCAGCAGCAGCCAACCACGGGAGAAGCGGCGGGAGGCAATATCGGCTGGCTTCAATGCTGTGCACATGGCCGCGATTGTTATGGCCGCGATTTGGACGATAGGCCGTCTCCATGTTTCCGACTACAGCAGCACTAACACTAGGCGGCAACAAAGCTCGCCACTTACTAATGTCATAATATTGGTTTACAAGTGCAACGGCGATGGTGTGAGAGGGCGGTGTAGAAACGTGGACGTCACAACGCCATCTGAGGCAAGTTATGGTATTTTTATTCCCCAGTGCCAACTGGGATCTCCATTGGTAAAAGTATCTGTAAGTGGCCCCACACACGTACACCACTTGCACAGGCACACGAGTGCACATTAACTATTAATAGTACACATGATACATGAGAAAGAAAATGTCGCGGACTGTTGAACGCGAGCAAACAAAAGCAGGCCGGCTATCATTGTCGTACTTGCCCCTGCAGCAGTACTGGTTGTTGTGGTGGCGGCAAGCCTCCGTCCCGATCAATGTATTCATTTCATTTCATCGCGCGTCGGCGGCCCCCCGCCCCTCCAAAAAAAAACGAAGCGCTGCGTCGATGCCACGCAAATTAAATAGCGGCGGGAAATGCTTGCATGCTCGCACGGTTCGGCTTGTTGATCCTTTTGGAAGGGAAGGGGGGGGAGGGGGGGGACGGCCGCAGGAGCAGCAGCAACGGCAACAGTAGCAGCAGCACCCGCAGCCGCAACAACGGCAGCAGCAGGGACAATAGCAGCAGCGGCAGCAGCTGCAGCAGCAGTGGCAGTGGCAACAGACGTGAAAGATCATGCCAGACAGAAGAGAACAGAGAAGCTGAAAGTTTTCAGGCTTCTGGTGAATGTACCAGGTATCGCACACAGCAGATATATTTGTGCCATACCAGGTGTACGAGAATATTACGAAAAGGTTTTGCTGATGGTAGTTGAATACACCATACATACGAGTACGCGTGCTAGTACTATACCAGGTATATATGTACGGTAACTAAGGAGACATGATCGTTGCTCGCGCGACTGCTGCACAACCCTCCCTGCTCACTCCCCTGGCGGGGGCGGAACACCTTTTGGTCAGGACCGCTGAGAGCGCGAGGCCCCGACTCCCGCCCAACGCGGCCTCAGCAGCAAATTATTCTGCTGTTCCCACAGATCGTGGAAAGACGACGGAGAGTGTGAGAATCGACTTGTACTAGTGAGAGAGAGTTTACGTGTGATATCGCTGTACTACACCTGATATATCATGTACGAGCGCGAGGTGGTGGGTGTATTATGTAAAGTGATTGGACACACAAGATGCTTACCTGGTACTTACCATACATATACAAGTAGCAGTAGATGACATCATGCGAGAACATCAGACAGCTTAGTGGTGATTGTCGAAGAGAAGCCAGCAGTGTGAGAGAACGGGGACATATTGGTTGGGAAGAAACGAATGCCTGTTTTAAATTCAGGACGTCCACACGCCATTCTACCCCAGGCCGTGATGGCACGGCTACCGCGGATCGAATAGAAAGCGCCCACGTATTCCCCGAGTGCAACTTAATGTCGGCGTGGGGTACGCACGCGCGCTCGTATCTCTTCGATCTCGCCCAGGGCCACAAGCAGGACGCGAGAACAGAAGCTGTGAACTTTGAGCGCGACAGCAGCAGGGAATAACAATACTGCCCGTAGTATCGTGTAGAGGGAATGAATGTGCCAACTTGGTGCCCCAAAGAGCAGTGTGCTATAGGTTCCCAACAAACAAACGGTTTCGCAAACACGCCGCCGAGCAGGCAATACCGCAAGAAACGCCGTCTCCCCGACACACCCCTCGGGCACGGCAAGATCGATCGGCAACACCAACCTAAGGGCATGGCGGCGACGCTGACTCGGCAAGATACCAAAACGACAAAACACAAAACACCCCCTCCCGGAACCGGAACTCGTGCCTCGTTGACAACAAAAACAACGCTCACGAAAAAACGCAAAAAAAAAACCAACCTCGTTCGCCATGCTTTTCAAACCCCGCCTCGTTTTTGGTGCCACCCGCGCGCACTGCCTCGTTTTATCGATCCTCAGCCTCGGCCACAATTTGGAGCTCCTGCTAACCCGAAATGCAGCGAGCGCTGTTGCTCCGGCCCTTGTCGCGCGCTGTGTTGGCACGAAGGTTTCTCCCCGGCGTACTCCAAAATTCCCAAGCACAACGTCCCCTCATGAAACATGCCGCTAAAATTTATCGAAACCCTAAAATCCTCAGGAGATCAGAGATCAGAGGATTAGAAAATCAGCAACAGCGACAGATGAGGGAAGCATGCAGAGCAGAGCAGCAGCACAGATACGTAGTGCCGCCGGTAGAGTTTAGTGTGATGAGTATCAGACCATTCTGTCCTGTGCACTATCCATCTTCGATTGGTATCTCCCTGTATGCAGTCCCTGGCCGTACGTTTGAGGCCGTTCTATAGCTTGCTGTATGTGAGGAATGTTCTCTTCGCACAAGTCCTCGAGTCTACAGAAAACATGTCCTCACCAATCAGCTGTCAGGGGGCGCAAGCTTCGCGATTTGGAGTGATATACTGCTGTACCACAGATATGAGGGAACCGTAAGCCGAGCACCACTATTTGCAAAATAACGGCAGTGGTGGTGCGATGATGGCGAGCGGTACTCGTATTGGTTGAACACACACGCACGGCGGTGGTGGCGGTGGTTGTATAGACAAATGGTGCCTGTCGCCCCCGTGGCGTATCCGGTTATCCTCGAGCCTGGTATAGGTCAATTTCGTGAGTTCGAGCCCCGCCGAGTGCATACGCGTATAAATTCGTTGACTTTTTTTCTTGTGCACAAATTGACTTGCGGAAAGCGCGAGAGCGTGAGTTAGCAACACTCGATGAAAAATCGACGAGCAGTGGGATTGCTGAACCCTATGCGCGATAAAAATTGAAGGCAAGAACCCGGGGGAAGAAGGGACGACACCTGTGACCACGTCTTGTCCAGAAGCTGGAAAGTAAAAGTGTGAGAAAAAAAAGAAAAAGTGACGGTGAAAATGGAGGTATAATAATAGTGATGGTGGTGGTGACGGCGGTGGTGGGTATAGGAGCTCCCAGCAATGCAGCAGAGGGAAATGTCCCATATCCAAGGACCCAATGCGCCACGACAACTCCATCGATCGCTGCATGCAGTGCATGCTGCAGGGGCAACGCTTCGTACGTAGTATGTGCGAACAACAACTAGACTACAATGTGCACGTTTGCTGTTTGGGGAGTGCGAGGAAATTAATGGCGGAGAGTAGTAAAGACGCGCTGGAGGGAAAAAACAAAGCTAGCGCAGGGGGCTATACATAACGAGTACTTGACTTGTAGATTGAAGGGATGCCAACCTCGTACTACTGCTGCTGTGGTCTAGACCGCAGACAGTTTACATACCATGCGCAGTAGTATAGTGTAACCATTGCCCTGCGTTTGTTGTAAATAAGATCCGTGGTAACAAGCAACCCCCCCCGCCCCCCCTCCCGGCTGTGCTCCGTCACGAACGGGGTGCGTGATTATTGGTCAAATGATTCAGGCAAGCAACAAATGAGTACGTCGCCCCCCGCCCCCCCCCGCCCCCCCTACTCGCGACGGCATTCGCCTTGGCTGTTGTCGCGCGTTGGGCTCCTCCCTTCCCTTCGCACGTCGATTCGCGTCGAAAGATTGTTGCTCAATGCGGAACGGTATGAATAGCCACCGCCTGCTTGCCGAATACCATCCGCCAATAAGTAACACCTACCAGGTACGTAACTAATCTGAGTAAGGCTTGATCCCATATTTTGACACCGACCTTGAGCAATCATGAGCGTAGATACCGTATGAAGTGGGATTTAGCGTAGCGCTCGCTGCTGTGCACAATTTCTTCATCTGACAGTCATATCGTCCGCCAAAAAATGAGCCTGGCGGTCTATTTTTTCTCAGTGGGCTCGTATGCGAGGGAGTTTTCCGGGCGGCAGGAGTTTTCCTTTGTGAACGAAGTGCGGACCCGCGCTGAGGTGGTGATGGCAGGGTCACCGTCTCAGGACACACAGACCAGGGGTTAGCCTCGAGCACGCCGGGACCGCTCTCCATGCGGAAGAAGACGGCCAACAAACCTTTTTGGGCGCAGAAGGTGAAACCAAACAGGGTGCGGGGGACATGATATATCCCCGCATCATCGTCGTCAGTCACCACAGCCACTTTTCTTGAACACCCAAAACCGAATCGTCGTTGAAAACCACGTCGACATTAACAAAAAACAATATGGTCTTGGCGATGACGCGTATATATGTTATAAGCACATTGTTTTGTACTACTGTTAATACCGATTAGACTAGTAGGCGTGTTTTTTTAATATATTTGACATACCCTTCGTGTTGATCAGCGCCGCGAAGCAGAAGCGAGCGGCTGTGGCCTCCTGTCGCGTGTTTTTATTGACGGGTAAAAAATACCAAGAAAAGCGCGCCCAACGGTCACCCAGACATCCAACGGACAACAATCGTCACAATTCACCATTAATTTCATAGCCGCTGTCCTGTGGGCACAATCAGTGAGCATGGGTAGCCATAGTCCGCCACAAACGGACACTGGGATCACAGTTGATTACAGTGTGCGGGTTAACATAGATAGAGCAAAGCTTGAACAATAACTACTGGTACCTGGTATATACCGTCATGAACGCGTAGAAGGCAAACATGAGCCCTACAATTACTTCCACCATAAATAATACCTGGTACCTGGTAGTGGGATATCACCTCTCTATTTAGATAATGGGAAGAAAATGGGAAGCAAGAAGGGGGGGGGGGGTTGTCGAGAGGGGTTGCAGGAAACGGCTACAGGCTCTGATTCTGCTAACCTCACGGCCCCTTCGCATGCAACAAAGTGCTAAAAGAGCAGTTACTATTATATGCACATATGTTTCAATAACTGCAACAAAAAGGCTACCAGGTACCAGGTATTAGATCGCATACAACAAAATGCTAGAAGAGCAGTTAGTTACTATTATATGCACATATGTTTCAATAACTGCAACAATAAGTCTACCAGGTCCAGGTATTAGAATAAAGGGAGTCGTTTATTAGAATAGTAGCACTCGTTTAACGCAATAGTGGGATTCGTTTATCTATCTTCTAAGCTGCGGTATGATATGTTCAGCTGCCAATTATGGTAACATCCTCTGCAGGAACTGCCATGGTATACATACACTTCTTGCAGCGTGTCAATTACAGTTGTCTGAGCTTTTTAATTTAGCATAGTGTTAGTATTGATGGCCGGGGAAACGGGAGTTCCTAAGCACTACCAAGAGGCTCGTGCTACGGTAGAGTTAACACCTTTCGTCTGAAATGGTTTCTGAAAGACCCTGCTCCTTAGAAATGGTTTCTGGATGACCCGGCTCCTTAGTCCAAAATCGTCGGAAATTCCTTCTTTTTCCGCATGACTTTCGTTGTATACGATTTTTTTATCTGGTCAGAAGTTTAACTTTTCCTCCAACATCAGTTTTCGGGTTAAGGACATGTCTTAAGCTCCTAAAGTGGGGAACCTCAGAAAGAAAGGTGGCACACCTCTATCGTGGAACGCGTTAAGAACAATGATGACATCGTGATAAGGATAAAGTAGTAGTAGTAGTAGTAGTAGTAGCAGCAGCAGCAGTAGTAGTAGTAGCAGCAGTAGTAGTAGTAGCAGTAGCAGTAGTAGTAGTAGTAGTAGTAGTAGTAGTAGTAGTAGTAGTAGTGGTACGTACTCACTGCAACAGGCGCAAATCGCCGATAACGCATTCGACGGTGTCTACACCTCACACAATGCACAAAATCGTAGCGGTGCTCGCTGGAACAATTTCGGAGAACGAGCGCATAGAGACCACGTAATTACCATCATCGTGCTGTCGACGATGTTCCCCACGGAATACGAAGAAAGTTCAACCTTCCGCAACTGACTCACAACCTGTGATCCCCCGTTGTCCGAGGTGCATTCAGTGCGCAGGGTAATAACGGCTGCCTCTCCCCACCGCGCCATCTACTATTGGTGGGCTTACCGTACCGCGCGCTCCAACTTTGACCAACCCTTCTTCATGCGCGCGGCCGGTAGCCCACCAAGTACCGTCATCACAGCCCATGTAGGCCGGCAGTATGATATTGTTATCCATCGGTCCATTGGCGGCTGATGATGTTATCACAGATACCCACAGATATCACCGCGGTCGGTATAGTATGATACGCGTTCATATTTAGGTGTCGGTGCGGTGTGTTGCGTACAAACAGGGGTTACGGTTCAAGATGAGGGGTGTGCCAGGCGAAGTAAAAATCTCTTAACCCCTTCACAACTGGAAACCCTTTTTGGGGACAAATTTTACTTGGATTTAGTATAGGGAGGGGTTTGGGGGCTCCAAAAGGGTTAACCTCCTATAAGGAAAGACAAAGGTAGGTGTGCCTTTGCGGTTTTTGACGGACATCATTCCTCTTGAAAAACCGCAGCCTCCACTGTTTCGCACTACGAGGTTAAAAATGATGCTTGTAAGAGATGCCGTAGACACAACAGGAAGGCGTTGTCAGGCGGACAACAACAAGCAGTCAACCGAAAAAAACTTGGAAACGGGAACATGAACGTTCAAGTCTAAAAGCTTGGTTGGTTGGTTGGCGGATGTCCAATCACTTATACCGATAGAAACCATTTAAGAGTTCAAAGAACATCAGGAAAAGAGCATCGGGCAGCAGAGAGGGCAACCCAAAATCTGCGGCGGTGTTGGCTTGTTCGGCGGAAACTATAAGAGTACATTAGAACGGCGGTGGTACCGCGAGTGGTGGTGTGATAGCGCGTTGAGAAAACAAATCATAAGCATATGCACAAAAATATAACATTCTTCGTGGACCTTGTCAAAACGACACCGCTACCAGTACTAGAATACAAACCAATATTTCGCGTTTGTTTCGCCGTGCATTCTTCTACCGCTGCTGTGGTACTGACTACTTGTAAACTATGTGCTTGAATCCTGCCGGATACCTGGTACTTTGTGGGATTTACTGCGTGTAAAGACAACCGCGAACAGGCAATGGGCGTGCAAGTTCGACGGTACACCCGCTTGTGTGGTGTTCCTCTTCTTGATGGTGGCGAAAGGCGTGACATGTTAACTACCTGGTACAAATATGAGAATATCCATAATATAGGCGAGCACGGAGAGATGCTGGTGCTACCGGACGAAAGGGAGGGTGGAAAATAAGCAACCATGAAGAGATGCTGGTGCTACCGGGCGTAAGAGAGGGTGGAGGCGGGGGTCGGGGTGTGGGTGCACAGGTAGACACAGCAAACGAACCGGCGCAAGGCCGGCGGTTTGGGACAGGGTCACACCACGCCACTATAAAAAGAAGAAAAACAAATTCCATCACCACGATCAAGCGTAGCGAAGGCAGCTCGATCAACAAGAGGTGGGCTCGTCGCGACTGTCGCAAGACGTCGGATGCCACCATGTTTTTGGTACAACATACATTATTATCGGACGGACACACTGTGTCCATTTCAATCTTCGATCTTCACGCAACCCTGAGCATTTCGTCCGAGCGAAAAATCTCGAGTTAGGGAGAAACCGTCATTCTGCAGATTGTCCCAATTGTTTCATTAATAGCCAACAGGCGTAAGATTCGCCGTGGGAACAGAAAAAAATACACCACAATATTAGCCAGCCGAGCGGATTAAATCCACCATTAAGCAACCCGTAAATAAATAAAAAACACCAGACAGGGCAGTTTCTTCCATTCCAGAACCACTCTGAACAACAACTAGGCAGGGTAGTTTCCAAGAATCACTCCGTAAAACAACTGCAACGAGAGTATCGCAGGCGTCCTGCCCCTTCCCTCAAAATACCTCGTATACTTCTCCCCGGGGCAACAATGCAAGACGCACCGAATTAATTTGCAAATAGTCTTTTAGAACTGCAAAACAATTCCGAGGCTAATTCCAAGTAGTTTGTCGTACAAACTTCGGTGCAGTACTTAAGGGGTGAACAACTCACATTATCACCGACAGAAGGTTGCGCCAATCTCAGGCACGCTGCGATCATGCTAAACCACGACACTAGCACCTTCTTGCTGACGCCGCAGCGCCTGGTAGACCTCCCCAACTCTATACATGAGCGCCAGGGCCTCTTTCGCGCTCTCGACGGAAGGCCCGTCGCTTGTGCGCACCGCACTCAAGGCCCTCGCCGCGTCGCAGAGGTCGCCGACGGCTCGCTCAATCGGATGAACCTCTCTGACCAATCTCGCCGCGGCATCCCCTCGCGCAAGATAATCGCCACCAAAAGCTTCCCCCGTCTCAGCATTCGCCTTGCCGCCACCGCCGCCGACACCCTCCTCTCCCCCCCATCCGTTCAAGGCAGCCAGCGCCGATGCACGCCTCACGAGAGCCTCTCGCACCAAGGGCGACATCGCTTCGTGCGAGCAAGTCACAGAAATTTCGATCGTCTTGGAATCTGCCCGGCTGCCCGTCCCTCTCGCTGACCCCGTCCCTGCCCCCACCCCCATCCCCGCCCCGTGATCCCTGGCTCGAATAACCGCGACTTGCCCTGCCACCCGAACCGCCAGCTCCGACGTCGTGCCGCTCGCTGGGGCCCCATTGCTACCGCTGGCAGCAGCGGGGAAACGCGCAAAAGATGGCACCAGCAGGCCCAACAGCATGCCGGCGTCACAACCCGAGCTGGTCACGTGTAGCTCGAAGCTCCTCCAGACACCGGGTACAGTTTTCAAAGGGGGAAGGCTGCCCTCCAACGCTCTGCTAGCCCCACCGCCGCCATCATCGGCGGAAGGAACAGTCCCGCAGATCTCTGCGATGGTCAGGTCGGGTCCACAGAAACAAGCACCGCGGCCGCGCGCCGCCCCGCGGACCGCGACAGCGCTGCCCGGAACCGCCGAAAGCTTGACGGCCCAGTCTAGCAAATCGAAACGCGAGCTGCCGAGCTCGACGCAGGCTCCAGTAGCCGTGTCAAGTGGACCCCCACCGCACTCCCCATCACACCCACTTTTACCGCCTTCTACGGCAAAAAAGAACTGGAGCCACGAAGTGACCGATACCGGGCGCGCGGACGGCAAAGAGAGCGCTACCGACGAGCTCCATGGCCGCCCCTGGCGTAACGTAGCCATCGGCAGCAAGGCTGATGTTGACCAAGCCCACCCTTCGCCCACCGCGTTGCCGCTGCTGCCTCCATCGCCGTCGGCCACGATTCGGGTGACAACGAACCAACGCCCAGCGCCTTCATTCCCCACGGCCGGCAGGGACCTCGAACAACTGCCCTGTGCAGGCCACTGCAGCCGCACGCAAAGCCGCACGCGGATACCGTCGAACCCTCCACCCCCGCCGCACCAATCCTCGGAGCAAGCAGCTTCCACGGTGTCCGGAGTAATGACTACGCTGTGCTCCAACGGGGGCGACGCTTCGCGAACATGTTGACTTGCATCGCCCCGCCGCCGCCGCGCGGACCTCACTAAGGGTGGAAATATTTCCGTGGCAACCCGCAGGGTTCGTATCTCACGGTCTCGCTCCGCCGACTCGGCCGAGAGCGCCGCGCACTGCCTCCCAAGGCTCGACAACTTCTCCAGCTGGCACCGCACCCTGTTCTCAACGCCTGCCATGCCGCCGACCCTCACGCCCCCCCTGCCGGTGTCCAGCGCCCAGCTCTGTAGCTCTTCCGCAGACCGGGGAGCCACGAACCCGACAACCCTGCCCTGCGCCGACAGCGACACGACCAGGGTCTGCAGGGTAGCGCTTGAGAGGTTGGTGGCCGCGTCCGCCTCGTCCTCGGCGAGCACGGCCACCGTTACACCAACCGCATCACACGGCAACGGCAAGCGCACGGGTCGGATGGGTGCGGCGTGGGCGGCGCCAGCATCGCGCGAGAAGCTGGGCAATTCCGAACGACCGGGCGGCCCTTCTCGTGCCCCCCACGAGCGACCGGGGGCAGCGGGGGGGCTGCTTCTATCGAGGGACCCGCCGCCGAGAGCCCTGCCCTGTCTACCTCCTCGATCTGTCCCCTCACCCTCTTCCTTCGGGACGGCGCTGGCAAAAAGGGCGCCGGCGTAGCAGTGCACGAGGAAGCCGGGCGTGGAGCAAGCCGAGGAAATTGGAAAGGGAAGCCTAAGGGTGCGTTGACAGACCGAAGGTGGGGAATCGGTTGCATCGGCTGAGCCGTGGCAGCTGTCTTCCAAGCTCGTGCCTGCCGCGCCCCCGCCCCCGCCCCGGTCGCGATGGCCGCTCTCCCCGGCGGCGTCGCGTCTGGCTCGCTTGCGAGGGGCCGTGCGGGGTGGCGGCGCGCTCTCAGCTGTGAGGCTTAGCACGGCGCCATCGGACCCGACAATCAGCACACCGACCGCCCGCGACGCGGCGTTAAGCTGTGGATACACGCCAACAATTGAGGCCGCGAGGCTTGCAAGGACTCCGCCAGAAGCCCCACGGTGGGGGTGCACCGGAGCCCACCTCACCGTGCCCGCCGTGTCGCCGAGCAAGATCACCGAGGACTGCATTGAGAGCTCCGAACTTGCGGCGTCGTGATTGCCGCTGGTTGAGCCGTTAACAGGAGGTAGCGGAGGTGGCGGTGATGGCGACGACGAGGACGGGGCGGATTGCGAAAAGGCCAATTCCGCTCCGAAGAGCGCCCGGAAAACTCGGGAAGGAAGCGAGAAGCCCTTGCCGTCGCCCGAAGCGCCGCGATCGTCTTCCATCCAGACCAGGCACGACGTTGTGGGCGCAGCCCCGTCCACTCCGTCCAGCGAGGAAAGGCACCGTCCAGCCGCCCGGGTTCCAGGCTTGCCTTCCCTTCCAGTGAGCCTGTACACGGCGGCGCGGTCGATGATGCCGGCAACAACGGCAGCAGCAGCGGTCAGCCCGCCGCACGCGACGATCGTTCTCGCGCCGAGGTGGCTAAAGACGGCCCACCGTTCCGGCACGCGCACGACAAGCCCGCCTATGGAACTGCCGTTGCCGCTGCTGCCGCTGCTGTCATTGCTGCCGCTTCCTTTACTGCGTTGCTGTTGGTGCGGTGTTTGCTGTTGCCGGGGCGAGGAAGGGTCTCGGCTGAGGATCGTAGGTGCCAGGTCCTCGAAGATTCCAAGCGGCACTGAGGTACATGAGCTGGCTGCTCTTTGCTTTCGCACAGCAATGGTAGTCTCGGTCGGTGCACCATCACCACCAACAGCAATGCTATTGTCACCAACGCCGCCTGCGGCTACACCGGCATTGTCCTGATGGCTGTCTCCTTTCTCGGCGTCAAGTACCTCCGCGATTGGGAGGGCATACGCGGTCCCATCCCGACAAACCGCCACGCACAGCAGGCCTAACCACGAGAGGCACGGCGCACATCCGAGAGGCAAACCTGCGAAGTCGGTAATGGGAGAGGAAAACTCAATTACCCTGCAGAGTCGGCGCCCGCGAAAGAGATGGAGGACGTGCGGCTGCGCCCTGACCGCTACAACGACACCGGAAAGAGGGGAAGGGCGACGGGCAGGGGATTGCTTGCGTGTGCGACCGCCCTCAGTGCTGCTGCTATTGCTGCTGCTGCTGCTGCGGTGCTGTGGGACCGGGAGGTGGCGAATCATGGCATTGCAACCACCATGCTGTTGGTTTTGCACGGCTACTAGCGCTGCTGGAGCGAGCACAACTGAGAGGGGGCGGTGGTTTTCCTCTGGCTCTAGCTCAAGGCTAGCATCCAGTGTGGAGGCCTCGTCCATGAGAGGGTGCTGCACTAGGCGTGTCTCGGTACGGTGCCTTCTGCCCTCCGGCCTTTCAAAACAAGTTTTTGGCATTGATCATATGTGAGTTCTATCGGTTGAGTGGTAAATACTTACCTGGTACGTTCTGCTGCTTTTGTATTCAATGTTCTGTGTTCTGCAGGTACATAGCAGGAAGCAGGGAGGGTAAATTGGTTACGCCGCATTTTTGAGTTTGTGACAAGAGGTATCATCCATCGCACCGCTCACAAGACCCGAACACGTACAGTTCGTAGCGAAAGTCGGCACCGGGGTACCAAGTCAGCTACTCTGGGCGTCTTGTATACCCTGTGGGGCACCCCTCCTCCTCCTCGTCCGCGCCTTGTGGAATGCAATGGAGAACTTTGTTGTGGAACGTTCTCGAGCAGAAAAAACGGACCTCGATGTGGATGAGAGCATCTGTCGTGATGCTATTCATAGCTCTCCGGAGGCGAGCCCTGCTCCTCCCGGAACATCTACAAGCCCTATAATGGGGCACCAACAACACACTCGGCGTCTGTCCCTCTCTACTGGGCCTGGCAAGCATCCGGCACCCTACTGCTGGAGCCCGAGGCTAAAGTCATCGCTCTTCGGGGCCATGATAGTGGCCGCGGTTGCGCTGTTTTTCGAGTTGTTGATGCCAAGACGTGAGAGCACAGCAGGAGCGTGGACATCAGAGCAAACATCAGGGCTACCCATGCTCAACTGCGACACTCGACTGCTGTGCGAACTCGTAGTGTTTTTGGTCTTGCTGGGGTGCATGTGTAAGGTCGCGTTGGAGGACAGGCTGGCGCTAGAGGTGCGCCGCAGGCTGCGCTTTAAGCTGGAGGGGTCCTTCAAGCACCCCTCGTGGGTGGAGGCTGCGTGGGTTAGGGCCGGGTGGGAGACCAAGGTCGTGGTCGGAGCGGTCCAGGTGTCTGCCTCGCCTGCCGCCACCTTGGCAGGGGGGGATGGGAGGGGCTCTGGTGGTGGTGGTAGTTGTGATAGTGGCGGTTGTGGTGATGCTGGAAGCGCCTTGGACACTGCGGGTCCGACCCTCTTGGCGGTGAGAAACATTGTCCTATTTTCTTGGCAAGCAAGTCTGAGCAATATACAGCAGCGTTGTAGTCTAGTGGACGTACTTTTGATACAAAATTGAAAAATGTGCACGTACTTGTAGAACAAAGATGATCGCCACGCTGATGTTTTGCGTACCTGGTGGTACACCTTGTAGTCTAGGCTATCTAGACTATATAGACAGCAGCGGAGTATAAAACAAGAAATGGGTCCGGTACCTGTAGTGCCTGATCTTCAGCAATAAACAACGAGCTCAAACCTCTGCAGCTGTTCGTACAGCACTACTGTCGTATATCTGAACATCTTGGAGTAGATGGGTACGCGGCAGCACGAAGAGTGGACGTTGAGAGCTCACGAACAGCTTTTATCTACCGCTGGGTTTCAAGCTCCTCTCGCTTTCTTTTGGGTTAGACTATACGTATCTTTCATGAGAATCACATTTTTTTTTTTTTTTTTACACACATCTACTCGTACTTTCCGGCTTGTGGACAAGCCTTGATCACAGGTGTCGTCCCTTCTTCCCCCCGGTTCTTTCCTTCAATTTTTATCGCGCATAGGGTTCAGCAATCCCACTGCTCGTCGATTTTTCATGGATTGTTTATATATCACGCTCGAACGACCTTCCGTATTTTTTGTGCAACTACTCTATAGACTAGTGTATTAGCGAACTATAGATTACCACGCAGCTTGTAAAGTTGAGTTGCAACCATTCAATCGGTCGTACTCACAGCTGACGTTTTTCAAGTTTTTCGAAAAGTACAGCAGCTCTAGGTTGTCAGAAAGGCGTTAGTTGTGAGGTATGAGTTGCTCAGCTTTGCAACATGCGTGACACCAACAGGTGTATGCTCATATGCGCATGTCCCAGACAAGTGCCCCCTGTGGTTTACGTAGTACCTGGTAGTGGTTAACTTCGAACACTACCGGTACTAAGGTTGGAGTCAGGGGTTCAAAACTCGGTGTGGAGATTTTGATTTTGATTTTGATTTTCATCAGAGGTTCCAGCTTTTCTTCAATCATCTTTACTCCAAACGGCCGGGGGGAGGGGGGAGGGGGAAGGGAGGAAGGGGGAGGGGGGAGGGGGGAGGGGGGAGGGGGGGAGGGGGGGAGGGGGGGAGGGGGGGAGGGGGGGAGGGGGGAGGGGGGAGGGAGGGAGGGGGGAGGGGGGAGGGAGGGAGGGGGGAGGGGGGAGGGGGGAGGGGGGGAGGGAGGGAGGGGGGAGGGGGGGAGGGGGGACGGGGGGACGGGGGGATGGGGGGGCGGGGGGAGGGGGGGCGTCCTGCCCAAGAGACTGAAGTTTGGGTCTGGCCATGATCGTCTTGCAGTTTTTGGACCTTCCAATGGCCGTCACAAGCTAGCGCAACGCCTCCCTGACTTGTTCGCCTTGTTGCGTTCTCCCCACAGTGCCATTGATGCACTTGATACCCTCTATGAGCCCAATGCCGTCTTTAGTTAGTTCCTAGGGTCTGCTAGTAAGGCTTTTTTTCCCTTTTCCTTTCCTTGCTTTCTCCTCTTGTCTTGTCTTGTCTTGTCTTGTCTTTTCTTGCCTTCTCTTGTCTTTTCTTTTCTTTTCTCTTCTTCTTTTTCTTTTCTTTCTTTTTTTTTCCTTCTTTCTTTCCTTTCCTTTCTCATCGTTTCTTTTCTGTGCGTTGTTTCTTTTTTTTCCAATTGGCTTGAGTCTGACGTGCGTATGCGTAGTGATAGGTACTACGTGTAATATATACGCGGTGGTCTTTCCTGGGTGGCAAGCGGTATAGTAGGTTTTTCCAGGCGCGAGTAGTGAGACGTATGCACCAGTATGGACCTGGCACATCGTAGGCTGTGCCCCCCGACTTCACTTTTTTATGTTTCTGGCGGAGGCATGAATTGCGTCAGCTGTGATATATGCGTGTACCACTGTTTTGTTTGTGTTTTTTTTTCCTCTCGGGTATTCCTCAGCTCAAGAGTGACAGGAGCCTGTCCTGTGACCACGGACTTGATTGTGCGAGTTAATGTGAGAACAACAACAACTCTCCAGTTCGGCTCGCAAGCGGTTTACCCTCGGCGACTTTCGGGACAACCCGTGGCCACAAGAGTTTTCCCTTCTCGCCCCCGGTACTTGCCCTCATTTCTATCTCGCATAGGGCTCATCAGCACTCTCGCTTTTTGGCTTTATTGCTAACTCACGCTCTCGCGCTCTCCGCTCGTCAAGTTGTACAAGAAAAAAATCCCTACGAGTACGAGTTTAACGTTATTAGTAGGGACTAGACTCACTTACTACTACAGCAGTACTCGTATCAAAACTCGATCGGGGACGCCGACTTGCGTTTACCTGCGTTTCCTTTTGATTCGTGTTTTCCGTGTATAACACGCTTGACATCCCGCCCATGACGGGAAAGGACACGACACGGCGGCCCCATAGTTTCGATACCCCCGGTATTCAGGTGCTGAATACTGGTGTATGGTGCACGGTGTATGACTTGCTTCAGCTACGATCGTATGATATACAAGGTTCCCCTTCGGAGGAAGGGCGACGCAAGAGGCTGATGCTTTTGCATTTTGCACCCCCACGCGTTCGCCCGTATCCTATCGGTAGAGCACCTATACTGCAATTCAATGTATTCGGGTGTATCGGAAATGAAGGTACTGCTGTGTAGGGACGGCCCAGATAAATGATGTCGATGCTGCTGTTGTAGCCTACCTGGTACTACTACTTGTGTGCGCATATAAGTTCACCGAGAAGCTAGAGTAGCTGCGACTTTCATGTACCCGGCGTATAATAAGCATTCGGGTGCATTCGGGTGCAGCTTCAAACTGCTGTTTGTTGTGCCCAGCACATTTGATGCGCATACGACCTACTACACTACTGCTAACATGCTATGCTGTAACCAGCAAAAAAAACATCTACCCCCCCCGCACATCAAGCAGTTTTTTTTTTTTTTTTTTTTTTTAGTCCTCCGGCGGATGGGGAAAAATAAAGCTTTAGCTCACCACAATTCCACGTATTTTCATACGCGTCGTGTGTCGATTTAACTCAGTTGCTTTCGCAGCCCAACGCTAGCTGGCGCACCCTTCGGGTCCCATTGCAGGTATGGCGTAAGCTGTCCCTATCAGTGGTCTACATCAAGCAGTCTACAGCAGCAGCATTATCCTGCGCACTGCTGGTGGTGTGTGAGAGTTTTTTTTTTCAAAGTGTGCGACTCGTGGAGTGTTGTAAAATTGAACACGGTGATGTCCGTCGGAAACTTGTTCCAATTTTGAAGCTCCTCCGCGTGGCGTTCGCCATTTTTTTTTTTAATTGGAGCATTTTTGAGTAAAAAAAATTCAATATAAAATTGGAAAACTTCAACTGTGAGTACGAACGATTGAATGGTTGAAACTCAACTTTGCAAGCTGCGTTACATGTCTACATTTTATCTATGACAAATAGAAAAACGTCAGCCGTGAGTACGACCGATTGAATGTATTTCCAGATCTTTTGGAAAATACACCGACCGATCGGTAGCCGGCCTTGCTGGGCCATGAGCATTAATTCGCTTAATTCGCTGGCACATTTTGATGTGCGAATTGCTGTTTCGGTATACTCAAAGCTGCAGCCGTGTCGGGTGATTCATGTGATCGTGAGCCTATACACCTCGCGCGGCCGTGACAACTCGAGAGGCGCGAACCCCGACCGCCACACAGTACAGGATCACAGCAGAGTACTGGAAACCCTCCCGCGCCCTGCGTACTATGTCGGGTAAACTGCAGCAGCAGCCTTTTTTTTTTAGCAGCAATTCATCTAGCACGAGCGAGGTCAACCAACAAACACAAATCAAACCGGATTCCGGCATTAGCGCACCCAGAGAGGCATACTGACCGACCATGGGTGGCAGAGCTCTGCGCAGGGGCCTTCAGGTGGTGCTGCACGAGGGGGTGGGAGTATTATTTTGTGCTTTTCTGCACGCTGCACTCTGCTCTCTCGTCAGGCTGCCGCAGAGGTTCGAGGCAGACAGAGTTAGTTGCGAGTGACCATGCAATAGGTGGAGGTTGATAGGTCTGACGCATACTTGAAACACCAAAATGCAAGATGCACCTTGCCCACCTCTATCTACTGTAAAACGTCAGCTGTTGCACAGAAGGACAGTAGCTGTGACCGAACCTGCAACGAAACGTGAGCTGTGGCGTTGAATACAGTACGAAAAGCTCACCAGCAGGCACGGAAGTCTTATGGACCAGCGGCGAAAATATGAAAGGCCCGCCAGCAGGCAACAAAACTATGAAAAAGCCCGCCAGCAGGCACGGAAGCCTTACCGGCCAGCCGCATCGAATTAGTATTTAGTTCTATACGTGTACCACTTTTTTTCGTTTGTTTTATTGTTTGCCCTGGGGTATTCTTCCACTCCACCGTCCAGAGTGACTGGAGCCCGTCGTGTGACCGCGGATTTGATTATGCGAGAGCAGCAACAACAACTGGTCAGCTGATCGGAGCTAGTGGATATGGGCTATGATGTGACAGTAAGGAATCTTATCAATACTGCGATTAATGTTGCCTTAGCTCATAGGATGATAGTGTTTTAATGCAATGCACAGAATAAAGAAGAGCAGCCCCCTCGCCCTCTACGACGTGCGGCGTGCCGTAGTGTGCCGTAGTGTGCCGTAGTGTCCAGGCCGGAACAGGGGCTCCTCGTGAACATTGGTCGCATGATACGGCGGCTCGCAACGTGGATGCGCAGGGAGCCCGGGGGGGCGGGGGGGTCTGCACCTCAGAGAGATCCCTGCGGTTCCTGCCATCCGCATAACCTTGCGTTGCGGACGTTTACTGGAAGATCTGCTGCTAATGGGCGGCACAGCAATGGTTCTCGGCGTGTAGCCCTACGGAGAGTTTCTCACCGCATGCTCGAGGAACATGGTTTGCTCGGAAATGTACAAGAAGGAAACAGTGATTTTCGGCTTGGAATACTCGCCCCAACCCTAGCTCTACCTCTAACCCTAACCCTAGCCCAAACCCTTACCCTAACCCTAACGCTTTATCAACAACCTAACCTTGACCGCCACACGCCTCGTACACGTAAAATGCGTATATACCGTGCTGGTGTCGGGGCTGAAATCTGTGACTTTGGCACCGAAGTCGTGCAAAACATGTTATCCGTGGTTTGCTAACACGCTCGAGACAACATGAGATTGCTGTGAGCTTAGGACATGCCATGGGTGGAAAACAGTTACATGCGTGTCAATTATGCGTTTCCACCAAGGGGCACACTCTATCGCCGTGGCCCGTGGCGGACGTGGGTACAGAAGCACACACGTGCCGAAAGATTCGACCAGGCGGAGCTGGTGTCACAGGAGCGGCATGCTCCCGCAGTTCGAGTAGCTATCTTGCTGCGAGACCCACGTAACAGGAAGTTGTTGGAACCCAATTCCAGATTATGCATGCTTGGAGTACTGTTTATGGGAGAGAAGGGGGACACGGGAGGCCCCGCGGCGTGAAAGCCGTCGTGTCGCAAGTAGGGACCTTTCACTACCGCCGCCAACTCTGGGTGTCTCGGAAGAGGACTAGTGTAAGAGTATTTTCGGTGGGCTCGCGCCTGGCATGCACTCTGCGATGGCGCCGATAGCGTTTACGCCACACTGCCGTGGGTGCGTTGTCACGGGCTCGCCCTAGAGTGGTTTCAGGCAGGGTAGTGGCGGAGCAGCGCCGCGAACTACTCAGCTGTATTTTTCTTGCGCTAAGTCGACACGCCCAACCAACAACCTGCGTTTTATGTGTTATGTTCTTCAATGGTGAGCGCCTAGCATGCTCGCGTTGGAATTCTAAGATTTTGATAATCCGCCGGGGACAGCGTCCCCGCTTTCTTCCTTCGTTCTCGGCAATGATGGTGCAGCTATGCCCGGATGCCCTGACCTATCGCTTGCAACGAGCGCCCTAGCCAAACCCTCCCCTTTTCACGCCTGCCCCTCTGCACCTTGCCCCTTCCCCCCCCACCGACCCTTGATTCGCGACTGTCCGCGACCCCAATCAAAACAGATAAAATGGCTTATCCTACGCTTTCAGGCGGCGAGCTTCCTCCCCTGGTCTGACGTCCGCCGAATACCGCTCGTCCATGTGGATGGCATGGCCATCAATATCACGGAGGCCCTTACGAGCAGCGGCGGGGGCGGCTGCGGGTGCGGTCGCGGCGACAGTGGTAAGCAAAGAAACGGCGCTAGCGTAAGAAACAGCGGACGGAGAAGCGGCATTAGCGGTGCGAGCGCGAAGGGCTCGATGGAGAGCACCAACGGCGATGGAAGCGGTGTAAGTAAATTGAGCAGCTTTGACAGCGCAGGGAACATCGGAGGCGGAGGGAGCCGCGGTGGCGGCGGTGACGGCGGTGGTGTTATCCTCGGCGGCCATACCGGTGGCGGCTACGACAAGAGCCAGAGCGGCGATCAGGCCGGCACGCGACAAAATAATCGAAGGAGATCCAGCGGAGACATGTTGGCGGTAAATTGGCGAGAGGATGGGCACGTTGCTAGCGGCGCCAAAGAAGACAGGGTCAATCAAGAAGACGACGACTCGTGGACCCACATGGGCCGGCGAGCGTCGCTACCCCGCGGTTCCCCTACCGAGAACGGTGGGGGCGAGGGCGGGGGCGGTCGTTGGGGTGACGACGGTTACCAGCTGGAGAGGATGGCGCAGGCGACGCTTGAATCCATGCTCGGGCACGAGTTTGCCGCCAAGTACAAGGTGATGGTGTTGTCAACGTGGGGTTGGGTCGGCCTTGTCTGGAGTGCTCCACCGGCATAAGGAGCGCAATTGGGAACCGCTCTTATAGTACGGGTATAACATATTTGAAACACGTGCAGTATTGTTGTGTTGTTGTTTTTCCCGCTCTAAGCGTGTGGCATGCCTGTGAGTGTATCCTTACGTGCGATCAGTAGGAAGTTGCGTCGCTCTCGATCGAAAACTGCTGGCAGTCGCACCGCCTCAGCGCATGATTTCGGCGGAGGGCAGTGTAGTCTATTTCATCTCCTTGGTATTTGGCAGAATAATGGAAGTTTCGGGAGGCACGGTCGTATTCGCCCCCCTTCACCCCTTCGCTCCTTTTGGCGGCCCCTGTTGCGCTGCCAACGACGACGAGCGTTAACTTTTAGTGCTCAGATTTGTGTCTGTCAACCCGAGCTTTGCTGTTTATTACCGCCACGGATTCAAACCAAGCATTTCGTCGAAGTGACTTTTTTCGGAGGAACGGGCGCGGGTCGCAACCCGTGATGCGAGAACTCCCTCTCCGAAATACAACGGTTAATCTTGCGTACGTTTTAAGCACCGGAGTTGTTGCAAGGATGGCATGGTTAACAGTGTTTTCGCCTCCGCATCGTTTCATGCTCGCCGGGTGGTTGCCCCCCCGGAAAGATGTACGCGGAAGAAGCATCTAGCGTGATGCGGCGTCTGTCCAAGATTTTCTTCAACCTGATGAAGGTCAGTAGAGGAGGACGGAGAAGCCGTGGGTCGGGTCGAGGGGGTCGGAGGCGGGGTAATGGAAGGGGAACGGGAGTCCTTTTTGGCTCGGGTGCTCGAAAAGGCTTCCACGATGGTCACGTTGTAGCTTCGCTGGCTAGGATGGATTCGTTAACGCTGAGAGGGCCAGAGTGTGAAAGCTTCGGCCGACGATGGTTTGATATATCGACCGACACTTACATTTGAAGGGGCCGCTTCCCCGGCCTTATGTAGAGACAATGCGCCTATTCCACCGCCCCATGGACACCATGCCTTACTAAGAGTGTGGTAGCGTCACTGTCGCCGCCCGCACCGGTACCATCTTGTTGACCGGCTCCCCCCAGGTGATTCTTGGTAGGATGCAGCTCACCCTTCATGCGACTCGCCAAACACCTCACCGCGCTTTGCGCTTGGTGCTGGCAATGTTTGTCTACTCGGTGAAACCACGATGAGCTCCGTTCCGGCATTGTAGGGATGCGAGGGTCATACCACTACTGATAGCTACTAATAGCTACTGTACCATATGGTCATACCACTATGGCCATGCATGAATAATGATTACCCCCCCTCCCCCCCCTTCCCCCCTCGTCGCTTTCCTCCGCTCCTCACGCCCCATCCAGGCTCTCACGCGTTTTCCATCTCGTGCTGACATTCTGTTGCCTTTGCCACCGCTTGCCCGCACCGATCGGCCCCAGCGATACGTCATCGGGGAGATCGTGCTGAAGGACATGTCGATCCATCTCTCGGCGGCCGTGTGGAGAGACCTGACGTCGGCGGCGCTCGAGTGGGACGGGGCTTTGGCGGTGCGCGAGCTGGTGAGAAAGGCCGGCCTGTGCCGGCCACCGAGGTACCGCGAATGGCGCACCACTCGAGGCTCGCGACTTGCTATGTGGTCCCCTGTCCTCCCCCCACCCCTGACATTTTTCTTTATCCATCCCCCGAGGCGTGCCTGGTCGGTGAAAACCCGACGTGCGCTGTCTCGGCTTTGTAGGGATGCTAGGATCTATCATCTAGAGAATACGGCCATGCATGACAACGGGCGCACCCCCTCCCCCGCCCCCGAGGCGTTGATTTGCGCTTGTTGCAGCGTAAGTGGTGGTGATGCGAAGAATGAGCGGTAGCCGCGCTTCTTTTTGTCCAGAGGTGGCGTCTAGAGTTCTCCTAACAAAGTCCGGGTTCTTGTTCGTGTGGGGCAGGAAGCATGTGAAGGGTCACACCCTCCCACCGTCCCACCGTCCCACCCCGCCACCCTTTCCCGAGCGCGGTAACCAGCGATAGCAACAGGGGCGACCTGCGCCGATCCTCGCGCGGAAAACACCCGAGAGCCCGTTGTTGTCCGCAGAAGTGCACCGGGCTCTACGTGTGCGAAGACGAGGTTGCAATGCGTGTACGCGGTGTGGTATTGGCGTATGAGAACCTGCTGCGATCTTCCTGTGGCCACGGTGAAGACTTGTCCCGCGAAAACTGGGGGAGGGGGAGTGGGCCATGTCCGCCGGGGTTCGCTCTTACCCTACGCTTTTGTTGTGGTGTGGGATGATGTCCGTGACCGTCGCGTCGCGGCTGCGTTGGATAGGGGACTGAAAAGACCTACGAGTATGACGGACGCTTTACGTCTTTTAACTTGTTCGCGTGCTCCACAAGGATGTTTCTTCCGCCAAGTTGCTACCCCCCTCTCTCTTTCAGGCGCACCCCTGCGTAGAAAGCGCAATGCACACCCATGGGCAATGACTCACGAAGCTCTCGCTCCTCCGCGTTCCGCACGAACCGTCCGCGCCAACACCGCTTGCGTGTCGGACAACCGAAACAGCTGCCTGCTCGTGGGGTGGAGTTTCGATTCGACGTGTCCCTGGCTGCCGGGGAGATGGGGCATGGCCCAGGCTCAAGGACGGCTCTTGACATCGTCACTGCCCTCACCAAGCGAACCATGCTACAGCTCGGCCGGTGAGTGCTGAACGGTGTGCGTTGAAATAGATTCCGCTTAATTTTCCTCAAGTCCCGCCATTACCGTACCGTACCGCGAATTTCGAACAAGAAAGTCAAGCGCGGGGCCCAGATGATGAGCTGTTGTGTTCCCGCCCGCCTCTGTGGTATGCCCATATTTTTGTTCGGTAAGCCTGCCGCAATTTGTGGCTGCACCGCTTTTTGGTGAGGCTGAGGACAACGTTGCGGGAGTGGCTCCGTGTGTTTCCCGCCTTCTACGGTGGGCAGGTGCTACTGTACGTTGTTTTGGTCGCTACGGCGGTAAATATGAAGCTTCCACAAACCGCCGTGATGGACGTACTTGCATCACCGGCAACGACGACGCCAATTCAAGCGAGAGCCCGAACTTTCGGCAAAACCCGCGCGAAAAGTCGCAAGCCGCTTACCCTGCGGTGATAGCTACACACTGCTTCTGAAATGCCGTTTCGGACGCTTCACATGCGACACGGAACGTCGTAGCCGCGGGCAATAGCGGGTGGGCGGGCGGGCGGGCGGGCGGCGGCGGCAGCGGCGGCGATGCGTGGTAGAAAACACCACCTGGTCTTACACCAAGGGCGCCATATGGCACTGCAACGACTCCAAAACATTTACCACTCTTTGTTCAATATAGAGACCACGGGGTAATTCCGAAATGTAAGCACCGTTGTACACGTTTGGCATCTGATGCGACTGTTTTGACACCCCAAGACGGGATTATCTCCTTCCCCTTGGTGCTTCAGGGTCGTGATGTCGGAGGCGCGGCGGGCGCTGTTCAACCGCGAGAGCGTAATCGAGATATTGGTCGACCCGCTCATCCTGCTGGACGGGTCCCCGACGCTCCCTTCCACCTTCGCCGCGGAGACGCCGGGACGGCAAGGCGCGGGTGCAAAGACGAGGGGAACGGGGCTTGTAACCCCGAGCGGAGCGACGGACGACGTGGGAGTTACGCTTGTTGGAGTGGTAAGGACGCTTCGAGGTCACACTTTTCGCTCACGGTGGTATACCTTTATTATTAAATGCTGTTTTGTGTGTCTATACTCGTGGTCTCGACATCCAGAGCGTTTTAGCCCCGCCTCGCGGCATGGGTTGAGAGGGTGGGCGACGCAACGAGCAGAACGCGTGGTCTCGTGCCGTGCCGAGTCGTGACCGTCGCGCTCTGAGCGTTGCCGACAACCCCAAGGACTACGACTACGGACAAAGATACAATGGCCGTTGGGGCTCTACCTTTGTTCCGCAGTGGTCGTTACGTTTCCGTTTAGAGTGGTACATCACAGCACACCACGAGGACGGTCTTCATCATCTCGTGATCCAGAGTGTGTCAGCTCCGCTGCGCGGCAGGGTAGAGAGGGTTGGGGACACAACCAGCAGAACACCAGGTCTCACGTCGTGCGGAGGGGTGGCCGTTGAATGCTGCCAACAATCCCGAGGCAGTCCTGACAGCCATTGAGCCAGCCTTGCTGCCGACATTCGATTTTAAATTCTGGTTCGGGTCGCTGATTGGCCTAAAAAATACTTGCCAGAGGCTGCTGGGTCTTTCCTAGAAAGTTGGTGCTGAACAGGAGCATTCGGAGATTACACCGTACCCGTGGAGGATATCGTCCTATCCCCGGTTCAGAATCCCTCCATACCTCCGATCCTCCCACCAAGTCGGAGACGAAAACGGCGACCCCTCAGGTCGACACCGCCCCGCGCGGTGTGGGAACCCCTTCCCCATTGGCTGATCGCTGACACGCTTGGACTCACGGAGCCAGCGGCGGGAGGGTAAAATCCCATCCCCGAATCAGAAATCGATCCATATATCTACAACTCTAACATCCGGCGACGAAAAAAGTGATCCCTCGGGTCGATAGCTCCCCGCACGATGTGGAAACCCCACCCCTATCGGCCGATTGCTGATCGACTGGAGCTCATGGAGCCAGCGCGCGGCGAGAGCTGCCCCTCGGAGCAACGTTGCGGCCCCGCGGCACCGCGGGATGATAAATTCCTATCCCCGAATCGTAAATCCTTCCATACGTCTATTAATACAGCTCCAACACCGCGGGGACGAACACGTTGACCCCCCGGGTCGATACCGCACTGCACGGTGTGGGAACTCCACCCCCATCGACCGATGTCTGATTGGCAGGGTTGCGCAAGACCTGCACACTGGGGACTGTGGGATATCCAAAGCACGCGACTAACGATTGACAGTACATTGTAATTGCTGCTGCTGTAGCAGCAGTAATTGCAATACATTCAAAATATGTTTCCCCGTGGCGGAGTACCACGTTTGCTGCTGTTGCTGTTCGTTCCGTACCACGTAAATACTACTTCAGTGACTACGGACGGGAAAATGAGAGGCCGTTTCGAACTTACGTTTACACCCCAATGATTCTTACATTCCCGTGCCGAGAGTGCTACATCACAGCACACACTATTAATACTAACTACTAAGCCCTACCGCACCACTGTCGTCAACGAAAATCTAGCGCCACGGGCGGAGCCGTGACCGTACCGCTGGTAGAGCTTGACGTCGCAACCGACGAAAGGTAGACGAAGCACGTTGCAATCACAGGGGGGGGGGGGGTGTACTCAGTTTGTGCATGGCCGCAGTCGTATGACCATGGACCCACTCGCATCCCTACTATGCCGGGACGGAGCACGTTTTCACCAACCAGGCAGACATTGCTTGCACCAAGCGCGATTCGCCGTGAGGTGTTCGGCGAGTCGCATGGTGAGCTGCATCCTTCCAAGAACCGCTCGTAAGGCGGAAATCGGCACCTTGTGCCCACTTTCTTGCTTATGGATGACAGCGCAAATGAGTTAGTTTGTTTTCTGGTGTGGCCACTCCAGAGACTGCCATGGGTATTACTATGTAACTGTCTCGTGTGTGCCTTACCATATTCACACTACGTGATGCGATCATTCCCTTCGTGCTGAGTTAGGGATCTCCACCCCGCACAATATGATCTAACTCGATAACCATCATGGTGATCGCCAAAAAGCAAATAAAAACGGCACCCTGGTGGTCTAGCTCGCGCAATGATTGACATTTTTTACAGCGTCGTTGCCAACCAACGCCAACCCCAATATACATGTAATGTTTGACATGTAATGTTTTACAGCGTCGGTGCCAACCGAGGCTAGGTATTATATATATATCGAAATCCGCCACATTAATAAACACTTCACGCACAAGATATCACCTCATTATCTTTCGAGAGCCATCCATGCCGCTGTGTTCCCCCCCCCCCCCCCCCCCCCCCTCCCCGCTCCAACGCCCCCTCTTTCCCGACCACCTGCACGATCGCCTAGACCTAGCACCACGCGTATAACAAGCTGATACATATCTTTGATCTCACAGCCGAAGTGTATTTGAATATTATTTGTGACCTAAACCTCCTAAAAAATCTCCCCCCCCCCCCCTCTTGCTCTCCCTTACTCAAACGCCCCACCAAATATCGAAATCCGCCACATTAATAAACACTTCACGCACAGGATATCACCTCATTATCTTTCGAGAGCCATCCATGCCGCTGTGTTCCCCTTCCCCCCCGCCTCGAACGCCCCCTTCTTCCCCATCACCCGCACCTTCGCCTAGACCTAGCACCACACGTATAACAAACCCCTCATCTAAAGCCGTTCCCCCCCCCCCGCCCCCCCCCCCCGCCCCCACCCCCCACCCTCCCCCCCCCAACCCATCCCAACCCCACCCCCTCGAACACTCCACCCTCTCTTTACTCACTGATTGTACGAATTACCCCAGGATATACATGATAAACTGATGTAGTATTTCCAAAAATGTCACATTTATCCCCTCAAAATAATGTATAGTTTCCAGGCACATATTGAGCTGCCCCCCCCCCCCCCCCCCCCCCCCCCCCCCGCCCCCCTCCAAACCCGCTCGCTTTTGATCAAAACCAGGCCCCCCTTTCCCTTCACAGCTGTCAGATTTTGTCCCCCTCAGAAACGGGTTTTATAGTTTCCGCGCACAGACTGACTAAAATAATCCTGTTGACCCTGATAGCTACACTGTAGTTGTAAGGGGAGTCGCCGACCTATATCCTTAATGAGGACACACAACTCGTAATGCGCGCGATCGGAGTATCACACACAGCTTGCAAAGATGAGTTTCGACGAAATCTTCGATCTCACAGCTGGAGTGTATTTTAATTTTTATAATATATATATTTAAGGGGGGGGGGGCTTGAAACGATTGAAGAAAAGAAAACAGCCCACCGCGAATAAAGTAATCCGGCACGTAAACACCATCCAGCCAAGACAAGTTTGTAGCTCAGTCTACAAAAGGGGTTGCAAGCATATTGGATACTTTTAAGTAATGAGAGTGCCCTACTACTCAGGAAACGTTAGGCCTTAAACCGCCCCGCTTACCGTGGTATGTCTCGTTCGGGGCGCGATATTTTGGGTGCGATTGCATGCTGGGCTTGTGAGTCATCCCACGCTATAGGGGTGCAGAAGATTCTAACAATTTTCTGAGGTCCTAAGATGAGGAGCTTGCTATCATCCATCAACATCACCCGAAACATGACCTCGAAGACATTCGTTAGCGCAAGCCGACCACCGTTTCCAAGCGCTAGTCCTACACTAAAACTAAGATGCTCGTAAAATTATCGCACTAGCCGATATGGTTGGACACTTGAGAAGCTCAACCGGTCAGAAAAAAAGCACTTGGCCGAAAAAGTGCCACCCACTCCTATCAGGGGACTCTTGTTCCGCCGCGTTTTTGGGATGTTTTTTTTAATTTTTTTTTCGCCACTTGCGTTGTTGTGGAAGCTTGCGCAATGCGGCGATGGCGGCGGCAACGGCGGCGGCGGTTGTTATAAGTAGGTCCCTGAATTGGCTCGTCACCCGAAAGGCAAGCCGCGCGTCCCGCCGGCTGTAGGGAGTAGGGGGCGGGGGTTGGATTACGGACGAGGAGGACAATGCCGTCGTCATTAGTGTGGAGGCGGCCTTTGCCAGCGAGCTCCTGAATCTGCAAGAAGGAGGGACGCTGGTGCGAGGGAAAACGCGGTATGACTCGGTGGGCAGGGGTTAACACGGTGGAGCGACCCTCCCGTCTAGTCTTCAAGCTCTCAAAAGCGTACCGTTCGGAACATATTAATAGCACGAATACTTGATGGAGAGCGCTTGCGCCAAGGCAAACACGGTTTTGATCCGGAGTGTACGGTCCGTGGCTGGCGAACGGCTTGCGCGGTCTTGGTTGTGCACCACTCGGTCCGGGACGGGGTGTTCCTGTTGTTGGGGCCTTCTCAATCATCACCCCCCTCAATTTCTTCGTGCTTTTTTTTCTCTTCCTCTTGATATTTCGCGTGCGCTGCTGTCATTTAACAAAAAAAAAAAATCTTGTCCTCGCTGTTTTGCTTGCGCTGCTACTGCTGTGCCTGCCGTTTACGCACGGGGCAGCTCGCGAAGGGCGTATCCAGGGTCGCACGGGGCAAGAAGGTGGCGGAGGTGCTCGCGGTAGTTAAGCACGCGCTCTACAAGGCGATTCAAATTGCGGCTGGCGGCAGAGACCCTGACGAGTTCAACAAGGTGCGCGGCAGCTCGACCCACGAGGGACAAAAAGTTTTTTTTTTTTTTCTGTCCCTCTACGGATGGGTAAAAAATGAAACCATAATCCCTTGAGAACTGCACCCACGTTTTTGAGGCCGTGTTACCTGCATTTGGTGTGGGTTAACTTTTGCGGTTCTACCAGGGCTAAGCCCACCGCACTGTCACTCAAATATGTCAGGGGACGGCACTTTCATCCCTTGACCGACCATTTTTTTTACGATTCCTGACACCTTGAAATCCTGCAGAAATGTCACGTGTTGAAAAAACCAGATGACAATTTTTTTCTCTTGTAAGGAATCCCCACATATTCGATTTTCTTTTAACTATGTGTCAAAAACTAATCAAACTCCGGATTTCTGACGAAAATGTCACGATTTCGCGAAAATGTCACGTTTTGTGTTAGTCGCGATTCCAGACATTTTTTTTGTGTGTGATGGCCAGGAACAACGATGTCAGGAGACGGCACTTTGACCCCTTGACCGACGTGTTTGACGGCAATTTTCCAATATTTTAGCTTTAATGACGCCAAAGTATTAGATTTTTGTGTGGAACGATCGGATTGACATCGTTGACCACTGGATCTTTGTCTCTTGACTGACCGCCTCCTGACATATTTTCTGCCACGTATGTGTCGTGTGTCAACAGGCGGGGTGCTACCGGGAACGGGAAAGTGTAGCGTGAGATGGGAGGGGCGGACGTTTCAGCGTAAATTTTCTTGCTGTCTCAGGAAGCGCCGTAGTGTTACGACCCCGGTTCCTACGCCGTTTGTCTTGCATGTTTGAGGGGGGGAGGGGGGGGGGGGTGTACTCAGTTTGTGCATGGCCGTAGTCGTATGACCATAGACCCTCGCATCCCTACTATGTCGGGACGGAGCACGTCGGGTTTTCACCAACCAGGCAGACATTGCTTGCACCAAGCGCGAAGCGCTGTGAGGGCGTTCGGCGAGTCGCATGAAGGGTGAACTGCATTTTTCCAAGGACTGCTCGTAAGACGGACTTCGGCACCTTGTACCTACTTTCTTGCTTCCGGATGACATCGCCAATGAGTTTCTTTGTTTTCTGGTGTGGCCACTCCAGAGATAGCAACGGGTATTACTATGTAACTGCCTCGTGGGTGCCTTACCGTATTCACACTATGTGATACGATCATTCCCTTTGTGCGGAGTTAGGGTTCTCCACCCCGCACAATATGGTCTAACTAGATAACCATCATGGTGACCGCCAAAAGGAGAGAACAAAAAAACGGTACCCTGGTGGTCTAGCTCACGCCGCGATTAAAATGTTTTACAGCGTCGTTGCCAACCAACGCCAGGGGGGGGGGTCCCACATCCCCGGTAACTGCGTGGCTTCAGCAGAACGTCTCTGATTCCGTTCCACGTTGGCGAAGCTGCAGAACCCACTGTGTGAACACGCGTCAACGCGGCGATAGGTTCAGAAGCTAACTATTTTTCCATCCGGCACCCGACACATATATATATATATATATATATATATATATATATACTGATTTCCTCAACAACCGCGGTCAGCGGAAACATTCCGCCATCCCCCTAAAACCCACGGCCAAAACCTTTCGCGTTCTCCTCCTTCCCCCCCCAGCCTCGCCGAGGGGACGCACCCCGCCTCCTCAGCCTGTTCTCCCTAATACTTCCGCAAACGTTATGAGCGCCCAGATGTTGGAGGTGTCTCTTATAGGAGTAGCAACGGTGCGCCGTCTCGAAAGGGACGCGTGGTCATATGGTCCAAGTGCTAAACGAATAAATGAATGAGTGCCGTCCCCTCTCTTCCCCCTGGGTCTTGACAGGCGGTGGTCGCTCTGCTGTTCCAGCCCGAAGCCGAGGGAGCCCCCGAAAGAGGGACTTCGCCGTCTATGCATCGGGGCTCCTGTGTGGAGGAGTTGGGGCGGGAAGACGTCGCTAACTGGGGGGGCGACGCATCCGCGCCTGTCGCCGCGGCGTCTAGTAGCGTTCGTTGGGGACATCGTCGTGCGGGTTTTAGGGTTGGGAGCGGGAGCGGCGGTGGCGGCGTGGGCGGCGGTGGCGGCGTGGGCGGTGGTGGCGGCGTGGGCGGCGGTGGCGGCGGCGGCAGTGGAGCTGGCAGCGGCAGCGGTAGCGGTAGCGGTCGGCACGTTGTGCGGTGTAGAGGTTTCCGCGACTTGGAAGGCGAGGCGATTGCGGTGGCGGCGAAGATTTCGGAGATGATAAGGAAGAAGGACCTGGTCGAGGCTATCAAGGTTGCTCGCGTTGTGCAGGTATGCGCTGGACGGTTGGAATTTTGTGCGACCCCGGCGGCAGATTTGCCGGGCGAGTGTTTCTTTTTAACGCGTTTCGTATCCCAGTCTTGTCGAGCGTGCCCGATAGCCCACAACTCACGAGAATGACAGAACCCGGCGACATTCGACGCGTTCTGCGGCTGTTTGATGAGCCAGGTGCGATCTTACACATTGGTGTGGCGAAAAAATACAATCAACAATAGCAACATACTTCGAAGTA
Source organism: Undaria pinnatifida (assembly GCA_012845835.1). Taxonomy (NCBI): domain Eukaryota; class Phaeophyceae; order Laminariales; family Alariaceae; genus Undaria; species Undaria pinnatifida. The sequence goes on along the minus strand of JABAKD010000016.1, from coordinate 3,296,943 downwards.
TAGGTATGCTTGAAAATGCGTTTGTCTTTGTTAATAATCAGTAGTGCGCCACCGAATGTGTTGGGCATGCTCTACTGATGCCAACCACAAAAAACCTAACCCATCGCCGCATTTTTGTTTTCAACAACAGGTGGCCCCCTTTCTCGAAGAGCTAGGGTCGTACACCATGATAGGCCCGGCGCTGCGCAAGCGAAAGGTGGATGTGGATCATATCATTGCCTCGACGGAACAGTTGACGGTCGGCAAGCTCATGGACCAGGTAATGTTTTTTCCCTTACACTTTGCCTAAGGGGACGCAAAGCTTGGAATTTGAATAGGATACTTTTTGGAGATGTAAAAGGGGTAAGCAGGGCGTTGGGCAGATCGATTACCGTACCTCTCACCAGAAGATAAAACGCCCCAAGGCGCCCTGCTCTCCCTCTACGCGCACGTTAACACATTCCATCGGAAGATATGCCCTTGGTATCTTGATCAAATTATGGCGATGATTGCCCTACATATGTCCCCCCGGGGGGGGATCCATGGCACCCCCTTGATGCTACATAGCAATGTGCACCTCTCGAGCTCTATGCGGTTGCGACCTCCTTTGGGTCACCCCCTAGGATCGAGTGTGTTTTTCCTTCGGCCTTTCGTCGCTTTTCGTGGCCGTGCCTCCGGTCAAACTAAAAAAATCTATAAAAAATGGGAAACGTTACGTAATGCTTTTTTGGAACCGCAAAAAGCCACGCACAGTGAGTCATCCATCGCTAGCTAGGGGTGCAGCAGATTCTACAATCTCTGAGCTGCTAACATGAGGTGAGCTCAGTATCCCACCGGAAACATGACTTCGAAGATATCCGCTCGCGCAACCCAACCAACAGTCTATGCGCTAGCCCTAAATCAACCCTAAAATTAGCCGATAGTTACAGTTCCGCACTTGGGGAGCTCACCCGGTCAGAAAAAATTTCCCTAAACAGTGCAACTCCAACCGTGACATGGCTCCACTACTTCGAACGAGGTTGTCCCCCAAAACATGGATGCAGTTCTTAAAGGGCTAACCGTCCCCGTTTCACCTGCTCCCCGTGGCAGGCGCTGGACCAGCTGGAGAGGTTGGGGTTCACGGGCTCGCAGCAGCTTAAACGCCTCCAGGCGAAAGCCTCCCGCGACCTCAGCCGGTTGAAGGTGGGTTCGATGCACCGACGGGAAGTAACAAACCGAGATTTCCCGCATATTATATTTCTCCGCATCTGGAATAAGATACTTGGTGTACTCAGGGTAGTGACTACGAATCAACTAGATAATACTGGACTGCAGAGACCACTGCAGAGACCATATTCCAATTGGTGGACGCTTTTGTTGCCACACAGGTGGCATAATACGGGTGGCGCTTTTTTAGCCGAAGACACGTGCGACTTTGGCACGGGGCTGCTCGATTAGACTTAACAACGACGCAATATCGCTGGAATTCCGTTTGACGGGTGCTACGATACAGAGGTAGCACTTTTCGGCACAAAATATTTTCTGGATGGCAGCGCTCCTTAACCCCAAAACCGCCCGAATATCACCCTTTTTTTTCGGAAATGTTTGTGGGTATGCCTATGCCGTGGGGTTTGTTTCATCGGGTTGCACTTTCCGTTTTCTCACAATAAGTTTTTGTCTCCGAGGGGTACAGATCTCGTCCTCAATAGGTTAGGAGCCTCAGCCTCATGAAAAAAGCTATGGTTCGTGCGCCACCACCGTAGGATGTATCGTCTCATGTTTTCCAATACTCCCCGTTATGGTATGCCTAGGCCATGGGATAGCTCATCGGTGGGTTGCATTTTCGTTTTTTTTTTTCGCTCAGTTTTGTGAGTTGAGACAGCTAGCTATTTCGGAGAGGGGCGTCTTAATTTTTTTTTGGTGATGGCTTGCGTCGGTGCTTCCCTGGCGCCGCCGCTCGAGCGTCGGCGGATGCTGGAGCTGCCAGCGGGAACGTTGCCGTTAGGGGTAGGATCTGGCGGCTGGCAAGGGGTACGCCGTAATCACTAGGCTAGCAGCCAGCGCTGACTACTAGTTCAGTGATTGTGATGAATATCTATAAGACAGTGTGATAGTCGATACTCGATTTTGGTCCCCAGGAGACCCGTTCGAGTGTTTGTCGCCGCCTAGGACCTCAACCGCCGCCAAGGACTGGCCTCGCCCTACAGTCTCTAGTGCTGCTGCTGTTGTTGTTGCTGGTGCTGGTGCTGCTGGTGCTGGTGCTGCTGCTGTTGCCATGTGTTTGCCGCACCACTTCAAAACGCCTGCTATTAATAGGGCTTCAGGAACTACAACGACTATGTGCTCTGCCTATCCCTGCACTCCCCGCTATCTCCGTCGGCGCCACCGCATCGGGAACATAAACCAGGCAGCAAGTGGACACACGAGGGAGAGTACTAGTTAACACACCCTCGACATGCTCTCTCGCTGGGATGAGGGTGAGAGCGGGCCGTAGATACTATTAAAAGAGTATATCTCGTGCATTTTGTGTTTCCTCCTCTCGGGCGGGGCTCGAGGGGAAAGCGGGTTGATCATGTGAAGGTTGAAGGCGTCGTGAAAGATGAAAATAAACACGAAGCATAACTACGTTTTTTAGTGTTAAATGCCGATTCGACCCGCACGCGCCGGCGTGGCCCACCGTTTTGATGTCCTCCTCTCGAGCAGGCTAAGGCTGGGTTCGGCTCGACCAGCCGCCCGATCTCGCTAGACCTGACGGAGGCCAACCTGACGGCCAGCGCACCTGCGGCGATCGAGGACGCTCGTCATCTCGCAGGTTTGTTTGTGCGGGGAATGTCGTGAGGGTGAAAAAAAAAGGGGCCGGAGGGAGGCAGAGGGGGTGGGGGCGTTCAGGCGCGGGCAAATATGAAGGCCTACTACCAGATTTATGTTGTCTTGAAGCGCCCCCAGCATCCGCATCCCACCTGCCCTTTTTTTTTACCCCTCCTAAGATCTGGTCATTGTCGCCCCGACCAGATATCCCCCTTCAACCCTACCTTTCCTTGGCCCCTCTCCCCTCCCGCCTCCCGCCTCCGCCCTCCCCCCCTCTCCCCCTCTCCCCCCTCCCCCCCTCCCTCCCCCCCCCTCCCCCCTCCCCCTCCCCACCACCTTCTCCCGCTTGCTCTTGTTCTCCCTCACGTTTGAATAGTGCTGGCTGCAGACCACGCGAGAGCCTTCACCGCCGCGCTCACGCCAGACGACATCGCCGCAATCACACGAGTTATCACGGTTTTTCGGGACATGTGTAAACGAAGGGCCGCCGCAGCCAAGGTTAAAGGCTCCAAGGTCGCCAAGGTGGCCGCGGCCGCCGCCGCCGCATCTGCCGGTGCTACCGTCGCCGCTGTTTCCGTCGCGACGGATGTCCGAGCGGGGAAGCAGATGCCAGTAGCTGCGACAGCGGCGACGGCGGCGACAACGGAGACGGATGCTGATGACCACAATGAGGGTGCCTTGGGCGGAGATGACGACGGACAGGGCCACGAGAAAGCCCCGTGGCGCCTGGACCAGGAGATCGAGCTGTTGTCAAAGGTGAGGCCGCGTAGATGACTTCCCCCAAAGGCGATAAAAGGCCTATGTCACGGGAATATGGAGAAACGGGTTGTGGGGAAAAATGTGGGAAGATTGGGATCATTGAAAATATGTGGGGAATTGATCAACAAAATGGCGGAAGCGTGCGAGAAGTGCTGCGACGCTGGACGGGGGAATCATCGAAATACGTTGATGTTCTGCAAGGAGTGGCACAGGGATGTACGTAATCACCCAATTTGCTTTGAGGTATATGTTGATAACGTAATAATAGTAGTCGAAGCAGCAAAGCAGGGAGTCACAGTGGGGGGGGGTACGATGTCGGGATTGACGTTTGCGGATGATCTCGTGGGGATATCTGAAACACTCGAAGGACTACGAAAACAGCTTTCGAAGGCACCATAATACACTAGAAAGTAGAGAGTGGCCGCGAACGTAAAACAGTGCGCGGTAGTGGTATATGACGAAGACAAAGAGAACCCAGTAGCATTCCAATGGAAGTGGGGACAAGATGAATTGCCGATCATAGGCCAGTATACATATCGTCGCGTATCGATATCAAACTACTGCTCTTGGGATGCGCACAAAGCAAACGTAATAGGAAAGGGTAAATTACACATAGGCAAGATGGATGCGATCTTAACAGACTCGCGCCTTGACCCTTGAATTAAAAGGTGTATCCCGGTGTACGTTAGTATACCAAAGCTAGAGTATGCAGGAGAAGTATGGGAAGGGAACGCGAAGTTCGTCGTTGGAAACATTACAGATGGCAGCAGCCAAAGAGTACTAGGATGTTCGAATACAACGAGTAGTACAGTACTAAGAGCACAAATGGGAATGTGCCCACTCAAAAACAGAGGGCGAGGAAGTTGAACGACAATGTAAAGTTAGGATCATGCCGAAAAAGAGGTTCCCAGTAATAGCTGATGGGGCTGTATGGGAGACAGCAACAAAAGGGTGAACTGGAGTAAGGTAGGATAGCGTAACCGAAAACGTATGGAAGGACCTACGAGGCAATCAAGAAGAGATACCGTCCTTAGACTAGTTTGGGGGGTACAAGACAGAAGTAAAATAGAGGATGGAAGTAGGGAGAGGCGAGCGCCAAGAAAAAAAGTGAAAGAGGAATAACGTTTAGAGATACGCGGGGGGTTTGAAGAGGAGATAAACATGAAATCGTGTTTTGGATAGCCCAGTGGACTAAGCGAAAAAACTGAAACTGCGTTTTCGTGTAGGTGACCTGACCCTGCCAGAAAGAACGAAGAGGTGTACCAGTAGTCGGGTGGAGGATGAAAAAGGCGCACAGAGCTGCCCTTGTGGCAACGCAAACGAAAATAGCATCCTCATAGTGACTTAATGTGAAGTGTACAAGGAGGGCCGGAATGTGAGGGGAGATGAGGAAAATAGACGGGTGTGACATGGAGAAGTCTGGTACATTTAGACAGCAGCGAGAAAACGACCTCTATCCTACGAGATAGATGGTGGCCACAGACTGCCAAATAGGAAAAGGATAAGATACGCGCAAAAACTTGATATGGAAGAAACGTACTGAGCGCCCACATGTTGGAGGTGTTTATTAAGAGTAGGAATGGTGCTCCGTCTCGAAAGGGATGGGTGGTCGATGGTCAATTATTAAGGCAAGCAACCAATGAGTACGCCGCTCCCCCCTCCCTTCCTGCGCGATAGATGAATGGTGGCCACAAAATGCGATACCGGAAGGAGATAAGATAAGCAAAACATTTTACTGTAACACCTGGTATATGGCGAAAACGTACTGAGCGCCCAAATGTTGGAGAATTCTCTATTAGGAGTAGGAATGATGCTCCTGCCACGACAGGGGTGCGTGGTCAATGGTCAAATGACCAAGGCAAGCAACAAATCAGTACGCCCCCCGCGCCCCCCGTTTCTGTCTGTCGAGCTCCTGTCAACGGAAAGGCTGTTTACCAGGCTGTTTACCCACCCCCACTCGCCCCCGCGCTCGAGGTTTTGCCGTTTTGGCCGTCAGGGTTGTGTGTGATAGGAGGCGAGGGGAGTGCCGAGATGAGATTGTTGGTGCACTCATGTATTGCTATCGAAGACAAGGCAAAGTTCGAGGTCAGCGGCGGAAGCTAGACAAGAGCACCGTCTCTCCTCCTCCCCGCCCGCCCGCCCGCTCGCCCGCTCGCCCGCGCCCAGCCGGATTATCTCACGATAATGAGTGTTCCACGCCTTGATCGTCTGTTTGCTGCGCCTGATTTTTCTGGGACTCTTCACTTGTGAATCTCTACACCTCACCTAACACCTAACACCTACCAAGGGTAACACCGAACACCGAACACCGAACACCGAACACCGAAAACCGAACACCGAATCCCGAACACCGAATACCGAACACCGAACACCGAACACCTAACACCTAACACCTAACACCAAACACCGAACACCTGACTTTGAAATGATATAGAAGCGCAACCCGGTGAACAGTGTCTGAGGCCTAGGTACAGAACGATACGATATCGTAGAACACAATTACTATTGGCTATTGCCCACCTCAATGCACGTGCTGTACGTGTGTCCCGCCCAAACGCTTCGGTTTTATCAGGATACCGCTGCGGCCGAGAGCCTGCAGCATGTGGTGAGGCGGATGGCGGAGTTGGCGAAGGCCGGGGGCGTGTATGTGGACGCGTACCTGGTGCTGGGCTTGATGGAGCTCGGCTTTGGAAACCTGCTGCAGCGACTCCCGAGTCTCCTCCCCGTTGTGCAAACCACGGTGCGTTCGTTTTTTTTTTTTTTGTGAAGGGGCTGTTCTTCCTGCGAATGTAGTGAGGCATTTCTACATGTGTCAGAAGGAAGGGGGCGGAGGGATACTCATAGAGTCTCGACCCTGCTGTGCAAACCCCGGTGCATTTTTTGCGTATTTGTGAAGGGGTTCTTCTTCCTACGAATGCCAAAAGGGTTTTCTGCATGTGTCGACGGGGAGGCTGGGGGGAGGGGAAGGGGGGGAGGGGGGAAAAGGGGGTGAGGGGTAGGGAGAGGGAGGGTTGGGGTGGGGAGGGGGGGGGGGGGGGGGGCTTCTTTCCGCTTGAGTTATGCTAATGCGATTGTTACTGAGATTGCGAAGGTGAAGGCGGCAGTAGCGCTGTGCCCTTCTGGGGGTAAAAGTGCGAACGGGCCGAACCAATTATTTCTGTCGGTGTGGTGCATGCCTTGTCTCGAGACGATTTTACACCTCCAGCGGCATCGGTTCGACGAACCACTCTGCGCCTGTGAAACCCTTTGCCGCTTCCAGCTTCGTTTATGGGGACACGACTCTTGGAGTTTTTTGGGGGTAACCTTTCTTGCTAATGCACCTGGTTATGTTTGTATCTTTTCTGGGGGGGGGAAGAGCAGGCTTCCCCGTTTCTGGTCACAACACACTGACTGTGTACCCTGCGCATGCACGCCGGAAAAAAAACCGAAACAGATTCAGAAGAAAGGCTTCGTAATCAGGGTGTCCAACCTGAACCTGGCAGGGATCGAGTTTCCTCGAAGCGGGATCCACCTCGCCTTCCGGGGGACAAGCCTTCCGCCCCGCGACACCATCGTCGAGACCAACACGTGCTTCGGTGAGTGTCGCTGGTTATGGCCGCTGCCAGGCTGCTGCGAGCCGCGTACGAAGCATCGAGCTGCCTGTGCTGGCGGCTTCATACTCATAGAATCACACCGTATTTTTGCAACAGGTCATATCATGTGATATTATCATGCTTGTGATAAACCCCCGTCCTCTATACTGACCATGTCATATAATAATACCATGCTTACTATAATGTCTACCCTCCATGCGGGTTTTGTAGTATCAGTGCACAGAATGATTATTATGGAAAATGGTCCTGTTGACCCTGACAACATCCAGGGGACCCACCGACCTATCTACATCTTTCCTGAGGATCAAATATATAACACGCGCAAACGACTTCCGTAATTTTTGTGCAACTAGTGTATACTATTAATAGCGAAACATAGATGTACCACGCAGCTTGCAAAGCTGAGTTTCAACCGTTCGATCGGTCGTACTCGTAGCTGACGTTTTTCGATTTTTATGGAATACAGTCGGTACGTGCAAACACCCCGATATATCCTATCGCCTCCTTCCGTTTACGGAGAATTTGGTTTTGCTGGCGTGTGCTATGGTGGGGGAATAGCGCCTTAGTTTTTGTGGGGCTCCTTGCAGACCAAGGCGGGTACAGCCCCATATTCACCACTGAGTTTGAGCCACTCGCACGAGTGACTTTGCACCACACGGACTAAAAAATACGTTTGGGCGTTTTTTTTTCTTGTGAAGCGTAGCTCACCATTCCCTTGCGGATTTCATTTTCGCAGAATCACAGCAGCACGACAGCTTAAGAACGCAAAGAATCGGGGGGGGGGGCTACTCGCGCGAGTGACCCCAAGCCAGTGCTAAAATAGGCCCCCAAAAGTGACACTTAAGGTACCGTAGTCTTGGTGTCCAGTTTGAAAAATATCAGCTCGATGTATGCCTCCCTTGACAGCCGAGTTTTGAGAAAACGTGTAAGCTAAGCGCGATACACCGGTCCATGAGCTATGTATCTTTCTGACGAAAATGTGTAGTATAATATGGCCGTCGGGTCCAATTGGCGCGGTGTTTTGCGGTGTACCGTAAATTATGTGTCTCCTAGCGAAATGTGTTGTACAGTGCCCTCCGGGTCCCAATAGCACGGTGTTTTGCGATGTACCAACTTTGGTTGGGTGGTGAGCTTGGGTAGGAAAACATATGAAGCTGCTAATATTAATAGTATTGACACGGTCGAACGTCACAATCCAAGGCCAAAACCAATTCAACCCACGGAAAAAACGAAACATTAGGTTGAGAAATACTTTTTCCTCGTACCACTTTTTTTTTTCCAACCTAATTGTTTTCGTAGGTTGGTTGGCCTTGGGTTTTATGACGTTCGCCGGTTTTTATACTGGGTCACCCCACGCTATAGGGGTGCAGCAGATTCTGAGAAATTTCTGGGGCTCCTAACACGAGGAGGTCTATAATCTCACCCAAAACACGCCTTCGAAGACACTCGTTCGCGCAAACCCGGCCAACGTTTCTGCTATGCGTTAACCCTAGCACAAATGTACGAAGTATACTCGTAAAAATTTTCATATCAGCCGATAGTTTCACGCTTGAGCAGCTCGAAAAAAAAAAAAGGGCAACCCCTACCGTGGGATGACTTTTTTTTTTTTTCAGCCCGGCAGAGGTTGGAAATCGCAAACACCCTAATCTGGGCAGCCCCTGAGTTGGGAAGCCTCGTCAGTGGAACACCTTTGGGGCTCACAAGTTGCAATAATCGCCACGGTAGGGGGCGGGGTGTGTAGTCAGTTTTTGCATGGCCGTATTCGTATGACCATAGATCCTCGCATCCCTACTATGCCGGGACGGGGCACGTCGGGTTTTCACCAACCAGGGGGGTCACTTATTTATTTATTTATTTATTTATTTATTTATTTATTTGTTTATTTATTTGCAGTGGCTTGGCTCGGGGTCACTCGCGCGAGTAAACCACCTGTTTTCCTTTGCGACCTTGAGCTTTAGTGCTGTGCTAATTTTGCGATGTGAATCCGCGATGGAATGGTAAGCTACGCTGCGCCAAAAAAATCTCATAAGTAGTTTTTCGTCCGTGAGGTACAGTCACCCGTGCTGGTGGTGAAAACCCGGTAGTGAAAGTTTGGGTACCCTCCCTACGGTAGCCTTGGTGTCACAAGGGCACTCCCTGCGGCAGGCTCAATAGCCGCGCTGCTGCTATGGAACGAGCAGGCTCAATAGCCGCGCTGCTGCTATGGAACGAGTACCAAGCTGCTTGCACTGGTATGGTAGCGGTCTTCGTATCCAAGCAAGCCGCGTTTGCGATACAAAGCACAAAACTCAGCTCTGATGTCGAGCTGTTCTTTGCACGACAGTGAACCGTCTTCACAATACACGGTCCAAAACTTCCGAGCATGATATTTTGGAAATGCCGAGTCATTTCCGATGCTATACAAAGTTCCGATGTCGTATGGAGTTTTTCTTGCGCTATGAAGATCCCAACCGTTTTACAGTGCGTGCAAAAACTGACCAAAATGTTGTGTCGAGTTGTTCTTGCACTACATGACGTTTTTATATACACCATTGTCTCAACGCGGTCCTCCTGGACAAGCAGGCTGTGATACGTTCGTAAGAGGTTTCGCTATGATGTCGGCACTGTTTTGAGTGACCCTCGGAAGAAGGGACGAGGGTTTTTTCAGGTCATGCTTGGTTTAACCCGCTTAAAAAGCTGAACCCATCTTTTCGGGCAAACACTACTTGAAATCGGTGTAAATCGAGCGAAACGGAGTGCTGGGCCTTAAAAAATACGGTCTGGCTGAGTGCCGAGCGCCTCTCCCACCACCCATGACGGTAGTGCTATTGGTGTTCTTTTTTCCCCTTGTGCAGTACCAGAGTAGTGTGTAGATTTACCGGAACAGCAACTCTTTGCGACGATTTGCGGCGTTGATTGCCGGCGAACCCATGCGGGAGTAGATATCTAAAGGCTGCCGGTAAGGGTCTCCGGCTGATCGCAGCGAAAGAGGCAGCATTGACCCCAAAACATGTATTGTGCGAGTTTAAGCGATGACGGAGTGTGTTACAAGATGAAACCGGTGCGTACCCTCTGGGCCAGGTCGCGGAAGGGTGGTGCGATACAAGAAGAGAACGCACAGCCTGTGTGTGGAGCTGCTGTCCTGGCCCTTAAGCTCTGGCCCTCATAAGTTCGCCAGGTGAGGGGCGGGAGAGCGTTGGGGAAGGAGGGTGTAAGAGAGATTGCGAGATAGGTATGGTAGGCGTAAATAGGGCGGAGGGGCAGGGGGGCGGGTATATGCCGGTATCCGGTGTGCACCTGGTATGTGTGTATATGTTCATGTGTGTATGTATGTATGTATGTATGTATGTATATATGTATGTATGTATGTATGTATGTATGTATGTATGTATGTATGTATGTATGTATGTATGTATGTATGTATGTATGTATGTATGCATGTTCTTCGTGTGGCGAGGGATACAATAGCAGCAGAAAAAGCCAGATACAGACTGAAGCGATAACCAGGGTTCCCCTAACCAAGCATTGCGCTAGCTCGCCCTCCCCCCACGACGCTCCTATGCAATGTTTTATTTTAGTAGTCCATTTTGTTTCATGCAAAAATAGAGCCAAACTTTCTTAACTCCCAATTTCTTGAGCGCTGTCCACCCAGGCTACGTTAGGGGGGTCGCTTTTTTTGGGGTCCTGTTTCTGCAGTGGCGCGGGGTTACTCGCGCGAGTGACCACCCTGTTCCTTGCGGTCTTAAGCTTTCGTGCTGGATCAGTTTTTTACTACATGACTCCGCAATCGAACAGTAAGCTACGCTGCGGCAAAAAAAAATCGCCTTGAGTAGTTTTGTCAGTGAAAAAACGGCAGTGAAGAGAGGAGTGAAGAAAGGGGTACCCTATGATACCCTACCGTAACCCTGGACTGGTCGGCGCCGCCACCAGTAACGCCTCCTCGATGATTTCCCCATCGAAACCTCTCCAACATTCGCCAGGGCCTTCATTCCGCCGGGGGATACGATTGTGGTCGATCTCGAGGAGGAGGAACGTGCCGCGGCGAGCACCGCCAACAGGCACGCGTCTTTCAGCGTGGACAACTCGTCGTCGTCGGCGGCGACGTCTCCGCTCCTCTCCAGCCCCGCCGGTTCCGACCCTCCCCTGCGCTCTCCGGCACGCCCGCTGTCTGCGACCAAGGCGCTGTTGGCGGGGTCTTTAATGAAGCGACGGAAGGATTTGCGGGCGGGGAAGGGCCGACAGCAGCAGCACCAGCGACCAACACTGCAGGAAGGTCCTTACGTTTCTTCTCGCTCCTCGCAGAAAGGAGACGGAGGGGCAGGGGCTAGGGGGAAGATTGAGAAGGGTGGTGATGATGAGGAGGGGGAGTTGGACGGGCGCGAGGGGGATGGGGCGGGGGAGGAGGGGGGGGGGAAGGGCGAGCACTGGAAGGGCGGAAGGGAGGAGGTCGACCAGGGCCAAGAACAAGAAGAGGGGCTGCACCGCCGCGGTGGCTATGACGACGTCGAAAATGTTGTTCCCGCCTTCATGAGCGACGCTACCGAGACACACGACGTCGCCGTCGGCGGCAACCTGCTCGACTGGAGGAGCCCACATCGCGGCAACTGCCGCGCCGAATATGCCTTTTTAACGCCCTCTGACAGCGACGACTCGCCCGCGAGGCCCGAGCGCGGGACGAAAGACGAAAACGCTAGGGCGAAGGGGGTAAGGAGGTTTGGCATTAGCCCAGCCGGGGGGGGTGGAGGTTTGTCGGAAGCGCCTCCCGTGGCTGAGGTGTTGGGTCGGCGAAAAGTCGGGATTGGACAAAAGCAGCGCCGGGGTACTGACCCCGGGTTTCTACAGCCATGCAGCCCGGTGGGAGATCGAGATGGAGGGGTCGCGGGGAGACGGCAGAGCTTGGACAGCACCGCAAGGTTTGGCCGCTACCGTGCGCCGTTGTGGGGTACGGGTAGGCGTTTTGCGATATCGTGACGCAGCCACGAGATTTTCAATAGTTCGCATATGCATTGGTAGAGGTATACTAATATGTGTTGGCAACATGGAATATTGTGTGATGGTATGCGTGTACAGATTAGTGCAGACGCCGGGCCGAGGGGTGCGCGACATGTTTCTGATGAAAATGGATTGCTCTTCGGACTGCACACAACGCTCTGGTTGCCCTAAACGCAACCGACGAAGACTCATCGTGTCGACGTTTTCCCCTTACCCGCCTTCAATACCTCTTTCTCTGCCCCGTCTGTTTTGAACCTCTTTTTTGTTTAATCTGCTGGGGCCTCAGGAAGACGCCCGTCACCGCCGTCGCCGGTTCCCCTCTGCCTTCAGCCACGGCGACGGCTGTTTCCTCTGATACTGGACACTCCTGGCTCAAGTCGGGCCACGCTGCTGGAGGTGGCGGCACCGGCGTCGGGGCGGGAGCGGTCGGGTCAAGACGAAGCAGACGGGTTTCTTACGACAAGACCGCCGGTGTCGCCAGCCTACAGGGATTGTTTTCGGGAGAGGGCGCCGGTGTGCTGCCACGCGTCTTCGGGTCCGGGAAAGAAGCGCTGAGGAAAGCCGCGGCCGTGACCTATACCACCGTAGCCACGGTAGGCGGGTCAGAAACGGGGGAAGGGGGCGCAGGAAAAACGCCGACCCGACCCGCCAGGGTTAGGGGTGGTGCTCGCGACGATAGGGAATCGAAACGGAGATTTTCGCGAGGTATGGCGGAAGCCGGAGAACAGGGAGGGGGGGGAAGGGTTGAGAACGAGGATAAAGAGCAGTACGAAAACGAGGAAGAAGAGGAGGGGCAGGGAGGCGGGGGGAGGAGAAAGAGGCCGCCCCTTTTGTCCGTCACCGTGGAAGGCGTGAGCGGAGTCCTCCCAGACGTGAATTGGTCGGTGCAAATGCACCATAAGAGATTCCTGAAGATAGAAGACTCCGGCACGGTCAAGTGAGTGCGCCCCGTTTTTTCTGTCCGGTCTTGGAAGCTCATTCATCAATTCACCTGCCCGTTTTTTGTATGCTGTCGGCAACAGGATGCGTGTAGGGAATGGGGGCCGAGTTGCAGTAAGCTTTTGTTCTCGTTATCGTCCGGTGGAAGCTCACCACGATTTTCGCGTACTTGCTGATCTGGGGGTGGGATATTCGCGCTTTGTAGTGCCGCCAGCGGGCCCGCCCGGCTTAGTCGCATGAAACAGGTGAGGCGGGGTTGCCGCTATGGTTGTAGTAGTAGAGTAGGGCGTTCTTAGATCGCTGAGGCATGGATATTGTTTGGCAGAGAATACTAGGTCGGTCGATTTTGTTTTTTAATCGGAACAGGTGTGTTGTTTTTTGCACCAAAAGGGTGGTGACAACGTGCTGCACTGACCGGCCTTGGGTAATATTTTGAAGCTATCGTCCTTCGTCTGACACGGACATAATTGAAGGCGCAGCGCAAACCTCCCTTGTCGCTCGCTGCGTCGGTGGTTGGCTTGTATTGCGCCGAGTTAGTTCGTCTAAGAGCTCGGCGGGTGTACGACCTCCGGCGAAACCGTCGTGCCTCGGATGCGCAACGCACACATTGCATTTTCCGTGAGGGCCAGCAATTCCCGGCCGTAGACGAGGCGCTGGGCCGACGGACCCCAAGCACCATTATGCTGTTTGTCGTTGACGCTGTATGAGTCATCCCTCTATAGTGCGGTAGGGGTTGCGCTTTTGGGGTCAAACGTTTCTGGCCTTCCGATTGGTTGAGCTCCTCAAGTGGGGACCTACCGGTTGGTCTGGCATTTTTACGTGTACGTTTGTTTTAGGACTAGAGCATAGAAGTATTGGTCGAATTGCGCAAGCGAACGCCTTCGAAGTCATGACACTGAATTCCTCGTGTTAAAAGCTCAGAAATTTCCGCTGCAACCCTACCGTGGGATGGCTGATATGCTCTCCTGCTTTTCCCCATTCCCCCTCCCTCCTCGTCCTCGTCCTCGTCCTCCTCATCCTCCCCATCCTCCTCGTCTTCGTCCTCACCCTCCTCGTCCTCCTCGTCCTCGTCCTCCCCCTCCTCTTCCTCCTCCTCCTTCCCCTCCCCCTCTTCGCCTTCCCCATACCCCGCCCTCTTCCCCTCCCATTACCCCCAACACGAAAATACCCCACCGAATAAAAACAGGGTCACGCTGAAGGGAATCTCGCTTTCCGTCTCGCTCGACCCCGGCGCTGGGGCTGGGTCCCTCTCACCACTTTCCGCTGCCATGCCACCTTCCCAGCGGGCGTCGCCCACACCCACGCCCCCACGGTCACCTCCGGGAGATTACCCCCGTTCGCCTCCCGGTTACAAGTCGGATAACGATGTTGCGCTTTTCGAGCCAACATTGCCACCGCGACAAGGACGCCGCGGCGGCCTCGAGGGGAGCGCGGCTGCGGGGGGAAGGGGCGACGACAACCTGGGGGGTGTTGGAGGTGGGGGTGGGGGTAGCCCTGCCGATGGGGGTGGTCGCAGAGGTGTGCCCGGTTGTGCCGCTGGACCTGCCGCGGTTGCCGCCGTGGCGGCGGTTGCTGGCGGCGATGGAAGTGGCCGCCGCGCGGGGTTTTCTGATGCGGCTGATGGAGCGACCGCGGAAAAAGTACGAGTTGATGGGGGTGGTGGTGGTGGTGGTGGTGGTGGTGGTGGTGGTGGTGGTAGTGGTGGTGGTGGTGGTGGTGGTGGTGGTGGCGGCGGCGGCAACGGCGGCAGTGCTGGCGGTGATAGCGTCGGTGGCGGCTATGGCGGCTATAGCGGTGGCAGCGTTTCCAACCGGCTAACTATGTAGGTGTTGGGATTGCGCATGTCTGCTCGTTCGCGCTTTTGTGGTTGCTGTTGTGGTGGTGGTAGTGATGGTGGTGGTGTTGTTGGTGTTGGTGTTGGTTTAGTGTTGGTGTTGGTGTTGTTGCTAGTGGTTTTGGTATTGCTATTGTTGGTATTGGTGGTGGTTTTGGTGTTGCTGCAGTTGTTGCCAGTGTTGTCATTCTTTTGTGGCGTTTATGGCTGTACCCTGCGCACACGAGAGCCAGTCTCCGGGGTGGCGTTTCGTGTGTACTGTGCTGTGTGGTTGGTGCTTAAGACGTGGGCGCGGGGGTGGGAACGGGGGCGCAAGCCGGCGCGGGGCGTC
This sequence comes from Undaria pinnatifida, assembly GCA_012845835.1. NCBI lineage: Eukaryota > Phaeophyceae > Laminariales > Alariaceae > Undaria > Undaria pinnatifida. The sequence goes on along the minus strand of JABAKD010000016.1, from coordinate 3,281,750 downwards.
ACCCGGCATAGATGGGCGAGTTAGGGGTACTGTAGCTGCGGCAGCATCGTGTCAACCCTGTGAACCATATTACAGTAGAGGGGGTGCTTTTAGGCTCAAGTTTTTCTTCCTTACGCGGCGCTGCTTGACCCAAGCACTGCTCACTACCTTTACAGCCCCGTGTGTGTTATATATACGTAGACTATGTACTAGTGCCAGCCTCCCTTTCGTTTCGTGGTTGGCTTAAAACCTCGGGGTTGACACAAGGGGAACAAGCGTCTTGTAAAAACTAGAGACAAAACAATTAGCCACCGCGACATTACCCCGGCAAGTAACATCGACCAGCCCAAACGCGTTTACAGCTTAACTCTATACTTTGGTGATGCGCGTAAGGTAGCCGGTTGGTTTTTTTAGTAGGATTGAGAAATCATTCATTTTCTTAGTGTCGGATTTCGATTGAGCTATAGAGCTCCTTAAAAGAGTATGATGTCTCTTACCGATAGCCGCGAATCCTTCCAAATGTGTGTGTGTTTATCCCAGGAGTTCGGTATCCGCGGCCCTGGCCAAGGGGAGGAGCAGGCTCAAGAAGCGAATGAACCAGCCGAAAACCCCGACCGCCGCCACCACGTTTTTCCAGCCGGCAACTTCCTTCTTCTCCTCGCCCAACTCCCCTGTCCACCACGCCTCAGCAGCGGAACTCCTCGCGTCGCCTACGAGTAGACCTCCTGCGTCGCCGAGCGACGTCGTTGCTTTCAACGACCCGTCAGAATGTTTGTCGACATCATCGGGAAATGTTCTCGGTGGTGGTGGTGGTGGTGGTGGTGGTGGTGGTGGCGGCGGTGGTGCCGAGGCTGGTCCCCATGCTGGCAGAGAAAGGGTGGCTATATCTCCGTCGACGGTGGAGGAGGGAGGAGACGACGACGAGAAGAAGATGGACGGTGTGCCCGCGGTGGACTCGCCAGGAGTGCTGAAGGTATATTGCAGGTCACGATCTACTGCTGTAGATCATGTAAATCCTATATTGCCGCGATCTAGGTAATCTAGACCCTGTGTTTTGTGGTGTTGAGGTGCTGTGCAAGAAGCCGTATCATGCAGTCGTACAGGTCCCACCCAGGATATACATCGGGCCCGCTAGCAGTGCTGAAGGTATCACAGATCACGATCTGGGATAAGTTAGATCCTGTATTTTTCCGCGGTGAGATTCTGTTCAAGAGCCGTGTCATACAGATAGCTCCCAAGCAGAACAGCATCTGCGCAGGAGCCGTGTCACACAGATCCCTCCCGCCGACAAACATTATCTCTACGGTACAGGTGCTAGTATAAATCAGAGATCTATCTGCTCTAAATGTTTTTTTTCCCCCCCCCATCAAGCTTGGCATGCGCTTCCGTTGCTTGTCGCCCGTGGGCGTTCCTGTAGGTGACCCAGTGCCTCTGCAAGGTGGGATCGATTGGAATCGAGGTAGGCGGTAGCAAGCACGACGGCATCTACAATTTTCTCGCCAAGGGCCTAGGTGACACCATCAGGTGAGCGACGTGGGACGGGGTGTCCGGCGTCGACGCGTAATATGGATGGGACCCACCCTTTGTGCGTTTGTGTGCGTTTGTGTGTTTGTATTTGTGTGTGTTTGTGTATGTCTCTATGTGTGTCTGTGTATCTGTGTGTGTCTGTGTATCTGTGTGTGTCTGTGTATCTGTGTGTGTCTGTGTATCTGTGTGTTTCTGTGTACCTGTGTGTGTTTGTGTGTGTCTGAGTGTGTTTCATGAGCCGTCAGGTTTCATATCTAAAGCATCCCTCGCCCATCGTCTGGAGGAAGGCGGGGGGGGGGCAGGGGGGGTATTTTGATGGTACGCAATGGTAGAAGAGACACGACCGACCGTCCCGCCGCCACTCCCTATTATTTTTACGTTGGTTTTTGAGTAGACGGAAGCCAAAGAGACACAAATCCCGGAAAAACAAGCGCTGTTCGTCGTCGAGTTTCAAGTTCAAGTGCTGTCAGGATCCAGTAGACGCGTGCGTTTTGTTTTTTGCCGGGGGGAGGAGGAAGGGTCAGATACACCAAGACTATATCACGGAAGACACCTGATGTGGCGTCGTCCCCCCCCCCTGATCGTAGCCTAGAGTAGCTTAGCGTATTAATATAGGCTGTGCTACGCCAGGTAACGTACAACCAGCCTACACTAGCGTACGCTCTCGCTACGTTAACTTTCAAGTTTGTCTCCAGGCTGGCGGAAGCCAAGCAACGGACACCCCCGGAAAACAACCTCTGCTGCGCTGCTCTCATCGTTGAGTTTCAAGTGTTCAATAGAAGTGAAAACCTGGCCACACCAGCAGTCGGGATGCAAGAGGACTCACGCTTTATTTTTCGTACGCCGCCTGCTTTCAATTTCCCCCCCCTTTTTTTTGTGCTTCCTTCTTGAAGAGCTCTAGACTAGAGGTAGAGCTTTTAATTTGGAATAGAAAAATAGTAATCGTTTTGTTATGTTGTTTGATTGCAGTGCTATTAGTAGAGCTCTAAGGCTAGTGCTACATAAAGGTGTAGACTAGTGCTGCAGCTCTGGAGTGGGAATAGAAAAATAGTTACCGTTTTGTTCTGTTGTTTGATTGCAGTGCTATTAGTAGAGCTCTAAGGCTAGTGCTACATGAAGGTACAGACTAGTGCTGCAGCTCTGGAGTAGTGCTGGAGCTTTAAATGTAACAACAAAAAAGCAGTCGTCATCGTCTTATTCGGTTGCTTGCATGCAGAGACGCCGCACGAGAAGCTGTGGAGAAGGCGCTCTACGAAGAAATCGAGCGTCTAGTGGTACAACAACAATTTGACTGCCGCCAGTCAGGATGCAAGAGGACTCGCGAATTATATGTCGTCCACCGCTTGTATCTAATGTTGCCTGTTTTGTACACCCCTCCCCGCTATTTTCGCTGTTGCCTTTTTTTACGCCCCTCCGTCCTGTTTTTGTTGCTGCTTTTGCTTGCGCAGAGACGCAGTGCGAGAAGCGGTGGAGAAAGCGTTCTCCGAAGAAATCGAGCGCCTAGCGGGGGCAATAAACGATTTGATTCTGGAGCTGTGGAGCGGGATCGCGGCGGAGGAGTCGAAGGTGACGGACACCGCTGCTGCCGCCGCCGCCGCCGCCGCTGCTGCTGTTGTTGTTGTTGTTGTTGTTGTTGTTGCTTGTTCTATTAAGTCGCCGTCAGAATGTGCTCCGTGGTAACACAACAGCGGCTAGCCCTGTAACTACAACAGCGATTAATGGTGGGGCCGAGGTGCTCAAGCACACACCTCTTTATTTTTTGTACCACTCTATGGACGGAAATGTAAGGATCCGTTCGTGCATTGATCTTGAACCCAAAACGGCTTCCAGGGTAAACTACTAGCTAGTATCACACTTACGGCACAGGTAACGTTGTTGACGCATTCCATCCTTTGTCCCGACGCCGTTCGCTTTTCTTGACTTCGTCTGCTGGTGGTACGATGCGACGTGCCGCCATTGTAGAGATCCGCTCGGGTGGTGTGCACGGCGGCCGTGGCTCAAGGTGTCGGAAAAGGGAAGACGGAGCTCTACCTCAAGGTTGGTGGTGTAGCAAGGGGTTGCGGAGGGGGGGTGTACTCATTCATGCGGAACCGTAGTTTTATTACTATAAACCCTCGCATCCGTACGGTGCCGGGACGGAGCACGCGGGTTTTCACCGAGGAGGCAAACATCGCGGGCACCAAGCGTGAAGCGGCGTGAGGTGTTCGGCGAGTCGCATGAAGGGCGAGTTACATCCTACTAAGAACCACTCGTGAGGCGGACTTTCGCACCGTGTGGGGGGTAGGGGGAGGGTGGCGTTGGCTGTGGGTGTGGAAGTCGTTCTACGGTAGCCCCCCCATATTTTCTTCAACGAAATCGCCGGTTTTGAAACCTGCTTCCGGCCGTATCTCCTGAAATATGGTGCCTCTTGCCACCCCGACGTCATAGCTCGATAGTTCTTTCCAAACAAGAACTTAGTTGAAGATATAGTTTTCATAGCATCCTTCCTCGTGTCGAGCAGCCATGAAACGTTCGTTAAACAAAATCTATGGTTTGGCGGGGGGGAGGCTGTCGTAGAATCGGTCTTGGGGGTTAGTTAGGGGACTGACTGCGGCGTGGACTGGTTTGTGAGAGGCCTCCAGGGGGCGACAGCAGAATGGCCGGAGGTGAAGTGGCGTTGCGGGATAATCATGGGTAAACCTATGTATTATACATAGGACGATTGGATGTAACGATAGCGTGAAGCCTCTGTGCTATCCGAGCGAGAACCGGTGGTGGTTGGAGGGGCAAGGGTTCGACGCGCTTTTGAAGGATGCCCGAGGGAGGGAGGGATGGCTCGCGCACATCTCGCGACTAATACTTCCACGGAAACGGCCCGAAAAACGCGAAAAACGAGACAGCATGCTGCGTGCCGCTAATTTGCTGCTGCTGCTGCTGCTGCTGTGTGAGGATGGTAATGATGATAACGATGAAGCTGATAATGGTGATAATGATGTTTTCACTTATGTATATCCAGGTAGCTCATTTTCCTAAAGTCTTAATCCGAGGTCACCAATGTACACAGGTACGTCTTCTCCAAGGGGAGGGCACCCAGCTGGCGAAGCGCAGCACGGCTGTGTTCGACCCTAACGCTGCGCGACACTGCATGACAACTGGTGACAAGGCTAACGACGCTACGACAAGGAGCCCTTGCTGGATGGGACTTGACAATGGTAAGTCTTCGAACCTCCCACACACACCCCTGCGGAGAGCCCACTCTGAGAGTGAGGAAAGTAACTAGCCTCCCCCACTTCCCCACATAGTTTGCTTGATGCAAGAAATCTCTGTCTGGTCGACGAAAACCCGGGGTGTTCCGTCCCGGCTTTGTGGGGATACGAGGGTCTATGGTCTATCAACTACGGGCGTGCATGATAATCAGTACACCCGCCCCCCCTGGTTTTCGCTCTTGAGATTCCATCCCGCAAACGCGTAGAAGTGTTTTAGTAGGTCTCCCGTCGACTTGTCTTGTTATGACTCACTCTCTTTTACGTTGTTTGTTTGTCGCGATCAGTCAACAGTCACAAGAGTGTGCGGATTTGATGTCGCTCGGTCTATATGGTGTCTTCACGAAAAGCGCGTAACCTACACCTAAAATATATATACATATTTATTGCTTATTTTTATTTGTATTAGTAGCACTTTACTTTCCAGCTTCTGGACAAGCCGTGGTCGCAGGTGTCGTCGCTTCTCCCCCCCCCAGCACTTGCTTTCTTTTTTATAGCGCAGAGGGTTCAACGTTCCCAACGCTCGTCGATTTTCATCGAATATATGTGCATGCCTGAACTCAGCAGGAGCCCGACGCCAGCATCGCACCCTGCTCGTTTTATGGGCTCGGGCCAGTCAGTGACACAGAACCTCAGAGGGGCATTTCTTATGTCGCCGCCCCCTAATCCCCCATGCCTGGTGTATTGACGACACATACAGCAAGAAGCCTGTTCACATGAAAGCAGACATCATACCTACACCACACGCCGCGGGGAGGGTAGGAAGACCCCGGCGACATTGCAGAGATCTGTCTTGTTTCTGTGCTCGAAACCGAGATACGGATAAGGTCGGCAGAAACCAATCGTTACCCCTTTTAAAATGCCTAAAGGGCAAACATCCACGTTTTTGGAGAAAAAATACTTGGAATTAGCGTGGGTGTTTTATTTTTTACCGGTGAAAGGGTTATTTAACTATTGCAAAAAACATCCCCTCAGATCAATTTCCGTGCATTTTTTTTTCCCCTTTGGAAGGGTGGTTGCGGTTCTGAGAGCGGTTTCTGTGTTTTGCTATTCTTGCGTACCTCAGGCAGATCATCACCGATCCCTACTTGATGGTCTAGATATCTCAGTGATGATCTGTATGGTGTAGCTCGTGTGACCCGGTGAGATCTAGCAAACGTTTGCAGGGTTAGATGGATCTGCACGATCTGTACGGTACAGATCCAGCACATCTCACAAGGGCAGATACGGGGATCCGCACTCTATAGATACAGATCCGGCACAACAACTCGCAACGGCAGATGCGGGATCCACTGTAGATGGTCTATATGATCTGGATGATCTAGATGATCTATGTGATCTAGATGATCTAGATGATGTATATGTTCTGTATGATCTACATGATTTAGATGATCTAGATCGTTATCTGTCCGAGGTGCTTGGTAAAAAGGGGGTAATAAAGGGGGTACTAACTGCTTGTTACTAAGAGATTGTTGTACGAAACAGCAATTGAAGCGACGGATCTACGGATCTACTTTATTGTTTGTTGCTAATAGTGTTACTACACTGCTGATTTTTTATCCCGGTCTAATGCCAAGTATTTCTTCCCCGGAAGGTGGGCGAGTGCGATTCTTAAGGGTCTAATGTGGTTAACTCCTACGTGCATCCTTCATGAGGTCATAAACCCCGTACGTATATAGCACGCGTGGTCGAAATATCATGCGCTGTCTTAAAAATAGAAAATATGGGTTTCTTTCGTTGAAAATTCTCGATCTCACCCCGCGTCTTGAAAATAGAATATATGGGTTTCTTTTGACGAAGTTTTTCGATATCACCCTGAGGTGTCTTCTATGTTTATATAAAAGAAATTCCAAATCGTGGTCCCACGCAACGCCGGTTCCATCCCCTTGCCCCCCTCCGCCCCCCCTCCCCGCATTGCAGGGAGACGATGTTCTGTGGTCTGGCAAACTACGGCCTTGCATGACAATGCTAAATGATTATACCCCGTCCCTCCGCCCCCCCCAACTGAATATTTTGTGATGTGTTTGCCACCGCGGCAGAGTTGTCGGTAGACCTTCCGGAGGAAGACCCGGCTTCGCTCTGCTTGGTCTTTGAGGTGCGTCGATCGCAGTGTTCCCTTTCGCGCGAGAAAATTCGACGCGGTCGGTGGTTGGAACGTGGCTGGCCTCCTCCTGACTACTGCTGTATGTAGCTTTAGTGTTGTGGGTGTCATTTCGAACTTTTCGATATATCGGAACAATGTGAAATAGTCGAGCTTTCGATATAATTGTGTATCTTACCGACTGCGTGTTGCGCTCCAGCCCCTGGCACGCTCACCTTTCTTTTAACGTCGAATCGGATAGATTTTTGCGCTCCATCCCCGGGCATCCCCTTTCTTTTTGCCAATATTTCGAACGATTTTCTTTATGCCAAGCTGAGATTAGCAGGAAAATAAGGACTTCGGGAGCCGTTATTCTGAAGTCCAGTGTATGACAGAATTCTCTCTGTCCCAGATATAGAACTCTACCCTGAGGCAGCATCGCCGTGTCTCTTGCAAGGAGTTCGGGAGCCATTGTGCTGAAGTTTAGGAACGGATAAAACGCGCCTTCTCCCCAGATAAAAAATCGAGCCTGAGACAGCATTCCTGTCTCTTATGTACAACAATTTTGGAAGCCGTTACAGTATACTGAAGTTTGTGCAGAACTGATGGACCGCACCCTTTCCCAGATAAGAAATCCGAGAAGAAATCCAGCTTGAGGCAGCATTATTCCTGTGTCTTTAGTATTTAAAAATTCAGTACATGGTCTTTTGTTGTACTGTGTTGGGATCTCCACGTCTTTCTCACCAAAAATTAATATACACTGTCAGCGGTGGGGTCGGTCGAGGGTTCCGTTGAGACTCTAAGCTGTGTTTGATACGTGTTACAGGTGTGGCACAGCGGACCTCTCGCCAGCACTTTGGTCGGTTCAACCCGGCGTATGACCATAGCGGAGATAGAGGCGCGCGTCGCCGAGACACGGAGTGATGGCGATCCCACCCCAGACTCCAATGCATGGTGGCTAGACATCAACACCGGCGGAAAACTGATGGTGAGAGGGAGGGTTGGGGCGTAGGGGCGCGGCGCGCGGGGGGGGGGGGTGGGGGTACTTAATTTGTGCATGGCCGCAGTCGAATGACCATAGACTCTCGCATCCCTATTTTGCCGGGACGGAGCACGTTGCGTTTTCACCAACCAAGCAGACATTGCTTGCACCGAGCGCGAAGCGCCGTGAGGTGTTCGGCGAGTCGCATGGAGGGTGAATTGCATCCTTGCAAGAACCGCTCGTACGACGGACTTCGGCACCTTGGGCCTACTTTTTTGTTTATGGATGACAGCGCCAATGAGTTATACTTTGTTTTCTGGTGTGGCCATTCCAGAGACAGCAACGGGTATTACTATGTAGCTGCCTCGTGTGTGCCTTACCATATTCACACTACGCGATGCGATCATTCCCCTTGCGCGGAGTTAGGGTTCTCCACCCCGCACAATAAATCTATATATCTTAGTTCGCTTATCACATATGCACATCCTTACGTCTGCGGATATCTCCCGCCTCTGACCGCCTTTCCGCGCGGTTTCTTCGCTGAGGCGTGCCCCCGCCTCGCCTGCAACCACCGGCTCAGCTGATCCGCCCGCTCGGCGCCGTAGCGCGCGCGCGAGGCCTCGACGTCGAGATCTACGACGAGATCTCCGAAAAATCGTGCCCTGTGAGACGTTTGGTGCGTAGTCTGCACACAGGGCTAATGTCTTCGCGTTATTTCTTCGGTACGTGTTCTCTGACCTCCGACACACGGGGGGGGGGGTCGATTACCTGGCCGGCGTCGCCATTGTAAAGGCCACTAAGCGAGGTTTGTGCTAGGATCTGGGGAAGAAAAGTTCGTAATCCCCGAGAACACATGCCACCCAGGCGTAGTGGAGAACTGCGAACTCTCAATATTTTTGAACCCCCGGTAGTCTACAGCAGCACGTATACATGTACATGATGTACAGCAGTAGCTGAAGCTATGATGAGCCTGCAGCATGACGAAGCTACAAATGGTATGTGCACAGCAGCATCACGAAGCTACAAATGGTATATGCACAGCAGAATCACGAAGCTACAAATGGTATATGCACAGCAGCAGCTAGGCGTCGTGGAGAACTGCGAACTCTCAATATTTTTGAACCCCCGGTAGTCTATACAGCAGCACGTACATGTACATAATGTACAGCAGTAGCTGAAGCTATGATGAGCCTGCAGCATGACGAAGCTACAAATGGTATATGCACAGCAGCATCACGAAGCTACAAATGGTATATGCACAGCAGCATCACGAAGCTACAAATGGTATATGCACAGCAGCAGCTGTGGCCGCGCCTTTCTGCGTAGCAACGCAGAGCGTCACCCAGCTGGGGTGAACCGCCATGCTCTCCCATAATTTCCAGGCTGCCTTCTCGCATTGTTCCGCCGCACACGGGAAATCGGGAAAAATTTGTCGGCATTTTCCCTTTCCAGTATCTCCCATATATGAATTAACAAACTTTGTCTAACTCTTGGCATTAGTTCTTACCCTCTTAATATTTACTATCCTGCGCTGCGACCGGCGGCCGTCCAGGCCGCCGGCGTAGCCCCTTGTATGATCTAAAGTAACTCGATAACCATCATGGTGACCGCCAAAAAACACACACAAAAAAACGGTACCCTGGTTGTCTAGCTCAAGCAGTGACTGGCATGTTTTGCAGCGTCGTTGCCAACACGCCAACCCCAATACATTTATGTATAAATATGTTGGCCCTGGCAAGAGAGCGGCCGACGGCTACGATTTTGACCAGGTTTTGATTTGTCTTCGAGATAACTCGAGCTGAGGTCCACCTCTCGGCGCGCTGTTTCCTGGAGGTTCCTCAGCTTGCTCGACTCTCCCGACCTTGCCGGGGTCGGCGACGGTCGTGCTCGCTTCGTGTCGTGGTGGTCTACGCAAATATCATATTTTTGCAATTTTTCCGTTCCGAGATTTCAAGTGCGGAGCCGCAAGTATAAAAGCACCAAGTTTCCATCGTAAACAAATCGCAGTAGTAGTTGTTGTAAGGCTTAGTGTGGGTAAGCTATTGGTTAACCTATTGCGAGTGGTCAAGCGGACTAATACCCCACTTATAACTTAGCAAATGGCGTCGTCGACAGACCATGGGTTTTTGGGTCGTGGGTTCGAATCCCACCATCCACAATAATTAAATTTTACGACTTTCCCCATGTCGAACTTGAAACGTACTCTCCCCGGTATACCCAGAGAATGAAACCGCTTGGATATTGACACGTCCACTCGTATATCCGGCCGACCTGCTATTCCGCCGTTTCAGGGGGGGAGAGTGTTATAAGACTTAGTTTGGGTAAGCTATTGATTAACCTTTTGCAAGTGGTCAAACGGACTGCTACCCCACTAATTCCTTAACATAGTAGTGTGGCAGTTAGAACGTCATTTTTTGTGTTCACCAGTCGCGAGTTCGAGCCTCACCGACTTCGTTTTTCGCCTTCATTTCTTTTTCTTTTTTTCTTTTTTTCTTCCGTTTGTGTTCGAGTGTCGAGTTTTTTTTTTGCCTTTTTTTTCTTTGTTTACCTTGCAATTTCCTGTTACTCTTTTTGGTTTATGTTTGAGTTGCTTCCCTTTTTTTTGCTCTATCGTACATGTACCGGGTACCGGCCCAAACTGAACATATGTTGAGACCCCCATGGCTTGTATTTACCAGTCGCGGGTTCGAGCTTCGCCTATATCATCGCGTGTCGCTTTTTTTCTTTTCAAGTGTTTTTTTTTCCCCGTTTGTGTTGAGTCTCGACGCTTTCTTTTTTTTTCCATTGTAATTTTATGTTACTCTTTTTTGTTTCTGTTTCGGGTTTCCTTCCCTTTTTTTGTTGTATAATGTACCGGGTACCGACCTAAAGTGACCATATTATTATATGTACCAGCAAGGGTGCACGAAGATCCCAATCCAGCACACTTATGTACCCCCCCCCCCCCCCCCCCCCCCGGAGGCGGAGGGGCGAAATTTTTTATTTTTTATTTCTTTTCCATTTTTTTTTAAGCGACAACCCGATTGACCTGTACTCTTGCTGTACTCGTAGTAGTTGATCTCGTTTTCTGTCCTGGTTTCAGACGTCTGCATGCTTCGCAGAATTGTTTAACAAGTGCTCAATCAAGGCTCCCCGCTATATTTAGGCCACACAATTTGAACGAAGAGTCAACATCACAACATGGTGCATTGCGCGTGAAGCACTAGGGATGTACCACGAAGTGAGGGTTCACACCAAAGGAAACAAAACAGTCAATCAGTAGATAGATGCTTGCCATGATGAACGAAGTATTGTTGCACGCTGAGACTTGTGTAAGAAGAGGTAAGCTTGAGTGAAGGAGCTCGCCTGAAGCAGACACATCGAAGTTGTTGCCGTCGACACGATTTATGGTGCTTGTCGATAAGGACAACTCCCATCTATCATCCCCGCGGCAGCGGATGCACTGCAAAACACGGCAGCACGTTGCTTGCCGTACCTCGGCCGTACCAACAACATTTTGGAGCCCCTGGGTGAAAGAGTATAACAGCAACGAACAAATTATGTTTGCCTTCTAACGCATACCCCCTTCATCACGGGCGATATCTTGTTGACACCCAGTCAATGCGACACCCTACAAGTGTACCGCTGCATGACTCTCATGGGATCAAATGAGAGCGAAGTGTCTCTTCTTGATACGCGTGCGCCCCCTCGAGCTTACGCTCGGCTGCAGTGTACCCTCCTCCTCATCCTCGTCCTCCTCCTTCTCCTCCTCGTCCTCCTCCTTCTCCTCCTCGTCCTCCTCCTTCTCCTCCTCGTCCTCCTCCTTCTCCTCCTCGTCCTCGTCCTCGTCCTCGTCCTCCTCCTCTTCTTCCTCCTCCTCCTCCTCCTCCTCCTCCTCCTCAGAGTCGACAATCTCCTGTTCGTCTAAGACTCCGCCGTTCTGTGGCACTCGTGCACGCTGCTTGCCCTTTCCCCGTTTAGCCATTACGACTGAGGCTCTGAGACTCTTGCTTCTCTTGCCCTTTCTCAACATGTTTACCACCTTCGACCTCTCTGTCTCGCCCACATCAAAGCTGGCCTTGAATCTCACCGTGTCGGGATCTGCTTGCCCCATGGCTAGTGAAGCTGCGTGTTGCTCCCGCACGTGGTGAGACATGTAGTACTTCCACAGCCAGCGATTAGGGGTGCAAAACAAACACCGAAGGGGTACGTTGGTACATGGGGTGGCTGCCGTACTTTTTGCCGCCGCTTTCAGGCCGATCGCAACGACGGTCTTTCGCGAATCCGTCTTCGGTGCTAGCGGGCAGTTGGAATGAATCTGAGATGCAGCCTTGCCCTTAGTCGGCACGACTACCCACGTCTTGCAGCCACCTCCGCCACAGAAGCCGCACGTGTCGCGCTTTTGAAGGTCCTGCGGGATTAGCACCGTCAACGGACCAAGTCAACGTCTTTTGACGAGATGCACAGGTTGAAAAAAAAAAAAACAGTCATACAGTTTCTAAACCGTCGGACGGATAAGGTATTCAGCGTGGGTGTAACGGCAGTGACCAATTTTCGCGGGAGTAACCCTAGGAGTTTTTCCGTCAAGACCATGGGCACGACTGCAAAAACCTTTCGCTTTCAGGGCAGACGAACCTCACCTCGTTCTCGAGGATGTGTCCCGCCATGTGCTGCAGAAGCTTTTTCGGATCCGTCTCCAAGAAGCAAAGTGGACACTCGACCTTCCCGTCAACAGATGCTGCCAGAACTTCGCCTGCCCCAAGCGCCTCGCGAGACGTGCATTTCCTGACCTAGTTCCGGGTATAAAGCTTCTGCACTTCAAATCTCCCCTTCCACCTATCGGAGCGGTTTCTTTTCTGGTACGGAGTCAAGAAGTCGATAGCCAGCCTGTTCAGCCTGTCGTCTTCTGCTTCCAGCGCCGATCTCTGAACCAAAGCTGAATACAGACGGCACAGCGGTAGAGCAAACAAGCAGCAGCTAGTGTGTGAGCGAACACGTGTGATGGAGCGACGTTAAATACGCCCAGCATGAACCACGTCGCGTGCCGACTCGAATTCAATGGCCATCACTACCCTAGTTTGAAGACTCGAACTGACTCTCACCTCTGTAGGCCTTGCCGTACTTGATTTCCGTACACGGGCGGCATGTTTGGCCCGGCTGTTCCACCGTCACGGTACAACCTGGACTGAAGATGCCGCGGGACGTGGTCGCCAACGCGTGGAGGGCTATGCGATTTTTGCGCACCCGCACTTCCCAAGCCACTGCCGTTGCCTGGCTGCCGATGCCATGCACAGTCAGGTGGTAGTGTTGAAGAACAGGCTCCCGGACTTCCGGAGCTGTCCCTGCACAGTAGTGGGGAGTTTCAACACTTGGTGTGTTGGTGGAGCCTCGCCTATCTTCAGCGCCAGAATGCATGTCGTCATCCTCGCCCCACTCGCCCAAAATCCCCTCAAGCCCGCCCGACTCTTCATCCATACGCTCCCCAGCATCACCACCAACCTCGTAACCATCTGCACCGCCCGCCTGAAGCACCTCAACTTCATCGTCTTGGTCTACATGGCTACTGCTGTCCGCATCCCTCGTTGAACTCGCAACTGCCACGGGCTTGAAAAAGGAAACGAGCGAGCGCTGTTTCGCGGCATCCACGGCGTCCCTGCCAACGTAAACAACGCACATTCCTTGGTAGCTTAGTTTATGCCGAGAGATTCAAGGTGAACGTCGTCATGCAGCACTTGTGGAGCAACATCATTTGTTTCGCGGATGCCACGTACACGCACAACTACTCCTGTAGCATTAGGAGGGCACTACTTTCGAAGCTGCGCAAAATGCTAGCTTGGCCGACTGCTGTGGTGATGAGCTACGAGCGCTCTGAACGCACACTGGATCAATATCCTAACACCTCAAAAACTGTCCTCACTTGTGGTATTTCGAGTCTAAGTGCGATGTCACATGTTGCTCGCTCCACATGCGTGCATCGGATCCGAGAACTTTGGAACACTTCGTGCAGACCCATTTGCCGCCGATCTTCTTCGCGATCTTTGCCACTGGCAACGCTGATCTGCACTCGTATTCATGGGAAGGTCGTTGTTGGAGAGCGGGGGACACGGGTCGGGTCATAGAAGGGGCCGGTGGAGCCTGTTATATTTCCACCTCCGTAGCCACATCAGTGGACACGACAAGCCAGCAGCACCGCCCGAAAGGGCGACAGACCGCATCCAACGTCGATGTACGAACTGCCTGTACTAGTACGAATACTCCTTTGTAGTCAAGACAAGGTCAGGACACTCGTACAAAATGATAAGGCAATCTTTGCGCCAGGAAAAAAAATTAGAATTTTCTCGCGCAGCATGTACGCGATCGATCTACTGTAAGGTTAGTATTGGGATCCACCAATTATCCCCCGAAACTCGCTGCTGTTGCTACCTTGCCATTTCTGCTGCCTCTCCAGACTGTCTGACTACGTGACATCGTCGAGTGTTCTGCGTCGTCTCCCAATGGCTGTACCAGGCACTCCTCTCTCCCAAACACTACCACCTAACTGGTACAGCAGTACCTGCCAACCTGCTGCTGTAAGGATGCTGTTCATGTTTGCGTGTCCTCGTTACAAGACGGATTTTTCCGGCGAGTCAGGTGTACGGGACAAAACACACAAGCCTTGGACAAGCTTAGGTTAGAAGCTCACTTGCAGTCCTCGTCACTCACTCTCTGTGCCTTTCTGAAGCCTCGTGCTGTCGTGCCCTCTCCGCGTCCACGCTTGAACCGTCGCCGAAGTTGTACCCGCACGCGCAAACGTACGCGGAGCCGTCGAACTTCTTCGGACAAACACCCTCCAGCCATGCCTTCTTGTCGAAGGGATCCGCCAATGGCTCTGGCCGGTCTCCCCTGGAGCTAGCACTCGTACTCATGAACTACGGGCCTCCTCTCTTGCTCCTCTCTATCGCTCTCTGTGTATCTACGGTACGCAGTAGCTCATGCTGCAGCACACGGTGTCTTTTATATGAGAATTAGTGGAGGAAGGTTTTATATAGAAGTTTGTATGGCGTCGACAGGGGGGGGATGGGTGCCTGGTACCCTCCCCCCCTGTCTGGGAGGGTCAAAATAAGAAAATAGGACATAGGTGTCGATTTTTTTTTTTTCCGTGCACCCTTGGTACCAGGTATGCATATATTGCATTGACAGGGTACTGAAGTGCTTGCTGTTTATCATACTGCTGCTGTTCTTTGGTGCTGCCGCTGCTGCAGCATGCTGTTGTTGAATTTACACGCACGTAAGAGTTGTGCGTTGTGCGGCGTTGCTGCTGGTAGCAGCTGTTACACTACGTGTGTATGTATGATACGTCTACGGCTTTTGCCGTTTGTCGTTGGGCTGCCGCTGCATGCTGTTGTTGAATTTACACGCACCTAAGAGTTGTGCGTTGTGCGGAACACAAAATGTTGTCCCAGTAGTAATCGAACAACCGTAGCTTGAAGGGTAGCCCCGAACGATTGTTAATCGTTAGCCGCGAGTCACGGTGAATTGACTCTTTTTTTAAGTTAGGCCTTCGTCTTTCTCCCCTTTGGGTTCGAGTCTCGGTGTGTACATTATGCGATCCTCTTTTACTTTTTGTTTATTTTTCCCCTTTTAATTTTGTTCTTGAGGTATGTATACCGGCTCAGGCAAATTGAAAGTATTCTCGCATGCATACTATGAAAAAATATTCTAACAACGTCAGGTGTGAAATCAGCACATGTAGGGTCGATAATAATCTTCGTGAATCTTTGCAAGCTGCGTATGATACACCGGTCGCACATTTTTAGTACGTTTTTCATGAGTCAAATCCTAATCAAACGTCATAATGGACATCAATCCTGCAATGAACCATGATGCATGATGAAGACATTAACGTGTTAGGTGACACGGAAATCAACGTTGAACTACTCGTATTACATCGTTTTTCTTACATCGAGTATATAACAAAGTATCCTCTTATATTATCGCGATGAATCTAGGTATCACGACCGTGAGGTATGTACACCATTTATGTGCTTATTATTGTACTGGAAATCCTGCTTGCTGTTGTCGAACTGCAGCAGCTGCCGCTCCTGCTGCTGTTGCTGAAGTTATACATACATAAAAGCTGTGCGGGGGCTGCTACTGCTGTTGTTGGTGTTCGTCATCGTGTGCAGGATGACGCTATTTATTGCTGTGTTTTTTTTGCAGTTGATTTCAGTGTTTCTTTTCTTTACTTAAACATGATTTATTTGAATGTACCCCTTGGCAGTGCTGTCGCATGTACAGCCTCGATTTCACTGTAATGTATTACTCATAATATATGTCATGCACCCTAGAAAATTCCGGGCATGCGCGGAGCAAAGGCGGGCGGCAGCCCGCTGCGGCGAAACCCCCTGGCATACGTATAGTGTTTTACAGCGTCGGTGCCAACCGAAGCCAACCAATATATATATACATTTCCCTCCACAGCTGTCATAATTTGTCCCCCTCAGAAACGGGTTTTATAGTTTCCGCGCACAGACTGACTAACGTCACCCTGTCGACCCTGATAGCTACACTGTAGCTAAAGGGGAGTCGCCGACCTATATCCTTAATGAGGACACACAACCCGTAATACACGCGATCGGAGTATCACACACAGCTTGCAAAGATGAGTTTCGACAAAATCTTCGATCTCACAGCTAGAGTGTATTTTCATTTTTTATAATATATGTTTTTAAGGTGGGGGCAAATGGGAGGGGGGGGGGGGTGCATGAACCATGAACAACGGGGGGGAATATGGTTGGTGCGTATCGAGTATCTTGACGAAAATCGCGCCGTCTTTTCCTCGAGAACCCCCGCCCCTCCCCCCTCCCTCCCTCCCTCCCTCCCTCCCTCCCTCGTATCACGCACTTCATTTCTCCTTGCTTTCCCTTTTTGCCTCAACACAGGTGAAGTTATCCCTGACGCAAGTGGCTTCTCGATGGCGTAAAAACGAGGCAAAAGCGAGCCGCGGAGCGGAAGGGGCCGGCGCTGCCGCGGCCGCGTCCACGAGTGGATCTGACGTCCACAAAGCGTCTCGCCGTTGGGGACAGTAGAGGAAAAGGAGCGGGAGGGTGCACGCTGCTTGTTGTCAGCGTCGCGAAGGGGGAGCGGAGAACGTAAAAGGTTTTGCCTACGTCGTATTTCGCGTGCAAGGTTGTCTACTGCACTTGTGATACCCTGTTCTCGAACGTCGTGCTTGGCGTGCAAAAGTTGTGTATTGTACCCGTGATACCCTAATACTGTATATACGCGGCTTGAAGGCATGCTCGCAGTTTACCTATGGCAGCGCTCATTTTTTGTTGATAGCTCTGTTTTGTTGGGCTCAATCTGAACGTTTTTTTTTCATTGTCCGGATAATTCTAAGTTACGCCCGCGTCACGAGGGGAAGCGGGGCGTAACGTTGATGCCTATCTGTGGAAGTGCTGTTTTTTGTTGATTGCAGCGCTCGTTTTTTTATGGTGGACCTATATTTTGTTCGCCCACCGACGTTTTTTGTACGGCTATTTTATACACACCCACGTCGCGAAGGGGAGCAAGCAGTGCGCACAGAGTTTTAATCCCATATACAAGTATGGCAGCGCTTTTTTTTGTTGGTCCACTAGATGTTTTTGTATGGGTGTTTTTTGTGTACGCTCGCGTTACGAGGGGAAGACGAGAGTGCAAGGTTTGTACCTGTTCACGGTGGACTCTTTTTTTTATGGCAGCGCTCTTGTTTGTTGGCCAACTGGGCATTGTTGTATGGATATTTCTATGTGCGCCCACGTCGCGAAGGAGAGCAGAGCACCCGATGTTTAATTCCTATATATGGCAGCGTTCTTTTTTGTTGGCCCGCTGGATATTTTATTGGTGTTTTTTTTTGTGTACACCCTCGTCACGAGGGTAGCAAAGAGCGCAACTGTCATTCCTATGGCAGGACTTTATGCTTGCTGACCAACTGGGCATAAATTTTTAAGCACGCCCACGTGGCGAAGGGGAGCAGAGCGCACAAATTTTATATCTGTATATGGTCGTAGCGCTCTTTTTTATTGGCCCTTTGAGTTATGTTTCCGGATTTTTTTTAGGTACGCCGGCGGTCCGCAGGGGGGCAGAGAGCGCAAGTTTCGTATCTATGGCGGCGCTCTTTGGGGATAGCAGCGCGATGGCAGCGCTCTTTATTTTGGGCCAACTGGGCATTGTTGTACGGTTAGTGGCTTGTTTCGCCCGTGTTACGAGGGGACGGTGAGCGTATAGAGTGAAATTGTTTGCTTTTGTATCCTTTCTCTCCGTTACGGGTCGCTTTTTGTAAGTATTTTATTAGATAAGACCTCCTTCGCCGGCAGGGGTCTTCGCCCGCGGATACTGCCACGCGCGCCGAGGGTGTCCTCGGCCGAGGTATCTTCAGCGACGCAGCATTTCCTGGGATTGATATGTAACTTCTGGAAGAATACTCGATGTTGGGTGGGTGGGACGGCCTTAAGTGGTTAGCTCGATCCTCGCGTCTTATCGAGGTTTAATGGGAGTTGCTGTACAAGTGACTTGCGCTCGACACCGTTTTCATGTGAATATCAGAAAACGTGAGGTGGTTCCACCTCTGATCCACAGTTTGGGTCCACCTGATTAGATAGCGATTGTACCTACGTGTTATATGGCAGCGCTATTTGTTGTTTTTTCCCCGCCGGCGTTTGTACACGTGTGTTGTTTTGTGTTCAATGTGAAGAAAAAAAGTGCTTTGCGGGGGGTGTGGTGGCGGGAGGGGGGGGGTGGCGGGGTTCAGACGGTTTTGATTTATTGTTCCGCAAGAAGAGTGTAGTTCGCTCGTCGATCGAGGGATGACAGAATGTCTTGATGAAAAAAATTGCAGCTCCTGCCCCTCCCGCCATCACCGGCTCGTTTTGTTTCTGCTTGCCTGTTACCTATAATTTTGTGTGTGTTCCTGTTCTCCTTGTACATGGTTTTTTTTTTGTTTTGTTTTGGGTTGATGTCTGCTGGTGGGGCGGCTGTGTTTGCCGCTTGTCGTGTGTTTATTTTCCTTGTGTTCTTGCCCGGTTGGCGGGAGTTGTGCGGTGGGCCCCATTTTTTGTGGTGGCTGGCGGAAAAGAAAACAGAAAACAAATTGCAGCAATCGTCGGTGCCAGAGTCTCTGCCGTGTGTAGTTTGTGACCACAGAGCTTACCGCTCTCTGATGAGGCATCGGCGCGGACACTGGCTGTGCTGGATGTGGATGGGTGGAGATAACAGTTTCATGTGGAGAGCTACACTGCCCGTCGAACCCGTGGTTTTCTCCACAACCCCCGGTCAACGTAGCGGGAGTGTCTGCCCGCCGCCGTGCGGATGACTTACGCCTTGTTGGGCTCCCAAGGTACTACCATAACACACGCGACGTATACATCGCCACGATACTAATTGTTGCAAAAAGTAGAGTAGACCCACGAATACGAAATTACCTGATGAGAAGAACGTCAGCCATACCTGGTATTCTTTTTCGAGCGCTTTGAAAAAATCGGATCAAGAGGGCGTGCCCCGAGCGGCGAACGCCACGCTAAACCTGAGAGGAAGTGTAATTACCCCCCAAAAATGAGCGAACGTACCGGGAACACCGCAAATTGGCCAAATATGGAAACCCCCCGGCTCGTGAGAACCGCACTAACAAAATGTCCAAGGCGGCCGGTCAATCAGGGGATGAATCGCTACCATCCCCTGTCTAAAAAATAATGGTTTTCAGCATATGTATGGGGGAGGCGTTTTCCACCACAGGGGCGAGCACAGTAATCCCGAAACCGCAGATAGATTGTTATCAGCAAACCGCATATGATTTTGAGAAACGCTGAGCCACGGGTATACCGGTATTACGCGTTACACATGCAATATCTGTCGCTATGATTTACAGCAGTACCAGGGGTCTCTTACATTAAGGCGGTGGTGCGCCTGAGCAATATGACCGCCTTATGGAGGGAAGACGCCTTATTCGTCCCACGTTACGCTTGCAGTTCCCCGGTCGCGCCAAGCGATTTTGACCGCCTTATATCGGGATACCGCGTTACTCAGACCGCGTTTTTGGGCGACCCCTACTAGCTGTGTTTCATTATGCTAGGACCTGTGCAGTTTAGATCCAACACAGGAGTCGTGCATGCGCTGGATTACGCAAATCACACGGCTCCACACCCGGCAACATCCTCCAGAAGAGAATCATGTACATGCAGATCATACGGTAAGGACGCGTGCTACGATGTAGATGTAGCACTCTCTGGCTGAAGAAGCGTAAACACGTTTTTCTTCCCTGAATGACGGGGCTCCTCAAACGCAAAAATCGTCGGACATTCGTCATTTTTTTTTTGCATTTCGTTTTTCGTGTTATATACCAGGGATACCTTACGCCGTAGGATTGTGAATCGGACAGCATTTTTGTTATTCCCTCCAAATCAGTTTTTGTTCAGAAGGCATAGACCTCCTCGAGTGAAGAGCTTCGGAAAAGAAAATGGTTCACCTCTATTTTTTTTTCGGAGGGCCGGGCGCAATACCACGTCCCATTTACTTTCCATTCATCAATCACTCTCCAGAGCTGTGCGTGGCGTTTCCAAGCCTTGTTTTGGTCAAAAATATTTCGCTCCTTCAGCCCGTCAAACCACAGACCCCCCGTTCGTATCGTTTCAATTATCGTTTGGATGCAACCTACTTTGTTCCCTCCTCATCCGGTGCAAAACCGCGGGGTTTTTCCAATACATACTATACATGGCTTGTGCCTAGGATAGCCTCCCCTCGCCCCCCCCCCCCCCCCCCCCCCCCCCCCTCCCAAAGATGCTAAGTTATTGCAGATTAACCCCTTGACTGACCCCCCCCAACAAAACTAGTGCAAAAAATGTCAAAATGATACCTTGACGCGTCCAAGAAAACGATACCGATCTTCCAGCATCTTGCACCCACCCCCTTCCCGAGTGGTAAAAGCAGAGCCCCTTCTATAAAACCTACGAATACTAATATTGCGCGAAGCGCGGGGGAAGGAACCACAAACCTCCCGTAGTGTCCTGCAAGGACGTTTTGGTTTATAACCCTTTTCTTACTAATGCACACTGGTACACGGTGCCTACCTCCCTACGCCTACGTACCCACCCACCTACCTATTGTTTTTGTTCAGTCTGCTTGGCGTCGCCTCTCCGCCCCTCCGTCTCTTCCTCCCAACCCACGCCCTCCGCCCCTCCTTCCCATCTTCCGTTCCTCGCTCCCTGCCTCCCTCCCTCCCTCCCACCCCCCTCGCCAACGCCTTGATCCGTCCCACACACCCATTCTGACAACGCCAACCCCGCTACAGTACTAGCTAAAATCACAAAACCACGCCTATCCACCACGGCAACGAAACTAATGAACACACAACACACGTTGGATCCCGAACTATGTCGGGGTAGAATTAATAGCGCTAATAGTGAGGTATTCTGCAGGACGAGTTGGCGACAAGCGATTGTTACAGCACTAAACTAGGGTCCCGCACTAAACGCGGGGCCACAAGCTGGTTAGACCTACCACGAAGCCGCAGATCCCAGAAAACAGTGCGGTTACATACAGCTCAGTCGATCTCGGTCGCCCCTCCTCCCCCCCTTCCACCTAATAGAAAAACCTCTTTCGCAAAAGCAAGGCTCATCGTACCCCATGCAAGGACCAATGCCCAGAAACGAAAGGACTCAACGCTTTCTCTCAACTACGAATACAACGTGCACATAATCCACACGAGCACAAGCACGTCAGGCAGACGACTGCGTATGGCGTATATATTCCCTGCCACAATGCAACCGCAGTTCATACAAAAACCCGAAGCGAACGGCGGCTTGTTTAAGCCCCCTCATGCGCCGTCCTTTTACTCGCACCCCACGTTTGTGCTCTTTTCCGCCACGAAACAAGGAAAAAATGTCACAGCAACCCAAACAACATATATGAACAAAAACGGGTAAAAGGAGGGTACTACTATGGGGGGGGGGGCAAGGCGGCACGGCGGTATTCAACTTGGCCCAACGAGACCCAACAGGCCAAACCTAGACCAAATATATCAGGAGACGGCACTTTGCCCCCTAGACGGAAATTTTCCGATAATTTGCCGTGACTGGCGCCACTACTAGGGCATAGTGTGGAACGATCGATATGACACCCTTGACCGCTGGACGTTTTCCCTTGACTGACCGTCTCCTGACATTTTTGGTCTAGACAAGGCCAGACAAGCCACACCAAACCAAAATCAGACCCAAGAATAGGCCTGTCTCGGCAAGTCGAGACAAGTCTACAGTAGTAGAATAAAGTCACAAGTCGAGACAAGCTCAGACAAGCCGAGACAAGCCAAGGCAAGGTTGGACGAGGAGGGACAACGCAACACAATCCATGCCAAGACAAGTCAAAACAAGAAAAGACGAGCAAAAGACAACCAAAACCACTCCGGAGAAGCCGATACAAGCCAAGCCAATTCTAGACACGTCCCGACACGTCATGACGCGTCGAGACAAGTCCAGACAAGCCGGTACAAAAGGCAGAGCAAGCAAACATGGACAGGCCAAGCTGGGCCAAGAGCCCCAAGGTTGGCTCAGATGGTTTACGAACACCCCAAAAGCAAAGATATCGCATACCTGAAACCGGCGATGCGAAGCGAAAACAAACGCTTGCACAAAAAAACAACCGCAAACACAAACAAAGCAAAGTCGTGTCAACAACAAAGAAGCAACAAAAAGAAAGGGGCAAAATTACGAAACAAAAAGCAAAAAAGAGCAAAAACAAAACTATGAAAACAGCATTTTTTCGCATACGTACGCATGCACACTCGCACGAAAGCTTCACTACAAGTAGCATCAGCAAGACAAAACTACCAACGAAGCAAACGAACGGTACGCGTGACGTGACGCAGTCGGCGAAGCCACAGACTACGATTGGAAACCTCGCATCAGCAAATAGATCGCGATCAGCGACAGCAGCAAATTACAACCAACGACCGCAGTAACTCACATATCAATTCAAAGACTGCAGCAAAGATCCGGCGGAGCAAACCCCGGATGCAGCAAATCACCCACGTAGCAAACAGTAAAGCACATCTGTGTGTATCACACCACACCGACACCCCTCGCATGTCCACCAGAACAGCATCATATACCATTCTATCTCCTCTGGGGTTGAGCAATAACAGAACGCCCAACACCTTCACAGCCCGAGCCAAACATAATCCCTCCAAGAAACCCGGCCAACCCCCCCCCCCCCCCCTCCCGGCTGCCTCGCGCTAACAGCCCCCGACCGAGCACACCATCACCCCGCCCCCCTAAAACACGCTCCCCCCAGCCCCCCCCCCCCCCCCCCCAATGAAAAAACACAAACAATATCTATGCGCTTTGGTGGTCCACACAAACAAAACAAGCTCAGACACACGTTCTACGCGTTGTGGTGATCCGACAACGGCGAGAGGTTTCCAAGCACAACTCTATCTGCCTCCATCCTCCGCCAGTCGCTGCGCGCCAACCGCCGGCCGCGGTGATGGTCGTTGCTTCTGTCCCACGCGCGGGCATGCGCTGCCCACAATGGGGGCAACCTTACCGCGGAAAAGGTGAAGGCTACGAGGAGGGCTAGGAGCCGCGCGAGGCCGGGGAGAACCTCGCGGCTCGCTGGAAACCCGTTGAGGCCTACCCACAGCGGAGCGGAGACGAGTGACGCCTGGGACGAGATGAGAGGGGGAGCGGGGGGGGGAAGGGCCTGCATGTTTGCTCGGCGTTTTATTGTTGTCATTCACATCCACATCCATATACAGCGTCACAGCCCCAGCCACATGCACAGTCCCGGTCACAGCCCCAGTCCCGGCCACAACCAAAACGCCAGCCATGACCACAGCTATACAGCCACAGCAACATTCCCATCACCACCACCACAGTACAACCCCAAAAACACGCCGACATCCACAATCACAGCTCACAACCACCACCACGCCCTGAACCCCAACCACCACCACCACAAACGTCAACCAAGCTCACCGACATCGCCGACAGAAACGCCAGATGCGCAAAGGTCTCCATCAGAGCCGCGCGCCGAACCCCGCACAGTCCTCCCGCGCTCGCGCCCCCCCCCCCCTGCTTGCCGACCGCCCCATCAACCCCAACACGCGCCGGTCTATGCGGTGACGACAGGGCAAGGCCAGGGGTAAGGCCGCCGCCGCCGCCGCCGTTGCCGCCGGCGGCGTCGTAGTCGGCAGGGATAAGGCCGGGGTTAACGAGAGCAATGCCGGAGTAGGGCGCTTCTGTTTCCACCGGGGCGGGAACGAACACTTGGTGCGCTTTTTTCCACACCAAGTGCAAGTAAAAGCCTATACAAAAAAATAGAGGGGACGGGGGGGGGGGGGAGGGGGAGAGATGGGTAGGGTTGGGGTGTAAGAGCTCCTCCAGGCATGGAGTGCTTGTGAGAAGGGTGACGCTCGTGTGCTGTGAGTCGTGTACCTCATTTCGGAAGGAACCGCAACCCTTGCACCTTTCGCAGGCACTCTTTACTATCCCGCCCCCGCCCCCCGCTCCGTCTCCTCACTTCCCCGCCCCTCCCCTCCCTCACGCAACCCGATGCCCCCTAAACAAAGACAAAAACTGTTCCGACCTCGCCGACAAACACGCACCCTCAGAGAGCACCATCAACGCGGTCGCTCTCGCCCAGAAGAACGCCCACGCTGCCTCGGGTCGCGCGGCACCTAGCTGCGCAGCGGGCACGGCGTTAAAAGCCAACACCGCCGCGGACACAGCAAGGGTCAGTCCCGCGGCGAGGTTCACGATACTCCCTGACAAACTCCTGGCATTTAGGGCTCTCAATGGTACCTGAGCGGCGGTGTCGGCGGGCGGGAGCGGGGGGAAGGGGAGGAAGGCGTGGGGTAGGAAGGGGGCAGATGGGAGGGGCGTTATGGACGGAGGAGTAGGGACGGAGATGGGGTTGGGATGATGCGGCATGGTAAAACGGAAAATACAAAAATAAAGAGGTCGCCCTAAAACCGCAGCCTGTTTGGCCCCTCCGCCGCTCCCCCCCACTCCCCTTCCCCCCTTCCCCCGCCTGATCCCTGGGAGGATATCGCGTGGTTCTGCATGCTGAGCGTCGAATACATTGCGCCTGAGAGGGTCCCAGGGTAGAGACGCAAAACTCCATCAACATTCGAGACTGAAAAAAGGCCAGAGAGGAGCAGAGGGGAGAAACGAGCGCGCGGTAGCGGCTGTGGGCAGTCATGCCTGGCTGTTAAGGACCCCTTTCCCACCCCCCCATCTTCTCTACGCAACCTGAGGCTAAATTCTCCACTGCGCCGTCAGCTACGGCATCAATCAAACAAACAAGCCAAGAACAGCCAACATCCCTTCTCCCTCCATTCCCCCCTCTCTCCTCCACGAGCTCACATGTTGAAGGTATCTCAAGTAGGTACATAGGTATCTCTGTTACGGGTAGGAACTGTGCTCCGTCTCGAAAGGGATGCGAGATCACCGGTCAAAAATGACCAAGGCAGGCAACAAATGAGCACGTCCCCATCCCCCCCTCTTTCCCCGCCATCGAGAGAAGACAGAGGTGCACCACTTTTTTTTCTAAAACTACCCCTCAATTTATAAACTGAAAACAAGGTGTCTAACGTACCACGTAGCGAGCGATGACGGCGGCCATCTTCCGCAACGTCTGGCGCGTCGTCTTCCAGCGCTTCGCCACCTGAAAAACAAAAAACAAAAAAACGCCAACGATAATGTTACGTACCATACACAACATCAACGAGAGGGAAGGGGGGCTCGTCGATGATACCCCCCCCCGGCTAAAACATGTGATGGAGCTACTCGTATGATGAAAGAAAAAACGATGGAGACGACCGTGAGCCCACCATAAGCGCAAAACCCAAGCCGACTACGATCTGGGCCGGCTGTCAAACTAACATTCCGTGTTCCAGCCATAAAATTCGAACCACTGGGAGCTCAATGTTGCTGGAAACATTGTTGGAATAGGCCAATCAACGCGCGTAGGCACAACCACGTGTCTTCGCCACAGAGCAGGTTCCAGCGTTTAGAAACTTCACGGCAACATATCGTACTGGATTTATAGAGAAGGTGAAACCGTTGTTTCTAAAATATTTCTTGAGGCGCAATTTTCAAATTTGTTTTTGCTTCGCCGTGCCACATGGTCACACCGGTGCTGCCTCACGCACAACATGCCACCAAGCGCGCCAACCAAGCAGCGATGGCTGCGAACCTCTGTACCTAGAGTATTCGGAAGATACGAGCACCGGGAAGTGGCGCCTGCGTTTGCTGTATGGGTACCTAGCTTCTGTTGCATCTCCTGTTGAACGTAAACTTTGTGTTTTTCCTCGACAGGAGTGTACCTGTAAATGCCTGAGCATGTCTTGCTACCTCGTACAACATACGAACTCGTACGTACATGCATAATACGTCGACTTTGCTCTCTGAACGCACTTATTTCATGATTGTGTCTCGCTCAGCAAACACGATTGCTTTCGAGTGTCTGTTGGTTGGATGTGGTCGGTATTCTGTCTTCAACAAAAACAGGATATCGGACGAGATCTTGGGCAGATTTGAGCGAAACTGGTGCGTACAGCGATTTGCGAATACACAGCGCAAATCACATGTGTTTTTGATGAAATTTCGACAAGTGGTCCGCAATGCACATATGAAGATAATGCCTGTGATTTTTTTTCTTTTTCTTTCTTCTTCGCATTTTTTCACGAATAATCCAAACATCGACAATCCTTCATCGGGCATAACTCGGCCAAAAAAACACAAAAACAAAAAAGAACCATAGCTATCATGGTCGTATATGTCTGTGGAACAGGTTGTCAATTTTTTGTGGAAAACGATCATAAATTGGGCTGTGCAGCCTCGGTTGAACACACTCCCCACCCTCTTGGCCGGCCCAGCTCGTACTCGTAGAATGACCACGGATTACAAACACCAACACCCACAAACTACCAAACGTCAACATTTTGAAACGCCTAGAGCAGAGCGCGGTCGCTGGTATAGGCATCTCGGTTTCTGATCAGAGGGCCGGTACCCGGTACTACTCTGTGCGAGAGCTCTACCAGTATAACTTATCGCACCCATCCACCCCACCATTTTTGGGTATCACTTCAGGCAACTGCTGCAATTGTTGTGCCAGGCATACAGGTGTCATGTACCAGGTATACCCATCACCAACACCATACCACCAACACCCACTTTCCATCACCGCCACCATCACCACGACACCCCCACGCGTAAAAAAATTACAGCCTACAGACCCGTCCATAATTCACGGATTCAAATTCCACGCAAACGTTGCCCGACACTTCCAATCCCCCCCCCCTCCCCGTGCCCCGTTCCTGCTCGTCATTTGTCCGGACACTCACCCTCAAGAGGATCACGATGGCAGCAAGCGGCGCGAGACCGGACACTATCTGTCCCGCCACTCCGTTCCATCTCGGTCTCTTCCTGCTCTTCTCCCCATTATCTCTCCTCCTCGCCCCCCCCTCCCCCGCTGCGTGCACCTCCACGTCTACTCCACCCAGGCGGCGCGTGGCGCTGTCCCCCGCCCCCTCGGCTCGATGAAACGCCTCCAGCCAGAGGTCGACGTACGGAAGAAACGGGTAGGTCCACCAGTCCCTGAATCGAGCGACGGCGGTGGAAGAAAACATGTATGGTACCAGCACGTAAGCAAAATTTACACGGAGCTATGATCGTGGTCTTGCACATCAGGGGAGGAGCACGAGCCATCCCCCCCCCCCCCCCGAAACGCCACACTCCTCTTTTCGAGAGCCTAGACAGGGGAGGTGGCATACTAACCAAACCAAGTGAAAAAAGGTCATTTATCGATTCTTCGAACAGAAATCCCAACCCTCCGATTTGATTCTCATTTTGGCCTTTCTAGGAGTGTGCCTTCTGGGATTCCGATCCGCGTGCTCCCCTGTGCAGACTACCAGTTTTTGAATCGGTCGATCGGTAGCGGTGGTGGCGGTAGCGGTGATGACATACATATATTATAAAAATATTCACACACGTCAGTTGTGACGTCGATACGTCTAGGGCCGATATTCATCTTTGAAAGCTGCGTGATACACCGGCCGCTCGTTTTTACGCATGTATCATTCTGTGAATATCTATATACATATATATATTCCTACGGATGTTGCCAGGGTGAACATCAACAACACGTCATCAATACTAACAACGGCACGAGTAGCTCGTAGCTCTATTTGGCCGTCGGGACGATAAGACAATCGTCCTGCGGCACGCATTCTCTCCCTCCTTTCAACCAACAACATATACCTCCCCTCCCCCCACCCCCTCTCCCTGCCGGTTCTTTCCGTCTCAACGAAACAGAGTCCTGAATGTTGGTACGCAGGCAGGCAGGCAGGCAGGCAGGTGCCCTTACCAGGGCTTCGCGGTTCCGAAGGTGAAGTGGAGTATCTTGACCTTCTTTCGGCGTTTCCAGTCCTCGGGAGCTTCAGGCCCAGCCTCCTTCCCTTGCACCACCTATGAAACAAAGAAAACGATAACGAAAAAAAGGAAGCGATACATAGTAAGATGAAGCACACGTCAAACACACACACATGACGCATGACGAGATAGAAATCGACAATATTTGGCAAGGGCAAAAGGCAAGGCAAAAGGCAAGGCAAAAGGCAAGGCAAAAGGCAAGGCAAGACAAGACAAGACAAGACAAGGCGAGGCGAGGCAAGGCAAGGCAAGGCACGGCAAGGCAAGGCAAGGCAAGGCAAGGCAAGGCAAGGCAAGGCAAGGCAAGGCAAGGCAAAAGGCAAGACAAGACAAGACAAGGCGGGGCGAGGTGAGGCGGGGCGAGGTGAGGCGGGGCGAGGCGAGGCGAGGCGAGGCGAGGCGAGGCGAGGCGAGGCGAGGCGAGGCGAGGCGAGGCGAGGCGAGGCGAGGCGAGGCGAGGCAAGGCAAGGCAAGGCAAGGCAAGGCAAGGCAAGGCAAGGCAAGGCAAGGCAAGGCAAGGCAAGGCAAGGCAAGGCAAGGCAAGGCAAGGCAAGGCAAGGCAAGGCAAGGCAAGGCAAGGCAAGGCAAGGCAAGGCAAGGCAAGGCAAGGCAAGGCAAGGCAAGGCAAGGCAAGGCAAGGCAAGGCAAGGCAAGGCAAGGCAAGGCAAGGCAAGGCAAGGCAAGGCAAGGCAAGGCAAGGCAAGGCAAGGCAAGGCAAGGCAAGGCAAGGCAAGGCAAGGCAAGGCAAGGCAAGGCAAGGCAAGGCAAGGCAAGGCAAGGCAAGGCAAGGCAAGGCAAGGCAAGGCAAGGCAAGGCAAGGCAAGGCAAGGCAAGGCAAGGCAAGGCAAGGCAAGGCAAGGCAAGGCAAGGCAAGGCAAGGCAAGGCAAGGCAAGGCAAGGCAAGGCAAGGCAAGGCAAGGCAAGGCAAGGCAAGGCAAGGCAAGGCAAGGCAAGGCAAGGCAAGGCAAGGCAAGGCAAGGCAAGGCAAGGCAAGGCAAGGCAAGGCAAGGCAAGGCAAGGCAAGGCAAGACAAGACAAGACAAGCCCAGGCGGGGCGAGGCGAGGCGAGGCGAGGCGAGGCAAGGCAAGGCAAGGCAAGGCAAGGCAAGGCAAGGCAAGGCAAGGCAAGGCAAGGCAAGGCAAGGCAAGGCAAGGCAAGGCAAGACAAGGCAAGGCAAGGCAAGGCAAGGCAAGGCAAGGCAAGGCAAGGCAAGGCAAGGCAAGGCAAGGCAAGGCAAGGCAAGGCAAGGCAAGGCAAGGCAAGGCAAGGCAAGGCAAGGCAAGGCAAGGCAAGGCAAGGCAAGGCAAGGCAAGGCAAGGCAAGGCAAGGCAAGGCACAAGGCAAGGCAAGGCAAGGCACAAGGCAAGGCAAGGCAAGCCACCTCAAGCCCAAGGCAAAGCAAGGCAAGGCAGCAAGACAATGCACACCGCACGAGCGGGATCAGCATCGGGGAAGGCGTTCACTCATAAAGACCTCGGCGTTGAGGACGGCGCCATCCCGCTGTATACGTTGTGCCATACGATAGACTGTACACGAGGAGACCGAAATATCTCAAAAACCGTGGGACCAAACTTTCAATGGCGTCGTCGGTCGGTAAACTTGAGCAAATTAACCCCTCTACAACTGCAAACCCGATTTCATGGGGGTAATTTACTTGGAATTAGTGCAGGGAAGGGTCTTCGGGCTCTCAGTGCGTGCACGCTACGGACTACTGTTCGTACCCGCGGAATCTTCATCCCGCGCAAAAAAACAATACTCAAGACTACCGCGACGCACAACATCGAGCGGATCAGCTTGCCCCGAAAAACAATCACATCGCCCGACGCTACAGGTACACACACATCACATACCAAAAATAAAAAAAGAGTTATAAATGCACACGCCAGCTGTGATTTCGACCAATTAAAAAAGGTAGAATACTCATCTTTGCAAGCTGCGTGATACTACGGTCGCGCGTTTTGGTCTTTGCAAGAAGCTGAAACGAAATCTCCTGGATTTTGTCAAGGGCGGTTTCGGTCCATAATTAATACCAGGGTACGCGTAAAAACAGATGCCATCATGAACCAGTCGCTCATCACCCCCCCCCCCCCCCCCGTCCTTCCACCCCAGACAAACACCTTACTCGACCCCCCCCCACCCAGACCCAAACCACAAAAAATCCGTGTCGGACGCGTGCTGCGACAGAGGTAGCACCTTTCGGCCGCGAAACGATTTCTGAGCAACGGACCACCCTAACGCCTTTTACAACCGGAAATCCGTTTTTGGGGAGAAATCACTTGGAATTAGTATACGAAAAGGTTTTGGGGCTCCAAATGGGTTTTGGGGCTCCAAATGGGTTGGTTATTAACCCTCAATCGTCGGAAATATTATCATTTTTTGTGTCGAAAAAAAATGCTTCGCTTGGCTTGTTTACCCACGAAGGAATACGTCTTCGGGATTGTTCATCGGAGATATGGTGTTTTTTCTTGTCTCCGAAACGTTCTTTGGGGTGACATATGAGAGAGCTCCTGAACTTCAACTTAGGAACCCCGGAAAAAAAAATGCACTTCTACCGTAGCATGCGTCTACTATTTTATACTGAAAACAGCATCCCACACTAAATCCAAGTAGTTTGACCCCGTCTCACCTGCAAATCGCCATCGACGAACAGCAGCGGCCAATCCCCGTTATACCTAGTCGGAAGCCTCTTACAACCCCAGCTCCTTGGCCGCACCCAGTCTACCACGTCGCGCTCCTCCCCCTCCGTTCCCCCCTTGTCCCCCCTCTCTCCCCTCTCCTTCGCCTCGCTCCGCCAAGAGCCCCCCTCGCGTTCGTCGAGGCTGGACCCAATGCCGGCGAGGCGCGAGCCAACAATAGGGTAGGGTTCGAAAGCCGGGCACGCCGCAAAGTAGGGATAGAACGAGTTCAAGAACCCCTGGTCCCTGCTCATAGGAGAGGCGTTATCACGACGAGGGGGGACGGGGAGGGCGGAGAGAGGGTAGGAGGTGGGGGAGATGGGACGGGAGGGGGGGGAGGGGAGGGGAGTGGGGGGGAGGCGGCGGGGGCGTGAGGAGAGATTGAGAGGGGGGGGGCGGGGGGGGTGGGAGGGGAGGGGGGGTACGCATGTTAGTGTATTTGGGAGGGTGCATGACGAAGAGCAAGTAGCTCAACCACAAAATCCCTCCCGCTCCTAAACGAGCGAGAAACACGAAAAGCATACACGGCGGACGAGGCACAGATAAAAACGCCTACCGAACACAATCTTTTCCCGCTCCTGCTCGTGCCCCAGCGAAGTGACCAGGTGGTTCTCGGCCCCACAACCCTCTCTACCGCCTCCGTCTGACGGTCTCCCTGTCTGCTGCTGCATTGCTGCACCGTATGTAATGAACAGCTTAAACTGCCGTACTGCTGTACCTATCTCGTACAGACGGCGACCAGGCGACCGGCGCTACCCCTCCAGCGGCCCGAACCCAACCCTCCCATCCCATCTCCAACACACCAGTCATTCGACAGCCTGCAACCTCCCCCTCCTCTCCCATCCCCTCCCCTGCCGCCCCCTTCTTCTTTAATAGGGGGATCGTTACGGCATAATCTCGATATCTCAATGTGTAAATATTGTATTCCACCCTTCCCCCTCCCCCCTCCGCCGGCTCACCCTCCAGTGTACGAGTCTAGCTCTCCGATACGCTCATGCATGTGGCTGTACAACTCTCTGCTGGGGGAGATGACCACCACGCCCGAGTTAAGCAGCTCCGAATGCCTCATGACAGCACAGAAGGGCTCGCAGTCGAACAGCTCATCCACGTTCTCCAAGACGAGAGTGTCTGCATCGAGAAAGACTATGCGGTCATACTCGGACTCCATCTCGACGATGAGAAGCTTGGTGTACACAAACACGAGGCGAGGCTGGTAGTTTGCGTTCGGATTTTGTTCCACCTCTACCGGTCGAACGCTGGTTGGTCGTTGTTCAATGGTCGTTGTTGAATGGTCGTCGTCGAAAACGGTGATTGGAGAAAGGGCGAGGGGGGGGGGGGGGAGGGAGGGAGAAAAGGAGATTGCTGATTAGACCGTCGAGCGCTGGTGGTCGTTGGCCGTTGTTTAATGGTCATTGTTGAATGATCATTGCCGAAAACGGTGATTGGAGGAGAGGGGGGGGGGAGGGGGAGGGAGGAAAGGAGGTTGTTGATTAGACTGGTGGAGCGCTGGTGGTCGTTGGTCGTTGTTGAATGGGCGTTGTCGAAATTAGTGATCGGAGGAATAGGGAAGGGGCGGGGTGGGGGGAGGAGAGGTTGGGTTGGGTGAGGGGGGCGAAGCGAAAGGGGGCTATTGATAGACGAAAACGGTGGGGGGGGTGGGGGGAGGATACGGGAGAGAAGCAAATGGGGGTTATCGATCGGACGGAAACGCAGAGGGGGGGGAGGCAAAAGGGGTGTTGTATATTGGAGCAAGGGTAAGGGCTTAAGCCGTGTAGGGGCAAAGAGGAGTTGTTGATTGGAGGAAAGCTAAGGTGCGAAGCCGTGTAGGCCTTCCCTTCCGCACGGGCAGACCGGTGGAGGCTGAAAAATGCGCGCTAAAACGCTACAGTCACTGCTACCGCTGTTGCTGTGGTTGCTGCTGCAATTGCTGCTGGTTCGGGCTACCGGGATAAAATAACACGTGAAGGGTGCGTATTACTGATGCTGGGCATTTCTCGCAGAAGCATCGATGTTTCCACAAAGCAGATGTTATGAAGAAAACCGCTACCGGCATCACAAAAATCTATCAATAACACAGTAAATATCAGTAACTGAAATCGTGTTCCCGCGTGAATGCCATACCTGGTATCTAATCTAAATTGCGAGGCCCCACTTAGCACGGTGAAATCGCTTGTGACCACCTTGTCCTAGACAAATGCACTACACCGGGATAACGCGGGGTAGTACACAATAGTGCGGGTATCGCCATTGGGGAAGGCACCGCACAAGTGAGGGACCACGCCATATATAAACATCTATTGGTGATCATCACTTTTGCTTTCCAGCTCAACTCGTACGAGGTTTTACCGTTCAGCGACCTTCTGGACGAGCCGTGGTCACAGGCGTCTTACATTTCCCCTCCGGTACGCGCCATTGCTCTCTGGAGTGGCCACGCCAGAAAACAAAGTAACTCATTGGCGCTGTCATCCATGAGAAAAGAAAGTAGGCACAAGGTGCCGAAGTCCGTCTCACGAGCGGCTCTTCGAAGGATGCAGTTCACCCTTCATGCGACTCGCCGAACACCTCACGGCGCTTCGCGCTTGGTGCAAGCGTTGTCTGCCTGGTTGGTGAAAATCCGACGTGCTCCGTCCCGGCATAGTAGGGACGCGAGGTCTATGGTAATATGACTACGGCCATACACAAACTGAGTACACCCCCCCCACCCCCCCCGGTACGCGCTTTCATTTACATCGCGCACAGAGTTCAGCATTCCCACCTCTTGGCTTTTTACGCTCGTCGATTTTCGATTTTCATCGGCTTTTGAATTCATGCTTTCGACTTTTCCGCCGGCCAATTATTTACGAAAGAAAAAGCCCCTACTAGCACGAGAGCATGCACTATTAATATAGTTGAGGTTGTTATCACATTAACTTGCATAATCATGTCCGTCGTCACAGGACAGGCTCCAGTCACTCTGAAGTAGAGGAATACCCCAGGAAAAAAGACACAATCAAAACCAAAAGTGGTACACGCACATATCATAGCTGACGCAATTCATGCCTCCTCTACAAAAAAAAAAAGTGAAATCGGGAGTCAGCCTACGATGGGCTAGGTCCATACTGGTACGAATGTCGCACTACTCGCGCCTGAAAAAATCGACTACACCGCTTCCCAACCAGAAAAGATTACGACGTATATGTTACACGTGGTACCTATCACTACGCATACGCACGTCAGACTCAAGTCAATAGGAATAAAACAAAAGAAAAGAAAAGAGAAGAAAAAAGAAAGGAAAGAAAAAGAAAGCAAAAAAGGAAAGGACAAAAGAAAAGAAAAGAAAAGAAGACGAAGCAAGGAAAGGAAAGAGAAAAAAAAAACACCATACTATCAATAGCAGACCCTATGGACTGACTAAAGACGGCAGTGGGCTGGCTCATGGAGGGTATCAAGTGCATCAAGTACTAACAGGGAGGATTCGGACCCACATTGCTGACTTAACTAAGGACGACATTCACCCACTACGCCACAGCGGACGCCTGCTATACAAATGACCACGGCTTGTTCAGAGGGCCACCACGGGTAAAAAAAGCTTCAAGACGGGGCATCGGAGGCAGGTGGCGATTCACACGTCAACCCTTTTCGGACTAAGCATAGCCTCCCTAGAAAATAGAAAGTGAAAAAAAATAAATCAGTTTGCTTTTTCACGGGTCGTGAGTAATGACCCGGCGCGCGCTAAGGGTCTGGAGAGTTTTAAAACTCGGTGGGTCGAGTCCGGTTGGGCCGGGAGAGGGTACATTACCGCTTTTTCGACAACATGGTTGACATACTCCTGAAATTACAAAGTGGTGAACTCTACTGGGTCGGGAGGCGTTGGCAGATCTCACGGGTCGAGTCAGGAGGTATTCAACCATCGCGGGTCTGGTCGGGTCACCCTGACCGGGTCCGACCCGCCAGAAGTGATCCGATCCGTGAAACGCCCTGAAGATAACTAAACTCTTGAAATAGTACCAGGTATAACATTAATAAATACAAGTTCAACACCCCCGGGGGCCCCATACGAGCAGGTTAGACTTTGCACTGGTGGGTCACGGGTATTCACACCTTAACGCCTCTACAACTGGAACCCCGTTTTTGGGGACAAATTACTTTGAATTAGTGTAAGAAGGGGTTTTGGGGCTCTACAGGGGTTAAGATAGGGGCCTGAGAGCGAAAGAAAGTCGAAAAAAAGGGACGATACCAGCATCCACCACATGGTGAACCAGCCGGGGGTCGTTGGGATAGGGAACGTGTCCAAACTGCAGTGTACCAGGGAAGGAAGTGCGACACGCATGCAGCGTGCTGATATTTACAGCGGGGCACCCGATTTAAGAGCGTCCATAATAAGAGAAGACGGACTTGATCCCTTTAGAGCCCCTAAACCCCTCCCTATACTAAATTTGAGTAAATTTGTCCCAAAAAGGGTTTCCAGTGATAAAGGCGTTAAGATTGGTCAAATCGGCTTGTCGTGCCTCGTGATGCCCATACTAAACCTCTATCGTACTTGATCGTAGATAAGAGCGGCAACATTCGCCTGTTCCAAGGGCCTCTTAAATCAGATACCCCACCGTACTCGTACCGCTGCACTATATTCTATATTCCTACTAATACTACAGACGCTTATCAAGACCGTGCTCGCCGTTTTTTGGTCGCTACCCCAGTGTTCCAGATACGTTAACATCAGTATCAATATAACAGCAGTTGAGGTACTCCAACTATTTTTTTTTTAGGTATCTCGATATAAGCCGGGCAGTATCTCTTGGCGCGACTGGGGAATTGTACTCATGACCTGGAATGATTAGGGCGACTTCCCTCTATAAGGCGGTCGTATTGCTATGGCAAACCACCGCCTTACCGGGGGACACCTATATAGTGCTGTAACAGCATTGCACCAATTGTAACACCAGGTATCTCGTATAACGCCGTTTCATTCATGTAGCATTTAGTACCATGTACCATACCATATATTCGAAGATAAGAAGATGAATGACCAGTACCGAACTGCAGCTGCATAACGCAGTACAAAATACACAGCAAGGAGGAAGCGATTACACTTCGGACGCTGAAAAATCTGTTCTAGACGGTGGCTACGGGTATTCACCCCGTCTCGCGGAATCTGGCAGGTCTGTACGAGTTCAAACTTGATTCATTCCGGTGGGCACGACGGCGAGCACTTTTGAAACCAGGTACAACGCACGGGATAAGTTTGTAACTTCCCTGGTATGGCGTTCGTACTAGACTAACGTCTACCGTAAATCTATACGATACCAAGAGCTGACGTTACGTCTTCCTACACTCTGCAATGACATCACCCGTTATTCGAAGACAACTTTATTCGTAACTGCGACAGCGGAGCCTGCGGCAGCGTCCCGTGGCGTAATGAAAGGGTGTACAAGTATATCACGCCATAAGAGACCCACAGCAAATAACGCCGCTGCAACTCAAACAGCTCTCGAGACCGGCGCCACCAAAAAACACCAATCCCAACCCGTAACGCAAGGTTCGAAGCCCGGGGATGGCTCCTAAATGCCCCCGAGGTCGTGCTTAAAATCTCGTCTGCGTATGATACATATACAGTTAGTCGTGACTGTGAGTTTACCAGCACGACAGCCAGTGAAGGGGCGCACAGGTCGACGTCGCTCGATCGGAGGGCACCTCACCACTTGTCCCAGACCAGTCAACCAATGTTAAAGTCTATCAAGTCCTAAACGCCTCGTGCAGAGTCTGCGCCAACCATATTCGTCAGTGGTATATACCGTGTCGAAGAAGCGGCAAGGTCGACTGCTCGCTCGACTGTGAATCGCCCGGAAGGTCGGATGCTATCCAGTGGTGATACACATTATTTGACATGTCTATAACGATTTTACCCCCGTAATAAAGTCATCAGGGGACACAATGACCGGTATTTCGTACTGGTATGGGCTAGGGCTTAGGGTTAGTTAGCATAATTGAAAAACCACAACAATGTAGGACACCCGAGGCTACCAACCTGATTCTAGGAAATTTGAAACGTATTCGGTTCCGAGTCGTGGCGAATGCCGTCAAATTTACGAGAGAAAAGGCCCCTACGACCGGTGCTAATGGGAATTGGATATTGTTTTGAGGAAAAGTCCATGTTTACACCATTTCAGCGGCTGTACCTCGCGGGGTACTACAACAATGACTCTGCTGCCAGGATGATGTGATTGATCTGTTTTGCGAGAGCTTTCCAATGCAGCTGGTAGTTCCTACGGGGCCTTCGTTTGAAGTTTGTTACAAAGGAGCACGACATTTCTTTTTAGAAGTGAACTGAATTTGCATCTGATTGGTCAAAAAATGAATCACCGTGCAGGCTTTCTCAGAATTATTACGAAAAATCAAATTCAAGAAAGAAGTAACGAAAGACTTATTTGGTCGAATTTAGTCGAAAATCCGAGGACCAACGCCCGAATGGGTAGGGTGGACCGTAACTGGACCAAGTCCGGCGGAAGGCTATCTCCCATGGCCAGGGGTTTTGTTAGTGGGTGAGCTTGCGCAAGTCCCACACTACCCGGAAAGATGACATTCCGGGTGGCTATCTCCACCGAACCTGACCCTCAGGGGACAGGCCGGGTCGACATACACACGCACCCGTATACAACGGCAGCTTGCGCTGCCGGGGTTGTAACGAGGACCAATGATAGGGACAGCTTACGCTATACCTACAATGGGACTCGAAGGGTGCGCCAGCTAGCGTTGGGCTGCGAAAGCAACTGAGTTAAATCGACACACGACGCGTATGAAAATACGCGGAAGTGTGGTGAGCTAAAGCTTTATTTTTCCCCATCCGCCGGAGGATAAAAAAAAAAAAAAAAAAAATTAGTCGAAAATCGAAGTTCAATTTGGGGAGTTTGTGCACCTACTGTAGGCATGGCACGCTATATGTAACCGAAGCCGGCCACGCGAATTGGCGCCATGTTGTCGGCTGATTGAGAGGCGAGAAGCCACCATTGCGAGAGGTAGGACCACCGGAGCAGCCGCAACGCGGCCTCCGAAGGCCCTCAGCACAGCCTAGACCGCCTGCGACGCTTCAAAAACAGTCGAGACCGCCGCAAACCCAGTTTTTCGTCGTCCGCACCTCGACAGTTACACGACCAACTACCACATCACGACTTCGCTCAAAAGTTCGACCGCTACATCCCTGTCGCCGCTGCCCGTGTGGGGCGGCGGGGCGGCACCAGCCTATCCAAGAGACGCCTAGAGCCATAGCCTCCTAGACGCTGCCGGCAAAAACAATCTGCCGCTAGCCGCGGCGCTCCGGGGAGGACGCGAGCCATCGCTCGCCTCGGTCGTTGCCCACGGGTGTTCGTTGACCCTTTTGCGTTTTTTTTACCCTAGAACGCACGACGCCGTTCCTTGATAAGGCCATTTCTTGCACAGTGGGATTCCGCCAGTCGAAAAAGGCCCTTTTCCACTGGATTTTTTTCCGATGTCGAAAAAGGCCCTTTTCCACTGGATTTTTTTTCGACTGGATTCTTCTGGTCCTTCTTACTTATCGTCAGTCGAGTCGATTTTATAGTTTTTGTGCTCTTCCTAGAGGTGGTTGGTGTGATGAGGGAGTGCTGCTGTATGGCAGTCGAAAATTGGTCGGCAGCTAGCTCTGCGCTTCGGGCGTTCTTCGGGAGCAACGCGTGCTTCGCGCGCGACAAATCTGCGTCCAAGCGAGTTGGTCGTGTTGGGCTTAGCCGAAAGCCGCCAAAGCTACGTTCGTGGCGTTGCACTCAGCCGAGAGCCGCCAAAGCTACAGCAGGCGTAGCCGTTGTTGACAAAATGGCATCGATAACGCGCGCTACTGCTGTCGTGTGGTACACGCTGCTGGCGAGCGGAGCTAGGAGTGCGCCACGCTGACTTGCGGCGAGAAGCAACAACAGTGATAGCCACGGCAGCGTCGGCGCTGTTGTAAGATACTGCTGTGTGGTACCTGGTACCTGGTGTGGGTGTGTGGGCGTGTGGGTGTGTGTTTTGTGGTGGGATGAGCGATGCGATGGGTTCAAAATCAGGGGTAAAACTTTTTCGACTGAGTTTTTCGAATGGATTCGCCAGTCGGAATTCTCAGTCGAAAAAAGTTGAGTCGAAAAAGCCCTTTTTCCACTGCGTAAGAAATCCCGATTTGGGCTTCAGTCGAAAACGGCCGTTTTCGACTGACAAATACGGCTGTATAAGAAATGGCCTCAGAAAGAGTTGTTTTTTTTTGTGTATTTTTCATGAAATAAAATAAACAAAAGAATACCTGGTAGAGATTTTCCGTGCTCCTCGTCTATCTGGGATCTTAATATTCCATTCCCATTCACTACGAGAACGAAGCACCGGTCGAGCACGAGTACTACTTGTATGCACTCGAGAGGATTCGAACCCGCGTTATTGACTTCAGTAGGGACGAGATTCACCTACTGCTGTGTACTTTTTGTATGTTTCTGGCGGGGGCATGGATTGCGTCAGCTGTGATATATGCACTGCTGTGGTTTGTTTGTGTTTTTTCCCTGGGGTGTTCCTCGGCTCCAGAGTGACTGGCATGGTATACGACAGAGGCAATCTGTTGGATCCCCGGCACCCGACACCCGAGAGGCATTCGCCAGCCCAAGCAGCGTAACGTTGTCTGTTCGTATTCGTAGCGAATACCCTAGGCTCTGGACGAGGAGTTGACTCTTACCCTCCCGATGCTGTACATAAACCGGAGCTACAGCTGCTGGTGGTGGGACAAGTCTATCGATGGCACTACTATACCCACAGCAACCACATGACCAGCGCTGCTGTCACTGCTGTGTTGCGGCGGAAATTCGAAAATTCAACTGCAAGCGCCATCGAGAGAGTACCATTATTAGACGTATTTAAGCCTCGAGGTTAGGTCTTAAGTACTTCCAACTGGAAGAGCTAGGCCATTCGATATTTCGACCTAACGCATAAAAAAAACACCACATGTCTAAAACTCGAAATAGTGGTCTCTTTTAGTACGCATAAAAAGAAAAGCCGAGGAAAGATCAAACTACTTGAAAATAGACTATGATATTTCTGCACTACTCCAGACGCAGATGGCAAGACGAGGATTTATGTCATCAGTCAGCACATGAGTGGGTGGAAACTTCGAGAAAGACCCTCCCCTGCCCATGCTACTACAGCAGTTAGTTGTGCGAGCTTGAACAAACGGCCAAAACAAATAACTGGTGCCTGGCAAAAACATTGAGTGCTTCGTACTCCATACTCGCTTCATATGTAGGATACCTCGCAGGCGTCTGCCGCCTTCGGTGTGCCTCAGTGTGGCAGTCAGTACAGCAGCACAGCAGGACTGGCCCTCAACCCGGATCAAATTTCCACCCTCGAAATGTAGGCATTCGCGGGAAAGAGGCAAGGGTTGTAAACTGCAGCAGCTCCGGCCATGCGCTACGTCGGGCACAAAAACCAAACAAAAAAAAATGTGTCATCGAAAAATTAAAGCCTCAGGACGAGAGAGCAGGAGCGCGAGCGCGCGACGAACTATGTCAGAGTCCCAGCTCTCTGACCGCAGAGAACGCCAGGGTAGGAGGAGTCTCGCGGGCGTTTTCCACCGGCTAGTTGTGCTGTAGTTGGGTTGGCTGTTGGGGTGCTGGTTGTCTGTGTGTTGTGCTGTGTTGTTTTTGTTTTGTGGTGTGTTGTGTTGTGTGTGTGTGCGCTCGGTTCTCGTGAATGAAAAAGGGCTCCTTTTCAAGTAATAGTTCGTAGAGGCATGCCGCTCCACGAGAGTGGGACGCCTCTGACCATCGCCAACGTTCCTGATGGTGTTGTACACGCAGGTTGATTAACCCGGGTTGGGGATACACCAAGCGGCTTGCTAGGTTGAGCGTTGCAATTACTGCGTGGGTGTTGTGCTGTGCTGCTGCTGCAGAGTGTCTGTTGTTGCCTCGAGCTTTTGTCGTCTGAAATGCTGTTGTTTGCTGGAAAATACTCGGAAAATTGCTTCAAATATGCACTTGGGCCAAAATGTGCCCAAGTGCATATTTTGGGAAAATCCACATCTCACCGTGGTCTGCCGTGGTCGTTAGGTCGATAAAATAGACCTATTTTTTAGACATTTAAAACACGATAGGGCTTAATTTGGTTTAGAGCCAAAAATATAGGCATATCGTCAGGCTTAAATACGTCTATTGCTCAACTGACTGTTGTACGCTGAAACCATGAACGCCGTAACCCCAACAAAAACTCTTTCTTTGCTGCGCGGGAGCCAAACCAACCAGACAGAAGCAGCAGTACACTAATTATAGTGTCAGCGCACGACAGCCTATCACCACGAGTCACCACGCTCGTCGCAGCCCAATATCGTACAAGTAGAGCACAGAAGCTCACGAGGTGCAGCAGTCAGTATCATATGCATGAGAGCACATGATCATCAATCACAGCGTGACGAAGAGGGCGTAAGATAGCAAAAGTAGCCCAACCGTTGTGGTGCTAATTTCAATACAAACTGGCCCTTATAATTCCGGACGACGCAGCAGGTCAGGCACGGGGTGTGGATTCGAACAATATATTAAATCATGTCGCCCAGCGTGTACAAATTTACAAAACAAGCTATCACGTGACACGGTAGGGTATCACGCTTGGTCACGCACAAAGGGTCTCTCCGACGCCTACGCGGACAAGGTCG
Organism: Undaria pinnatifida; assembly: GCA_012845835.1. Lineage (NCBI taxonomy): Eukaryota > Phaeophyceae > Laminariales > Alariaceae > Undaria > Undaria pinnatifida. The sequence continues at coordinate 3,240,199 of JABAKD010000016.1, read as the reverse complement.
CAGCCTCGGCGCCGCGGCAACACCACACTTACATCCAGCCATCCTTAGCGAGCCTCTCCCTGGTCTCCAGTCGAACGTCTGGTGTTACCAAGACAACCGTGTCAGCGCTGGTCCCGGTCTCACGAAGGCTCTGCCCCAGCGCTCGCGTCCCCTCGATGAAGTCGCTGTACAGCAGGGTCACGAAGGCCCTCCTCGAGGGGGGAAGTATTTTCCCCTCCGTCTCCGGACCGCTCTCCATCCGCCTCACAGCGAGAGATCGCGGTTCTTTCGGCAAGGAAAACACATCGCCTTCATTGTTGGACGCTCGGCCTTGGTTTTTCGCCGCTTCTTCCGCAAACAGCCGCTCGTGGTAGCTGTCCACTTGTTCGGCGGACGCTGAGGCGGAGGGCGCCACGAGGGCGAGGGAGAGGAAAGCAAGGGGGATGGCAGTAGACCCCACTAGCTTCATCGAGCTGTCGCTACTGCGAGCATTAAGATGTGTAGGGGCCGAGAGACGTGATGATGGTTGTGTTCTCGGAGAGCAGTTCAGTTTACCGAGGGTGGGTTTTTAAAACGTTGACAAGGACAAATAATGCAAAAAAAAAAAAAATGGACCCCCGCAAAAAACTCAACCAAATATTATTAGTATACCTGGTACAATATTACACGAAGTACCAACAACTCAGCTCGCAAAGATGAGTACGACCGAAAATGCGTCGAACTCACGGCTGACGTTCAAAAAAATATCCAGTGCTGTTCTGTTTGCCGCACGTTCTCGCGGTCTCCGCAAGAGCAGGGGTTCTTGCTTCTTGGTTCTCGGTACGATCTCGGTTCTGCCGCAAATACCTTTTTGATAAAATATAGATGATACCAGGCAGCTTGCAAACATGAGGTTCAACCATTCAATCGGTTCTACTCACAGCTGACATTTTTCAACTTTTATATAATGACAATAGAAAAGGTACTTCTATATTCTTTGGAAGAACGGGTACCTTTTTTTCAGCATAAAAACGCCTCTTCCTTCATGTACAATTTTTGTTGAAAAAAAAACGAAAAACAACCCCAGAGAAACAGAAAACAGACAGCAAGCCAGCAGCAGCAGTTGCGTTCACTTCACAGCAGTGCTCCCATCTACCGCCTTCCGCCTAGCCCGTGCAACATGGCAACGATGATGCGAGGGATGAGCTTGCGAGAGGCGATGATTAGGCCAGCGATGTCATATTCCCGTCGACTAGCCCCTCGCAAAAGGGCTCTGTGTAGCACTTCGACAACGAAAACAACCCTATCTGTAGTTGCGCCGCCTTCTGGGGCCGCCACTACCGACATAGACGCCACAACGGAGGAAGGTAATCCCAAGGGCGTTGGGCCTTCCGTTCGCAACAGGATGGAGTGGAGACCCAGTGAAGTCCACAGAGCATCAGCCACTTCTCTCCGTCGTAAAGAGGTGCGGCGGCGGAGAACTCTGCGTGTTTGTTTTTAGAAGTTCTTTGGCATGTGTTGCGTTTTCTCCGTGTGCCGACAAAAGCAGAGAGTAGACGCGCCATGAGTACGCAGTCAGTCGTAGTGTTCCCTCCCCAAGACCTCCGTTGTCTCCTGCTGCACACGGACCTCCGTGATGGCACGCACGGCAGGCGTCTGAGAGCGAATGCCTTGTTGCAGTCTTTGGGAGGGCAGTGCGTAACTTTCCTTGCTAAGCTAGACTGGAACAGGATACTATTTTTTTGTTGTGTCGCCGTTACGTACTTTTTTGTTGTTTTTTTCTTTAACCTGTGCGAGTGTCAGATTTTGTAAAGATTGAAAAACGTCAGCTGTGAGTACAACCGATTGAATGGTTGAAACTCAACTCAGTTTCTGAATCAGAAAGATTTTCAAGTGTGTCCGGTGTGTGTTGTTCGTTGAACGAGCGTCGAGCAGTACGTACGTATGTCCAAGACGCCGCGTGTGCGCCGACTCTTTTCCTTTTCACGCCCATCTGACACTCCTCGACGCGAGACACCGCTATCCTTGTCAGTCGTGGTTGACCGTCGCCGGAGTCAGTGTCGCCAGTTGTAATGTGCGGTGTAAACGATCTGTTTGTTCGCGACTCGCGACCCAACCCATCCGCGCCGATCTGCCCGCCCGTGTATTGTGCCTGCAGGCTGAGAAAACCCGCCCCAAGCCCGCGGGGGTGTCCGCTCGCGTTGCATCTGAGGGGGAAGGGGACATAAGGCGAGTTGCGCCTAACCCCAACCCGAAACGCAAGGTCTGCACCCCGGGGATGGGCCCCAAATGTCGGCGTAGTCGTGATTTGCATCTCGCCTGCGTTCGAGGACTTAATGAAGCCGTGTCTCTCGAGTCTTTCTTCGCCTCACGCCCATGACAGCTTCCCCAACGGTGCCAGTCCGCGGCGCGTCCAGCTGATAATATGCATGACGAAATTTGCACGGTGTGCTGTTACGTACAAACATACTGCGGACAGACAATTCAATAGCTGAGTAGGCAGGCATATCACCGCGGTATACTTTGGCGTGTAGTTTTTTTTTCGTGTGCGTGCAAGCACGGCCGTCTCAGGAGCTTGTTGGTGTCTTCGTTTGCGCTTGCAGTACCAACCACTGACACCCAGCAACACCCCCCCAACCTCTTACAGATCGCCAGGGCTGCGTCGGCGGGAGCTTCTGGGAGGGATCGAAGACGCGATGCCGCAAACGGAGTCTACACTGGCGACCCCCGCGCGGGTTCGGCCTACGCTGCAAACGGAGGCTACGACCGGCGAACGATCTGCTGTGTCCTCGTCGGCCACCGAGAAATTCCGAAGGAGACGGGAGCTGGATAGGTAGGTCTTTGCCGACGGCAAGCTTAGGCAAGGTTGCTGGCAGTGTCATTGTATTAGCAAAGCAATATTGCTTGGTAGTACAAGGGGCTTCGCCGACGGCCTGGACGGCCACCGGTCAGACCCGCGTGGTGCCAATATATGTAGAGGAGGATGAGGGTCAGACTCGACGCCAAGAGATTGATAGGGTGCGCTCCGCGGTCCACTCCGCTCTGAGAAGAGTGTGATGAACTAAATACACAACTGGCGTGTTTAGAAGCTTTTATTCAAAATTGATGTCATGTCTTTTAATTAAACCAGTTGCGATTGGACGGAAAACAGAGTGCTCTACTCCCGTTGGTGCGAAGTCATCCTCGGCACACACTCCGGGCACACCCGTGTATACTACGTATAGGTTTACTTGTTTGTCATACAGAGCGTTCCTGAAAATGAAAACGAGAGCGCAGGGGAAGGACGGCAATCGGAAAGACACGCGTATACATACAAGTATTTGCCGAAGTTAATAGCAACTGAGCTGGATGTGCACAGCTGCTCGAAAGCAAAGGCCGTTCCACTCTGTCGTTTTATTGTAGTCCGCGTTGCCGGAGGTTAGCGTCAACGTGTCATATGTTGTACTAGGAAATACAGCAGCAGCAAGGGCACAGCAGCAGCAATACAAAGCACAGCAGCAACAGAAGAAAGAACCAGCGGCAGCTGCTACTTGCATTGCTACTGGGTAGCTCAGACCTAGCGTTTGGCTGACTCTACTTACCTGCAGTACATTCAAACCGCTTGATACGCTCATCACCGACAGCAGCAACCCAAAAGCAGCAGCGACAGCAGTAGCAGCACGCAGCAGGAGACAGCAGCAGCAGAAGCATGGGACAAACGAGAAGTACTCGTTGTGCATGGCACACTGAACAGAACTGCAGGGACCGCTGGGATTGTTAACATTCAATAATAATGATATTTCCATTTCCGTCCGAAATGGTCTTCATCAAGTACGAAGAAAACGATTAGTTCTCGCCCTCCAAACTCTTTTCTGTTACCGTCCTGCGTCCACGAGCTCAAAGCGGTTCGACACGAAACCGCCCGTCTCCCTCCTGCCTCCCTCCCGTCCAAAGCCCAGTATCCGCCAGAGCCCGCTTTGGTCATGGTCACTGGTAATCACGAGTTTTCCCGCATGCCTGGCACAGGCTCTGCTTCTCTCGGAAAAAATAATTTCAAAATGGAGAAAATAGGGCAATGCGAAAAACACATCAACATTTTACTGTGAATAGCAAAAAAAACTGCTTGGGAATTGTGTACATACTTCCTCTGTCCCGTAAGTAGAGTACGTTATGGCGGGCAGATCGTATCTCTCCAATGGAGGTAGGTGCCCATGATGCCATAGTTGGGTTCGTTGGAAATATCTAGCTACAGTACCGAGATGGCCAATAAAATAAAAAAAAAAGTCGGACTCAGACCGATGACAATGGAAAGCCGATAGTTTGGCCAAAAAGTTTGCAAAGTTTTTTGGGGGATGTTTGCTGAAAGATTCCGAGTAACGTCGCTATGGGGAAAACATGACTTGAATGTTTTTTCTGGCTCTTTTTTGAGTCATGCGGTCCAACAGGTCAATTTGTCTATTTTTCATCAAGCCTTGATCAACACTGCCCACCAAACACGATTGACCTTCGATCTCGATATAGAGCCAACCTATGGTCACTCCTCTTCGTTCCGGACAAAGAAGGCCAGATGAGTGGAGGTGACAGCGCTGAGAGTTCACATCTCGATCCATGCCCTAGGGCGTGAGAGGTTGCTTGTGTTGTCCTGTGGTCTTCCGTCACATCCTCTCAAAATTCTGTTTTCGCCCGTTGGGAGACGATAGGGAGTTTTTGCCTCAGTTTCCTACACACCAGCCACCAAATGTGCGTTTTAACAGAAGCCTGATCGGCGCCCGCCACAAATTACCGGCCGTAGAGTCAGCGCTGTACATCAAGGGGGGGTCGGAGCCCCTAACGAGTTCGCCACGTTCAGAGTTCACGACGCTGTCGTTGATTTCGTCGAACGAAGTGTGTGGAGAACACGAAATTGCGCCGCGTCTAATCCAAGATCTGCTCGAGAATTTCTCAGGCTGATGTTGCCAAGATCACCGCGAGAAATCGTTTTTTTCCGGAATTCTGGAAAGTTTCAAAAAACAATCCCACCAAATTGGGTCCATAGGCGAAAGTTCAGGCAAAGTTTGGCTGGGCTCTTTGGGAATTTCAATTTTGGCCTTCCATTGTCACCGGTCTCAAAGTTACCGAGAATTAATGGGTTAATAATGGGAATATTTTGGGAATATTTTGGGAATATTTTGGGAATATTTTGGGAATATTTTGAGAAGAATTTGATAATAGTTCGAGAATTTGATAATATTTTGAGAATTTTGGCGTTTGGGTGCCCCCTGTCCGCCACAACCATGCTTGGTAGTGCCCGGAAAAAAAAGCAGAAACGGGACCCAACTAAAAATACGCCGAAGATTAAAAAAAAATGGTATACGGCATCGGACGCGGTCAAGAGTCCGTGTAATGATAACGTAGTTAACTTGTTGTAAATATAAAAATGCACTCCAGCTGTGAGATCGTTTTACTTATGGAGCAGAGGAAACATGTGGAAACCCAAAAATTATTCTGCTTGTGATCTGCTCCGGCTGGGTCTATCTACGACTGCGGTACAGATGCTCCTCTGTGTGCGTAGCTCCGTAAGGTTAGATCACAGCTGTTGTTTCACAGCATACGTAGCGCGGAGAAGTGTTCTAGGCAGCTGCTGCTGTACGTACTTACGTATAGTTCGGCGAAACGTTTCACACCTGGTACCTGGTACCTGATACCTGATACCTGGTACGTACCTGATTACGACAGGTAGCAGTAGTATTAATAATTCTCTACGAACCCTGGGTGGCGTATGCTTTGGGGGTTTTCCAATTATATCCTAGATCCGAACACACAGCTGCCTGCGCAGGCCTCCACAAAGGCGGGGTCGGTAGAGTAGCCGACTCCTCCCGAGGGTCCGGGGTCAGAAAAGATGAACAGGATAAAACGCGAAGATGTACGCCCTGCTGGCAGACTATTCGCCAAACCGCTCACAGCGCACGATTTTTAAAATATCTCGTCGTGCATCTCGACGCCAAGGCCTCGCGCAGGCGCCACGGCGCCGAACGGGCGGATCCGCGAAGCCGGCCGTTGCAGGAGAGGCGGAGACACGCCTTGCCGAATTACCCGCCCGGAAAGGCGGTCGGAGGCGGTCGAGATCCGCAGACTTTAAAGTGACCAGGTCCGCCTGCGAATTATCATACCTGGTATTTACTATCAAAATAGCAAATACGAAAGGGAGTTTCTGTTTTTGACCGCGCCTAAAAACTTGGCTGAAGTGCCCCCCGACCGAAGTTCTACCTTCCAACAACGCACAAAAGTTGACGACAGCTGGAAGCATCCCACTGCGACAGGTGCACTGTCTTTTTGATTTTAAGGTACCGTAGTACTAGTCGCTAGTTTTGCGAATTGTAATGAATGGTTCCACTGTATCGAGTGGGCATAGGAAATTCGATGAAAAATCGACGAGCGTTGGGAATGCTGAACCTTCTGCGCGATGAAACTGAAGGAACGTACCAGAAGGGACGACACCTGTCACCACGGCTCGTCCAGAAGCTGGAAAGTAAAAGTTGTATTAAAAAAAAAACAACAGAAAAGGGCGAAGGTAGGGCTGCCTACCAGTATGCGATAGACCATACGGGAGAAGGTGTTTTTTTGCTAGACACGTTCACTCTCTTGGCGGATAGTTCGAGCCCAATGATCGAGCACCCTCCTCAGCATTCGCGGAAGGGTGTTCGTAGCTGATGCGCTCATGGACAGGGAATTAATCCGTGGGAGCCGTTGTTCGTTTTTCCCTTGCATACTCCGCCGACGGTGGAAAAAAAAGAAGTCCTTGCGTCATTTACGCGTGAGGAGGTTTAACGTAGGGATTCGCTTGTCGACGTGAAGCATCCCCTTCATGGTGGACGCAGACGTTTCTTATTTATTCGACCGTACTCCCATCATCTTCGTTTCTGCCGCCCTTCCCGTCTGCCTGCAGGCTCGCGGCGGCCGGAAACGCAGAAGCCCAAGAATCCTTACGTTCCTTGGGGCCAACGTCAAGTTTCTCCCGCGTTAACCCCGCGACGTCGTCTGACGGCAAAGGAACCACCGAGGGTGGCGATGGGGACCAATCCAATCGCGGCAGCATGGGTTTAACGCCGCTGACGGTACTTCCCCTCATTATCGCCCTTATCGCCACCGGTTACTTCGCCGTGAGCGACAAGTTGCCACCGAGCGGTCATGGGGGTACGGCGAGGGTCTCGCGGAGGCGGGACTCTAGGGTGGCAAGGAGCGAGGGCTACCGCGAGTACGCATTGGATGAAGGGGAAGGTGTCGGGAAGAAGGGGGTAGTGGTAGAGCGAGAGCGGAAAAAACTCGACGATAGCCTGCGCTGGCAGCGACGCCGCCCTTCGTCCCCGGCTTCATCACCTCTCTCGAAAACGCTCTCCCGTGCGAGCGACAACACTGCCGCCGCCGCCGAAAACGCCGCAGCAGCCACCGCGACGGTTTCGAATGATGCGCTCGCTGGTGAGTGGAGAAACGGCAAGGCCTGGCTGGGGAAAAAAAAAGCTGATCAAGGCAAGTCTCAGACAGTCAGCGGTCCAGGGACGGACGATGCACGGAAAAACGGGGGGGGCAGTTACTGGGGTTGGTGGGGACCCGAGGGTGCACCCCAGGTGGGAGGCGAAGGCGGCAAAATTCGTGGGAAGGACCCGGGCGCGGGTGTGTTTTTGGTAGGGGCTGGGGAGGGGACGGGGACGGGGGGAGGGGCTGGCGACGGCAAAGGACCGCAGCGCGAAGAGGCCGGGAAGCGGCCGCTGTGGCTGCAGAAGTGGCGCGCACCCGCATCGTCTCGATCGTCTTGAGGACCTTGGCTTGCTGTCAAGGAGATTTCGCGCTCTTTTGCTCTCGGTGCAGCTAAGAGCCGCTCAGTGCTCGATATCTGTGTCTCTTTGTTCCTACCGCGTTTCTTTCTCTCAGCGTGACGTGGGCCCTGGGGCGGGTATGCTTTCGGAGGTGACGGGGACTCGAATTAGCCAGTCACCGTCTTCGTCGACGGATAGGCGAGAGATGAAGCGTGCGATTCAGCCTGTAATCGGTTGTGCCTAGCGTCGAGTTTGTCCAGGCGTGCTGATGTATTATAGCGGCCTTCTCCGACGAGCCAGTTCTTCCGTTTTTCGGGCTGGGATGGCTCACGTCGACCAAACGACCCCTCGTTAGACAGTTCCCCCATCGTCAGTAATTTTCGGCCGCAAGTACATCATCTGAGCTGCGGACGCAAGATGATCGGGTTGCCTGATTTCGGATTTCAGTTAAGTTTTTGAGGGCTCTTGTGATGCGCGCAACGAACTAGCTCGATACCGTAGAGGAGCGGACTGGTATCTTGTTTCACAGATGCGTCTCGTTTCGCTTGACGCGAAGTTGTAAATTTAAAGTGTTTTGCGCGCTTGCTACAATTAGACTCGTCCTGCGAGCCTCCCACTGCCGTTGCGCTGTCCATGCAGCCGGAGAGGTACCGTCCCTGACAGATAGTCCGGCTTGAACCAGCATAGACATACATGTGAAGAAGCAGCCGCAGTAACATAGGACACGCGGGGATGGTTCACTTTCTGGTAGCAGGTGCGAAAATTGCTCGCCTCGATGCGCTAGATGTGAGTGGGTGGGTTAACGTATGACGAGGAGTTACCAGGAGCCCCTAGCTTTAAGAGGTTGGCGGCGGTGGGGTGGTTGCGTTCTTTTCGTAATGGACGTTTCGGCGATTCGGCGTGTGCGCGTTGGCTTTTTATATAGAAATTATCTCCTATCGTGGGAGTTTTTTGTCTTGGTCGCTTGCCTCTGAGCATGATCGCAAGAGGAATCGAGTATCGCAAGACGAATCAAGTATCGCAAGACGAATGAGGTCGCTGCGCTGTTGAGGTGAAAAAGTAAATATGCATCGTATTTTCCGTACATCGCTGTGATGCTTACTCTTTGAAAACAGGTGCATTTCATGTATTGAGGAGGGACATATCGGTATCATTCAGGACCAAATTGGGTAATAATTACATGAGAAATTATGAGTTTTGGCGTCCTTCGTGGGTTCTGAATAGTCTATGTTTCGGTATGGTCCCCTGCAATGGCCAAATGATGCGCGTACGTCTTTAGCAGGCGACGCTAAGAGGTATTGACCAGCCTTTCGCGCCGTTTATGTTTTTACATTGGCCGACTACAGATACACAGCACCGAACTGTGCCCACCTGTGCGTAGAGAAAAAATAGTTGAAAAATTACTCAACACCGGACAACTCAGGAGTAAAGTCAGTTACGTTCTTTAACTCACACACCCCCTGAGTGCGCGTAACTGAGTTATGGTCTTTAACTCACCACCGCGGGGTGCGCATAACTGAATTATCGTCTTTAACTCATCCGCCGGGAGTGTGCATAACTGAGTTACAATATTTAACTCACAAGCTCTGAGTGTGCACAACTGAGTCAAGTTCGTTAACTCACTGCTGAGTTATGACAAAATGAGGCAAACCGAGCTAACCCGACCTGAGTTGTCCGATGTGTGAAATGTTTATTTACCCAACATGCAAACATGATAATACCCAGCATAGCATACGCGTATGTCGAATATACACCCAGTACCTCCACACGATCAACTCTTGAGCTGAAAAAATGCAGTATGTGCCAGTATCCTGTGAGCAGTCTCAACTGCCGAGTGTTCGACGCATGCTACGTTAGAGTCTCTTGCTATACAGCTCATGTCAGGAGCCTCAGAAAAGTCAGGTTAGGTGTTACCGCGACAACGGTAGCGCACGCCGACCCGAATTAAGGAGACACGCACCATAGGGGCGACGTGTGAGAGCGTCGGCGGCTCTATGGTATGCGCTCGGATCACACAGGCCCGTTCAGCCGGATGCTATGAAAAATCAGCAGAATATATTCAGGGCTTTTCGCGGGTCGGATCACTTATCTGACCCAACCCGACCTGTTTCTCTTACCCAACCCGACCCGACCAGACCCAACCCAACCCAACACGACCCGACCCGACCCGACCCGACCCGACCCGACCCGACCCGACCCGACCCGACCCGACCCGACCCGACCCGACCCGACCCGACCCGACCCGACCCGACCCGACCCGACCCGACCCGACCCGATCCGATCCGACCCCGCCCCGTGAGACTTGAATCCTTCTGGCCTGACCTGACCCGTACCGGACCGTAATATTTCGAGTGCCTCCTGGCTCGACCCGACTCGAATCGCGAGAATTTGAAAATCTCCCGATCCGACCCACGACCCGTGGGTTGCGTGATGACCCGTTAGAACCCCTATAGAAACAGGCGCAGACAGCGAAATAGCCAACCGAGTGCCACGAACACCCACCCAATCCCCCCCCTTCCCGTACACCTGGCTGTTTTTTTAACTTGTCGAGCCTATAGTATTATCTCCAGAGGTCAGACTTGCTAGTTGCTACATGCACGTTTTGCGTACTGTCTCCGGTATGCTTCCGTCGCCCCGCGTCATCTATGCTGGCGTGCAGGCACTAGGGACACTGACGCGATTGAACATCTCTCTGTTCGGAAACATAAGCAACTTTTGGGTTCAAATATAATAATGAACCGTTTATTATATTTCCGGACAATATAAGGACGCTCGGCGCAGTGTAGACCTGCGCAGTGCTCGGTGTCCGGCGTCTCTTCGTTCCGATGGTACTTTTCGTTGCAGCGCGGGATGGACTCAACAATGTGCCTTCGGAGGCGATGGATGAATGTTGTAGAAACCTCGGTAAAACTGTGGTAGCCTGAGCGGCTGAATATTCTTCTTGCACATATACTTTTGACAACGACGACGCCGGATTATGTTGTAAGGCTTAGTTTGGGTAAGCTATTGGTTAACCTTTTGTAAGTGGCCAAACGGACTTATACCCCACCAATTCCTCAACAAATGACTGACGTCGTCGACAGACCATGTTTTTTTTTGGGTCGTGGGTTCGAATCCCACTATCCACAATAACAAACTTTCTCAGGCTTTACCCATGTCGAACTTGAAAAATACTCTTCTCCCCGGTATACCCAGGAAATGAAGCCGCTTGGATATTGACACGTCCGCCTGTATATGCGGCCGACCTGGTATCCCGCCGTTTCAGAATGGGAGAGTGTTACAAGGCTTAGTTTGGGTAAGCTATTGGTTAACCTTTTGTAATTGATCAAACGGACTAATACCCCACTAATTCCTAAACAATTACGGCTATCAGCGCTAGCCGTTATCCAGCTAGCTGTGGATATTCATGCGAAACCTCCAGGTTCAGCACAGCACAGCAGGCTATGAGCATCAACGTTACCGTGGTCGCCGCTGGCCTTCACTGCAGGAAACCCTTTTCGGGGACAATTTTACTTGAAGTTAGTGTAGGGAGGGATTTCGGGGCTCTAAAGGGGTTGAGGACGCTGGGTATCGCTGAGAGCTGCACAGTACTTGGTGCTCGTCGTTTCTTCGTTACGGCTGTGCTTTTCGTTGCAGCGCGAGACGGGCTCGACGTCGGAAGGAATGTGCTTCCAGAGGCAACGGACTAGTCCCATAGACACTACCAGGTATTATACTGTTGCTTGAGAGGGTGAAGATCATTTTTGCACACCTGTCTGTAACATCGACTCGTAGTTTTACCGCTATTAGCGCTAGCGTGGTGCAGCTACCTTTGGGTATGCATGCGCAACTATCGCGCCCGGAACAGCAGGTTCCGAGCCTCGGTGCTGCCTTGGTTGCCACTTTTGTAGGACGCTCGGTGCAGCTGAGAGAAGTGCTCGGTGTTCAACGTCTCTTCGCGCCGGCAGAAATTTCGTTGATGCGCGAGATGGGCTTAACGTCGTTGGAAGAACTACGCTATGAGAGGCGACGGATGACTGGTAGAAGTCCCGTTGATACTACAGTAGCTTGAGCGAATTGTAATTTATAAAATTGTGTCGAATACGTCAGCTGTAAGTTCGATCAATATATGGGTCGATACTCATCGTTGCAGCCTGTGTGATACTCCACCCGCGCGTTTTTACAGGTGCATTACCATTTACACATATATAAATCCCCTGGGATACTCCCAGAAGAAAGAGGTAAACCGGGTGAATATTCTGTTGGCACATATGATTGTCACATGGACCTCGTAGGTTTGCCGCCATCAGCGCTAGCCATGGTGCAGCTACATGTAGGTATTCACATGCGCGACTAACGCTCGACATCATACTAGCTATTGCACGTGCAGACAGCTTGCAATTGCCGCGGTCGCCTCAACGACTGCTTCTTATAACCGTAAAATGCCGACTGCATATACTTGTATACGTTTTGAACTGTCTGATTGACCTCTACATTGCCAAGAACACCATATTCGACTAGTAATACACGGCGTCTGAATCGCTGCCTGTATGAGGCCGCGAAAAATCAGATGCACATAATAATATACCTGGTATATGAGCCCAGGTCTGCCTGTGCTCAGCTCGACGTTACGGGAAAACAACAAGAAATTCTCACGAAACGAACAAAATTTACAAAGCCAGCAAATCACGCACAAACACCCCGCCCTTCCGATTTACCAGAGTATTCCGTACTAGGTACCTGGTACGCGCTGGCGTACCGCCATTAGGACCTACGCCATCGAATGACAACACAGCAACCAATGCTGACAAAGCAGGCACTAAGACCTCTGACAGGACGAACATAACCAACCCTGACAACACAAACGTTCGTTTGGCTATCAACAGTCAGCTGCCGAACCGACCTCATGCATGGCGCACATATCGCCAACGACTAGGACCTATCCCTGTTCTCATTAAAACAACTATATTGTGCGATCTCCATCACCCGTCCCGACATCATGGGGAGGCGAAGGTCACGGCTATGCATGGAATGAGCACACCGCCCCCTGTCTATGGGAGGGTGTACCCCGTATGAGATCAGTGCTCCTTGCACATTCGTCTATGCAGGCTTTTAAGTAGATGGGCGAAGGGAAAGCAACATCGCGGCACCATTTTCAAACCCGAAGAGCCTCTTACCCGCCCTGTCATACTGTTCTAGCAAAGCGCATGCTAACGGCAACGTGTCAACACTAAAAACAACCCCAGTTGTATGAGCCCCAAGATCCATCTTCCTCTACAGTACCAAACGAAGCACAGTACCAGACACTTAATAAGAAACAGAGTAACAAGAAAATCGGGCTAAGGTTTACAGCTAAATAAGAAATCCGAGAGCCGTCATACTGAAGTAAGGTTTACAGCTAAATAAGAAATCCGAGAGCCGTCATACTGAAGTTAGCGTAGAACGTACCCTCTCCCAAAATAAGAAACCCGGCTTGCGATAGTAATTCTGCCCCTTGTTAGGCGTCCTGTACTGCAGTGGCGATGTAAGATTTCGTTGGAACCTCTTGGGTTCTTGGAATGGAGACGCGAGGGTAGCATCTCAAGGAAGACACTCAAAAGTGTCATCGGCGTCGTTGAAGCTGTAGATGTTCTCACAGTCAGAGAAGTTCGGCTGTGTGTGTTGGTGGAGAAGGGCGGGGGAGGACAAGCGCAGCGATGACGGAGCGGGGGGCGGGGGTGGGGTACGTTTGTGGCAACGCGGTATTGCATTTGTACGAAGAGCCCGGGTCCTACAATCAACAACCCAAGAACGACACTTCGTATCCGTCTGCCAGGTGCCTGGTATTATGTTGGCATGCTGTTTTGGCAAGCTAGTTGTCTTCCGTGCTTCGGTTTTGCACTGGCATACTTCTCAGGCAACGTTTAGGCGAGAAGGCCGCAGAATAGGATTGGCCAGGCCACCCGAGGCAATCAATCTGCCCCCCACGGAAGAAAATCACACCCACCTTAGAGCACGCAGTTATTATGCAAACAAACATCACGAACTATCCGCTCCTGCGGTGGGGTATGCGGCGGTGGCGGCAGGTCACAAGCATGGCATGATGACGCTACAGCCCAAGTCTCAGCACGGCATGGTGTTGCTAAAGCTCCAGTCTCCGTACGTTCGAAACGCCACAAATTGTGTAAGGCTCTTATCGAGCCTGACCCACCATCGTTCATGTCTTTGAGCGTAGCCAGTGGCTTGCCGCTGGACATCATATAACTCATTAAGTTGTCTGGCACGTTAGGCGACACTCCCCACTCTTGCCCCTCAAGAATGTTAGTAGCAGCGGATCTAAGAGTATAACCCTGACACACTTACCGAGGACACAAAGTTCCCTTCGAAGACGGTGTCCTCAGGGAGACTCAGGTCAGAGGTGGACAGGGTGTAGATCGCCCCGCCGTCACCGCTGGCGCCGTTTTCGGTGAACACCGCAGACTTGGAGATGCTGGTCGAACATTGGTGGGCGAACAATAAAAAAGAGATTGTGATGTTGGCAGCTGAAATGGACACAGCTTTTACACCGCTACCAGAATCACAACCTTGCAAATGCAGATGAGCTATGTCGCAACATCCTACTGCCTGGCACAAAGCCAAAGGTACCTAAGATTGGGGCAGCCATTTTGAAGCAAAATTTACGCGGAACTGTCGAAAGAGAATGCGCGCGCGGAATACACCCGCAGGCCAAGTACGCATTTCAAGTTACACGTAGCCGGACGCCCCCCCTGCCCCCGCCCCCCCCGAAAACAATTGCGGTGTGTCCCCTGGTGTCGCAAGAGATACAGGCAGCGAACGGCCAGAAAATGTGACATTTTTTGTGTGTGTCGAGCTCACCCTGCGCGTTTCCCTTGGTTTCTTCGGAAAAGTCCAACTGTTTGTTGATGTCCTCACCTCAGCGTGCCGTCGTTCCAGAGGGCGCCTCCGGTGTACTCTGAAAAGCCATCAGTAAACGAGGCGCCGCCATTGAACAGCATTGTACCCGGGGTCATGTTTTTGACGTGCCCTCCGCCAGTGTCGGAAGCACGGCTGCCGGAGAAGACCGCCATGGAGTTCTTGAGGAACTTCAACACTCCTATGTTGAAGATGGCACCACCGGCCTGTTTTGTATTTAATAAAAATATTGTAACGACGTCAGCTGTGATTTCGACGACTTAGGCTCGACACTCATCTTTGCAAGCTGCGTACTAAATCGATCGCCCGTCTTTAGTAAAAGCTTCATAAATCAAAACCGAACATAAGATGGCATTGTATTTGTTGCGCGTGACGCAGAGCACGACAGAAACAGGGGTCGTGAGCGAAATAACTACGATAGCCTGCTCAAGTTTGAGTTTACACGCTCAAAGGACAATGGGGGTCAGGTTGATCAAGCGATGTTGCACGCCAGCATAACCCGAGGGCAAGGCACCCCACACGCTGCCTCACCGACCGAATCGGAGACCATTTGTTCATGGGTTGCCCACCGGCAACAATCTCTTACCGTGCATACCTGGTACAGGTTTGTACATTCGATCGGGCCGGATGAGGCTCCGGCCAAGGCACGACGTCGTCGGCCTGCCGGAGGCGTTTTAGGGGCTACCGAACGTGGTCAAACGGTTAAGTACTGCTGCTAGCCCAAAAAAGCCATCAAAATAGAACAGACCCCAAGTCAACTTTAGTGTTTTATAGAACTATTTTATATACGTCGGCTGTGAGTTAGAGTTCGAAATGCTGAGCGCAGGAAGGTCTATGAACGGCTCACGCATCGGGACACAAAAGAAGCTACGAAAACGAAGCCCACCGCCAACGTGCGAACCAGTGGGAATGATTATCTTGTTTTGTGGGTGACTTGTTGCAGCGAGGCGAAGGGTTATCACGAATGATGGCCGGTTCAGGATTTCGATACTGCAGTGTGACATCGGCTCTTCGCCCAGCCAGCATGGTAAAACAATTATACACTAGTGCAGGAGAAGAGATGATCAGGTGCTCGGGCTACAAATCGCGAGCTGCAAAGACGACCCTGGGTCAGCTGCAAAGCTCTGTTAATAGCGTTAGGAGCTCTCGACATGTAGTCTGGACCAACATCAAGAACGCACACGATACGGACGGTGCCGCTCGGGAAACGGCATATCCTGGCTCATATTGCCCCACTGCTGTACTTCGAAGATGTCCGGAGACGGTCGTTTAGGGCGTCGTCGTCAGTCACACTTTTCGGAGCTCCCACACTAAAACTAGTATATTAAACATAGGCCGCCGTCCATCATTCCTGAACTGCCGCCTCATGGCATAATTGCGGTACTTACCGAGCTCCGGTTGCCCGTGAAGTTGGCGGAGTCAAACACGGTCAATTTTCCCGCGTTGTAGATTGCGCCACCCCTGTTACCGTTGATGTCCTGATACGAACCCACCATACACACGCGGGGCGGATGGAGAGGGGGGGGGGCGGGGGGGGGGGGGGTACTCAATTTATGCACGGCTGTAGTCGTTTGGCCATCTACCCTCGCATTCCTGCTATGCCGGGACGGAGCACGTCGTGTTTGCACCAACCAGGCAGACATTACTTGCACCAAGCGCGAAGCGCCGTGAGGTGTTCGGCGAGGGTGGGGGGGGGGGGGGAAGTGTCACTCGCGCCCGCCCAAAAGTACCAGCATTCGCGAAGCCATTGGCAGCGCACTCAAAAACTAAAAATACCGACTTCGGAACTTAATGATCTGTGCTTCCTCGCTTCAAAGCACGCGAAACCATCACCGTACACTCGTGTGGGGCGAAGCGCGATATTTCTGTTTTGGAAAAAACACAACATCAGCCGTCGACGTAACGTTAACTGAGGGGATACTTCTGGATCGCCCGGAATAAACACCATCACGTCTTGGTAGTAGCTAACTCCCCGGGAAAACAGCCGGCACAACAAGACATCATTTCTGCGCCGTAACAACCTACCGATAGCTTTGCGTGCAGCACCTGAAGCCCCCGTGCAACCGACCGACTCACCCTCGTTCCGCAGTCCGTGAAGGTCGTGTCCCCCTTGATGACCACCAACCCCGTCGCTCCGTTCCAGATCCCACTTCCATCTCCAGGGGCAGACTCGCCACCGGCGTCAGTGAAGCAATCCGCTGCGTCGAATCCGTCGTCGAACCTCAGGATACCCTGATCGATATGCAGGTAACGGGGCGGCGGTTGGAGGCGAAACAACAATCCAACAATCATTCCTGATTTCCAGCTAGCTTATGGGGGAAAAAACTCTGTGACGCTCACAATACAGTCCACAAAGTATGACCTCTACGCATTCCCAGTACCATCTCCACAATTTGAAGAGCCATTATTTATCCCTAGTTGACCACGAGTTCTGCTGCTTAGGCAGGCTTTCTGTTGGACCAACAGCTGCCGGCGCCAACAGAAGACGCTCGCATAAGTGGTTTAACGTGTTTCGACGGCCCAAGCTCCGAACAAGGGCGAAACGGGCAAAAAAAGGACTCGCCTCCGACTGTTTCTGTTTCCGTACCAAACGTGACGAGCACGCGATCGATAGATAACCCTGATGGTGGAGAATCGTCTCACATTGTTGTAGATGCAGCCGCCGAACCATTGGTCAGAGGTGAAATCCGTGCCATCCTCCGTCACGCTCTGAACCTCGACGTCGTGCATGTACGCCCTGGACTTGAAGCGGACCCTTCCGCCTTCGGCGACATTGAGCACACCGCCGTTAACCTCCTGTCCAAAACAGAGCACAAAGCAGCAATATTCGGCGTGCACATTGATATTAATAAAAATCACGGCGGTGTACGCACGAAGGCAACTCACTTCGTCCATGCCCGTGACGCGCTGCATGTTGTAGCCATTAAACCGCACGGGATTTAGCCCCTTGCCTCCTTGAGCAGCGCCCCCCCGCTATTCATATACTCAGATAGTGCGCAACCGCTACAGTTAGCAGTAGTACAACACCCCAATAAGAAACACAAATGCTAACCCAGGCTGTGTTTTTAACTGCCAAAGCGAGTCAACAAAACAGTCTTGTGTGATCTCACGCAAAGCGCGCTCCACTCTTCTCGCTCTAAGAGCTGTTAACATAAATGGTTTTTCATTGCAGCGCGAGGAACGACCGCGTAGCCTGCCCACGGGGCCGACGCTTTTCTTGTTGCGCGATTTTTTTGCGGGAGAAGTTTGCTTCGCATATATCCACGCATCCACTACTTCGCCCGAGCCCTATTTGAAGCTTGATGGTAAATCTTTCTGGGGGTTTTGGCCGTGCCGCCTGACGCCGACCACCTGACCAGAACCGTAACCCTAACCCTTACGCTATGGGGTGATCTGTGCTTGCATGCTGTGGCTGTGAATGCTTTAGGTTGACTCGGCCGGCTTGGATGCTGTGCTTGGAAATACTCTCACTAATTGATTTCGCCGGATAGGGATGCTGTGGCTTGGAAATACTCTAGGTTGATGTAGCCGCTTACAAGAAACACCTGGTTCCCTTTTGCCAATCAGAGTGCGTAAGTATTAATAGCTACCTTAACCCCTTTAGAGCCCCCGAACCCCTCCCTACACTAAATCCAAGTCATTTTGTCCCCAAAAACGGGTTTCCAGTTGTAAAGGGGTTAACGAAGATTTACTACAGCAGCATCTGCCTTCAAATGCTACGCGTTCGTCCTGGAAATGGGAGAAACTGGCGGTGGAGGTTTTCGACAGCAGCAACGCCGCAGGTGGCTTGTTTGAATCCGGAACGAAAAGCACTGCCACAAAGAGGCTGAAAAATCCTGAATCAAAAACAGGAACACGTTACGAGTTCGACTCATAAAGTAGTCAGACGGAAAAACTCATAAACGACTGCCTTATGTACACCTTCCTGTAAGAGGTAAGTGGTTTCGTTCCGCCGGCGGTGCAATCTTAAAAGTGCATGGGGAGAAAACACATCTACCTCAGTTCTCCACGCTGCCATTACACTCTTGTTTTCATTCCCCCCTTCGACCTCACGTGAGGCCTGCATCTTTCTCGGTTTTCGCACGTATCGTAATGCCGTATCGGTAGACTATTATACTGCTGCACTTTACGATCCAAGACGTCAAGGGGCAGAGGCTGGTTGCTGTACTGTTGTCGATATGGAGACGTGCTGCTGAGAGGTCGTGGTTGACGTTGTGCCAGGTATCGGTATGCTACACCTGGCCACCTGCGACCAGGTGCCAGATCATTTTGCGCCCCATCTCTACACAAAAGTACGAGTTTACTCCAGCACACCCTTACACAGAACTGCGAGTGTACTCCAGATTTCAATTCTTGTAAAATACTGCTGTACGTCGCATGACGTAAACAGCACATGTTGCTGGTGGGTGTTTGGTTGCTGTACGCACCACTCTTGTTGTGCAAATACCTGGTACGCAATACACCAGGCAGCACACACGCACATCATACCCGCGATACGAAGAACAGAGTTTCAACGAAGACACGAGTGCGCATCGACAGCACACGAAAATAGAAAGACAACCGTTTCGGGGTAAATATTTTGTTACCCCTCTGCAAACAAATGGTGAGACCGAGGCCTCCCCCCCTCTTGTGGAGACAAAGAAAAACACATTAGCACATGCAGCGTGATGGCAGGGTGCAGGCCTATAAGACTGCGACATACCAGGTACTGCTATCCTGCTGTTTTCATGTTCTCATGCACAGCGAAATCTCTCACGGCAGCCAGGGCCTTTACCTGAGGGCGGGCTGGGCTTCAACTTTCTAAACATCAACTTTCAAGACCTAGACGCACCATTATCGAAATAAAAAAATGCCCTCCGTTGCGCAAGTACCTGGCAACTGGTACTTTGTAACATACCTGGTTCGTGTCTCCGCCCGTAAACTCGACCATGGGAAGGACACGAAGGGTAGCATCGCTTGCCACCACAAACCTGACGTTTTTGAACACGAACACGTCGTCGGCAGAGAAGCCGGTATCGGGCGCAACGAGCTTGAGCCGGTTGGCGGCTATCTCGAACGTAGTCCAGACGTCACAGGATACCCCGCCGCTGACCAGCTCTCCGACGACGTCGTCCGAGGTTGTTGCTGCTGCGGCATTTAGCAGTTCTTCGCAGGTACCTGGTATGTGGTGTGAGCGAAGCAGGAGGACAGGAGCGCGCGGACTTACTGCACTGCCCCACGAGGTCGGTTGCGTGCGTCGTGCATGCGCCATGCATGCTGCATCAGCAGTCTAAGGGGCGAAGCTAGCAGAGACACACCGTAGACACACCGAAGGTATGCCGTGGAATTATCCCTTTGGAGGCCCCGTGTATATCGACCGAAAACAAGAGACTTGCGACATTATTATCAACCGTACAGGAAGAGCCTGCACCAGTACGAATTTGAGAATGTGGTGCGTGTGCCGCATAGCTCCTACCGTGTCGCTTGGGACACACTAGTGAACACACCCCCCCTCTCTACCCGCCGCGTCCCAGGCTGCTTCGTGCGACGGACTCTGGAATGCGTTTCTTCTTCCCTCTGGGAGCCCCAAAGCGCCCAATTTCCCATATCGACCTCGAAACAGAACAAACAGCAGCTCCTCCTGGAAATATTCTTCATTTGGCCCCTTTCTCCTACTGCTACTCTCACCGACGGAGAAGGTAGTGACGGCCTCGGTGCTTGCGCAGAAGTAGAGCCCCAGCGATGATACGAGGCATGCGAGCTTCATGGTTTACCTGGGAGATTGTTTCCCACACCTCAACCTTTGCTCAAGGTGTTGTTTTGGTTGTGAGAGGAGGGCGAAGCGGAGTGAAGAAAGCGGGGCAGCGGGGTATCGTAGATCGCGCAGAGCGCAGAGCATTGTTGGTTGATGAATTGACAGTCTCGTGCCGCTTCACAACCTTCCTTCTTTCTTCTTTTTTTTCTTCCTCCTCTCTTGGTGTGGAAAGAGTTTCTTTCTCACATGATTCCGCTTTCGCCGCAGGGTATGCATTATTTTTTGTCTTTAAAAACCTTTTTAGACCTTTTTTCTCGTTTTGTCCTTTTTCGCGCGCTTTTCGTTGTTTTTGCCTGAGTATCCGATGTTCGGTATTGTTGTTCTCACATTAACTCGCATAATCAAGTCCGTGGTCACAGGACAAGCTCCAGTCACTTTGGAGCTGAGGAATACCCCAGGGATATACAAGCACGCGGAATCACTGATCACAGCAGCGTCACAGCCGACTTGAAGTACGTACCACCACAGAGGTATGTTGACAGACCCGTGTGTGCACTCCCATGAGTTTTTTTCAACAGTTTCTTCTTGCATCTGTGTGCTCTTTCGGCGGGTATGATAAACGTTCCACAAACCAGACAGACCCGACCGGCGCACCAAACTCACACGGAGATTTGATTTGGAGCCCATTTTCATTTTGTTTATTGTTTTTGTTGCCTTTAAAACGGCCCTCAGGCACAAGTTCGGATTGGGATTTTTGCCGACGCCTCCCGTTTCTTGTGCAAATGGCCGTTTAACTTACAACAGCAGTATATACACACACGCTGCGTGTACAGAGAACGAGAGTTGCACAAGACCGCTCCTGAGCACACAGGAGGCGCCGCTGTCAGTGGTCAACGCTCAACACTCACTTGCAATCGACTTTGAGGCAGCCGAACTACAACCCCGCAGGAGAACGTGAGCACCAAACAAACGCTGGTATGGTATTTTGCGGGTATTTTGTATTTTGTTGCAGAGTCGATATAATAGTAGCAGCAGAACGTAGAACACGCTGCTGATCTACGAACAGCATGGAGAGCTGATGCCTATGCTATCAACCAGCGGAGAAGCATGCTGCTGTGCAACCACCTGCAGTACAAGTTACGCCCCCCCCCCCCCTCCTCCCCCCCACCTTGCCGCCTACTCTTGCGTGTCCCGCTTTTGCCTCGTCATATTGCACAAATCCTTCCGTCGTTGCCTTTTGTGTTGTGTCCAGTGCGCAATCAACCCCGCCCCCGTATATGATTATTCTTGCTTGTTGCAGTCGAACCATGGCGAGCGCACGAGTCTCCGAGGCGCGCCCAGGACTGCTTTCGTCTGCGTGGGTACGTGCGTGTGCGCTGAAACTGAGATCCCACGTGCCACCAGTACTACATACTGCTGCTGCACAAACGGCATTGATTGCCTATTTTGCAGCTGCTATTTTGCCTGTATAAATATTCCTACCAAGGTAACAGGTGCACAGCAGTAGTTGAGGCCGTTTGTTCTCGCTCGCCAAACAAAAATAAAAATACGGGATAAAAAAATGTGGACAGCAGTGTCAGTGTATTTACGTATCATACGTATTAATGTAACATAGACTGCCTTTTTGGTTACGAGCGGTGTCTGGTGTGAAGAACTCGCGGCTTCGCACCAGTCGAGGTCGAGATTTCAATTCCGATGCACTGCTGCTGCGATGCACACAGCAGTCTGCTGCTGCTGCGGTGCAGCAGTCCGGGCGGCCCTAATTGCCATTTTATTTTTCCTCGACTCGGGACGGACGATCAATGACGTGGCAGCCGGAAGTCCGCAGCCCAGGCCCAGACGCTCAGTGAGGTTGGTGGTTCTTGTTATGATACGCGAGCAAACGCACAGTCAGTGTGTCGTGCAAGGAGCACCCCGAAGATGATACTTTGATATTTTGCAACTATTAATAAAGCGATGAGCTCCTGTAGACGCCGCGATTTAAAGCACGGAAGCCGGTGTTATCGGTGATCATACTTGAGACGTATCACATCACATGATACTCGCATCGTATCATACACTTTTAATAGCAAGACTGGTACTCCTCGTAGACAAAATGTACTCGCAGAATTTCCTACCGTATGATTTATTATGTTCACTATGCGAGCATAATACGTACGTAACGATATCAATGATCGACGCGTGCTTGTCTTACAGTATGGGTTACGAGTACCGTTGTTGTCCGAAGAGCGAGTTCAGGCGGCAAACGAACTGCTACGTGAAGTCCCAAGAAATTTCATAGCGTGCATAGCTGATGCCCAAGGCAGGTCCAGCGACACCTCACCACGGGTCCTGTAGGCTGCAACGTTGCCAATCGCGAAACACGAGACAAACGTCATACGATACACTCGCCGTATACCATGACCCCGGGCAACGCAAGTATATAGCCCGCTGCTGCTCCGATCTGGCGACCTCTTGAGTTGCCGACGACGGGTCGGGTTCGTAGATAAAAAAAGGCGCGGGTTCGTAGATTGTTGCCGATTGCCGGACTGCGGACAGCGGGTGGTGACGTGTTGGCGTGGTGGTGAGTTGAGCGTGTTCCGTTGTGTTGGAATCGCTATGTCGGTGTCGGACAGGTGTATCGAAATCCACGCCCGGCAACTACTTCTAGCGTTGGTGTTTTTTTTTTTTCATATACTCCGGAGTATATCAATAGTCTACACTTTCGATTGTGCCATCGAGGCTTTCGTGGAAACTCAACTTTGCAAGCTTTGTGCGTAGACTATACTTCGGTCGCGCGTGTTTGTTACGCCCAAATCCAGCGTACTAGCCACGCCGTGCCTTCTCACCTACCGGGTACCGGTACAAAATACCGTGTGTAGGTTGCATATCGCAGGTTCCATGCGGTTTCCGCCTCAGGTCGAGAGTAAGGCGATAGCTACGAGTGGTACTCTGACGACAGGTTGAACCACGTTGTTATGTTGTTGGTAAGGTTCGCCTTCAAATCGCTAGATAACTGTGCATCGACCTATCATATCACCACTCTAACCTCTACTCTACTGCAGACCCACCCGGCTATCAGAGTGGATACTTGATGATCTTTGTGCCGAGGACCAACGCCCGAATGGGTAGGGTGGACCGTAACTGGACCAAGTCCGGCGGAAGGCTATCTCCCATGGCCAGGGGTTTTGTTAGTGGGTGAGCTTGCGCAAGTCCCACACTACCCGGAAAGATGACATTCCGGGTGGCTATCTCCACCGAACCTGACCCTCAGGGGACAGGCCGGGTCGACATACACACGCACCCGTATACAACGGCAGCTTGCGCTGCCGGGGTTGTAACGGGGACCAATGATAGGGACAGCTTACGCTATACCTACAATGGGACTCGAAGGGTGCGCCAGCTAGCGTTGGGCTGCGAAAGCAACTGAGTTAAATCGACACACGACGCGTATGAAAATACGCGGAAGTGTGGTGAGCTAAAGCTTTATTTTTCCCCATCCGCCGGAGGATAAAAAAAAAAAAAAAAAAAACTTTGTGATGAGCGAATACAGATGGCATCGAGCAACAGATAGCACAAATCCCTCTAGCTGGTTTTTGACTGACGTTTCTGTTGCCCGCCCGCCTCGTTATTGTTCGTAATCTCGCCCGTTACAGGGACCCCAACAAACCGCGGTCGCTCGATACGATGACTTCTTACCGATCATGCTCGGCGGCGCTCAGGTGAAACACCCCCTCCAACAACAGCCCACCGATCGTTGTCACTCGCTTTCCCTAGCTTTCCGACGCGTTTAGCGCAACGACGTCACGTCGCCAGGGCAGGCCTGCCGCTGCCGGAGACTAATGTGTTGCGCGAGTATGGTGGCGACGTGTGCTGCTGAACCTGCTCTCGTATTGAGCATGTGTACAGCAGAGAAGGTTGGCACCGCCGATGTGCGCCGTAAAGCTGAGATGGCAGTGCAAAATGAACGGCGTCGTGAGGTAAAGCGCGGTGCAAGGTGCAAGCAACGCGGCGGGGGAAGAGTGTAGGGCGGTACCAACCGGGACGCAGCCAGCGTAACCCCACAACGAAGCCAGTGAAGCCAGTGCGGTGGTGTGGCACAAAAGCACACTTGTGGTAAAACGCGGTGAATGGCTACTAGCTCAACGATCGCGGTGTAATGAAATAATGTTGTCGCCACCGTTGCCTTCACAAAAACAGCCCCAAATTACCGATCTATGTGGGCCGAAAACCGTCTGAAACCGCCGCTGCAGCTTTGCATTTTTTTCGAAGTGATAATTGTTTTACCCAGACGCCTGACGGGAACCCACCTTCGTGAAGTAGCAAGCACACCCACCGTGCCAGCTGGTGCTAATGTGCATACTGCTGTAAGTATATTGGGCGGCAGAAAAACAGAAACCAACGCATAGGACATCTTCATAATTGCTACGTACCAGGTGCCTGGTACGCGGTTACTCTGCGCTACCTTGACCGGCCTCTGCAGTCGGCGCCTGTGTTTGACTCAAGTGAAATTTCCCCCCAAAACGGGTTTCCAGTTGTGGAGGGGTTAATCCGATGCATTTTCCTATGGCCGAGATATGTAAGGAACAACACGGACGGGGCTGATTCCAGCGATGATGGCTAGCTCGGAAGTTGAGGAGCCCAGTCGGCGAGAAATGTATTGGTCCAAAAGTTTTGCCGCTATCATGGCGCGCGTGTCTTTTGCCACACGCGCCAGTTGTGTCCCAACCCGAGCCTGTGCCGGGGGGGGGGGGGGGAGGGGGAGATATTTGATTGATTTTGCCTCGTTGCAGATGACGCTCCCTTCACCCTACGAAACCCTCGTGTGGACGATCTTTGTGCGTGCTGCCATGGTTGCTTCCGCCCCCCCCTATCTGACACCAACGAATTGCTTGGGCGGCAACCGGGGGGCTGCTGAGCCAGACGTTGCTAAACGGCTTCTTCACCATGAGTCGGCGAGATAGCGCCTGGCTCGTCTTGACGGTGATTCTCTTGGGGGGCGCGTATCTCCTTTGGCCGATCCTGTTCTCTCTTAAAGTGGACGGCACGACTTCCATGTCCTGGGCGGCAGTGTGGACCCCTCTTTGGGTTGCCGATGGCATCGGTGAGAATAACCAGTCGGCCTTACAGCTTGTTCGAAAGTATAGTAGATGCACACCGTGTACGATGCGAAGAGGAATTTGCCGTGATACATTTGTTGATTATACATTTGTTGATTATACATTTGTTGATTATACATTTGTTGATTATACATTTGTTGATTATACATTGGTTGATTATACATTTGTTGATTATACATTGGTTGATTATACATTGGTTGATTATACATTGGTTGATTATACATTGGTTGATTATACATTGGTTGGTTATACATTGGTTGATTATACATTGGTTGATTATACATTGGTTGATTATACATTGGTTGATTATACATTGGTTGATTATACATTGGTTGATTATACATTGGTTGATTATACATTGGTTGATTATACATTGGTTGATTGGGTTGGGTTTAGGGTTAGGGTTAGGTTTGAACCCTCAACCATACCGTCGAAATACGCGGTAAGGTGCCCTCAGGAGAATAGCGCGCGTACTGCATTTTTTTTTAGACGGCACAGCGTTCTTTTAAGCAAATACGACGTAAGCGTTCGAAAAAATCTTGAATCAAGAAATTACATGCGCCGGAGGAATGGGGTAACTTGGCCCTGAAAACGGCCAATCGCCGTGCGGAAACCCCTTGTTAAGCGCGCTCTCGAGATCTTGGGAGCGGCCGGTTTGACGCAAGCGGTGCCAGCTGGCGGTTAACTCCTTTAGAGCTTCACCCATGGTTTGGGGACAAATATGTTGGAAAATGTGTGGGACCATTATTGCACTTATGAAAGGGTGAAACAAAAGCGTATGCGGCACCATTCCTGTTTCTTTTTGCCCCGAGCTCGGCTGCTCTTCTGATACAACCTTGCGTCGGTAATCGTTTCGGCACGTGTCGACCGCGTACTGTAGGCGCGGGGGGGTAGCCTTTGCTTGTCTTGACGGGCGGGGCAGGGCACTACTGCAGCCGTCTCGTTCTACCGCAAAAGCGACGCGCCGTGGCGGTGGTAACATAACGGAGCGTCATTTTTAATATCACGAGCCCTTCTCAAGTGATGATGGTACCTCTGGTTTCATGTTTATCGCTCGGCGCCAGTATCCACAATGCCGTACCGGCGGTAGCATGCCGAGTTGCTCAAGGAGAGCGCCGATTATCCTGATCGTGTTTTTGCGATCCCGCCGGCCCCGCTCGGCTCATCCTCGAACAAACGATCATCCCTCCAGCCCTTGTCCTCCTCCTCCGCCGCTGCCGCCGCCGCTGCCGCTTTCTTATTGCTTCTTGTGCGGTTTCCTGTGTGCAAATGGTGCAGGGGTGGTGTTTTTCCTGGTACTGGTGAGCTGGGGGAAGCTCAGGCCACCCCCAGGGTGGGAGGGGGAGTGGCGGGACCCCTACCCAGTGTCGTTAAGGGTGCTTGCGCTCGCTAAGTGGGTCTTGCTGCTTTTGTTCCAGGTGCGAAACCGGATTTGGCTTGAATTGCTGCTGGCCGGACTTATGTTTACCCGACGTCGTGTTATTTGGGCTCAGTTTCATAGAGGGTGTTTTTGAAGTCACGGGGTCCTGTCCTACGTATTCCGCGGACGTTGCTGGCTGGCGTTGTGCACTTTGGATCAAAACGCCGTTTCGCAGAAAACGCTATTTTGTCCATGGCGTTCGCGTCGTGTCGCGGTCGAGGAGCACAATCGCGCTCAAGAGCGCCCATAAAATGCGCACCTGCGCTCGTTTCGAAGCATTCGGCGCCCGCTGCCACGAGCAAACGCCTTACTTGTGTGCTCTCTCTCTCCCCCCCCAATAGTGACCCCAGGCTAAGGGCATCGACCGTCGACTCGAGCGCCTTCGTTGCTCTGCCGCTTGTGCTTGCCCCCCGTTTCTCCTACTTTTCGGGCAGGTGCTACTGGTTTGCCGATTGGACGGCCACATCAACGACTCATGGGAGACAATACTGTCGCCGCTGATTGCGTGGGTATGCCTTCGGGCGCTCGGGGGTCTATACAGGGTGCGTATTCCGCGATGTCAGCTTGGACTGGCTTGGCTTGAAGAAACCATCATGAAATGGCATACGTGTATCGCGAGGCGTATCTGGCTGTACGTAGTAGCCTTGCCTGGTATTTCGTTGTACGTTGTGTATGGCCTGCGGGGCGAGGGCGGGACGGAGGCAGAACGCGCCAGCAAGTTCTTTCTATGGTTGTTCAGGGGTCGGGAAACTTGTCCCTGGTCGGGTGGGGTCTTGCTGGATCGGACGCGAAATGTTTGAGCTGTCGACATTTGACCCGACCCCACCCGACCCGACCCGACCCGTGATTTTGTTTTGAAAAGTTTCCGATCTGATCCGACCCGACCCAGCAGTCTATGAAAAGCTCCGGTCCCGACGCGACTCGACCCGACCCGTGAAGTTTATCCACGTACTTCCTACCTGTGAAGAGTCCTGTTCATTTCTTACTTGCCTGGTCCCGCCAACCAGTACGAAAGCAATATACCCGTTACCTTTTGCGCGACGAACTGGTTATACGAACGTAGTTCTCACACTTCCCGTTGTACTCGTGCTCTCTGCCTGTCTTCGGCTCCTCAGCTTCATCTTCAGACGAAGAGGCTGTTCGCAGGAAAAGCTATCGCGGCGGTCAAGGTATGAGTTAACATAACCACTTTAGGCCTGGTCAGACGTTTTTTGGGGGGACCAAAACCAAAACCTTACAGTAAGCGCGTGAACACAAATCTTTGTACCTGCACCCACGTTTTTTCGGGGCCAAACTACTTGAAGTTGGTGTGGAATATTTTTGAAGTAGTCCTGAAAGGGTAAAGTGCGGTGTGAATGCTGAAACCGTGGAGCGCAATTTTTCATTACCATGGGTTGGTGCGCGTGTGCGCTCGCTACCCGTGGTTGTGATTTCTTTGCAACTCACCGGTAGAAAATTTCAAGTGGCGCCTCTTTTGTTGGAAAGAGGCTCGGCGCGGCAGCGTGCCCGTCTCTTTGACCTGAGGACTGGGTGGGGTCGAGCCTGCCCCGGCTACCGATAGTTCATTGCGGTAGATAGACCATGGAGTCCTACGCGGTCAGGCGTCCGAAATATTGTTTTACTATCTCGACTGTTGCCATCGAGGCTTGGTTTCTTTCTCCTTATTGGCCTTGACCCCTTTTGCTGATGTACGGCTGCTGTCAATTTCGTTGTGCCGTGGTGTATCTTCGAAACAAGGTATTGGGTGAGAGCGTTCTTCTCCTGCTGCAGCTCCTGTTCCTCATCTGGCGGCTGGACGACGAGGTGGGCTGAGCGCATCAGGTTGAAATGCTCGTGTGGGCTGTTATCGTGGCGATGACGGTTTATTCCTCTATTTTTTTACGACGTTAACGTTATCCCCCGTCCTAGGGTGATCAGGATTAATTCTTACACAAAGTATAATAGCAGCGGCCATGCCACAGAAAGTCGGCCAATTTTTTGTCTCGCTTTTTTTTCTGGCTTGCGCCGTGCTTGCACCGCGAATCATACCTAGCGTGCTTTGTGTTGGCGACGCGTTTCTCGTACGTCTGCCGATGCTCCAGTGTTCCCTGCGGTGGCTCACAAGTGAAACAAACCCGGGCAGGGAATGTACACGACACCCTGGCATTACTCGGTGAACACTTGTTCGTTCCCATGAGGGTGACGGCCACTAGTGTGTGACGGACGTGGTCAAGCTGACCCTTGCATGGGTTGTGTTGTGTTTGCAAAAAAAAGCGTTATCCCGCAGCAGTCATAGGTAGGCTCTTCTCAGAATCCTTGGCTTAGCAAATGGCGTAGCGTCTTAGTTCTTAGTTCATTTAAGCGCCAGGATCGACACCTCAGATGTTCACTGCCACCTATTCAGGTCCCCGCGGCGTGTATCCGCGGCCTGTTTGGTTCCTTCTGCGCGCCGTGACAAATTTGCTGTCTTACGTAAGCCCAGGATGTGTTTCTATGAGTGAGTTCGTGTGTCGTTGTTCTGTGTCGGCGGTTGGCCGTGTACTGTGCTCACGCTGCAGGTGTCCTGGGGCTGGTGGGTGGTGTTCATCCCTGCATGGCTGCTATATGCCGGGAGGCTTTTCAGCTGGTGCCTCAACAAAGCGCTTGCCTTTTATCTTGCCCACGAGATAAAGGAACTCGAGAACTGCTCAGAGGTATTGAGATAGAGACAAGACGTCGGGACGCTTGCAACGTTAGACCGGTGACAATGGAAGGCCAAAAGTTTGAAATTCCCGCAGAGCCCAGCCGAACTTTGCCTGAACGGTCGCCTATGGACCCAATTTGGTAGATTTTTTTTTGAAACATTGCAAAATTCCGGAAAAAACGATTTCTCGCGGCGATCTTGGCCAACATCGGCCTGAGAAATTCTCAAGCAGATCTTGGATTAGACGTGGCGCAATTTCATGTTCTCCACATACTTCGTTCGACGAAATCAACGACAGCGCCGTGAGCTCAGAACGTGGCGAGCTCGTTGGGGGCTCCGACCCCCGCTTGGTGTACAGAGCTTACTCTACGGCCGGTGATTTGTGGCGGGCACCGATCAGGTCTCTGTTAAAATCCACATTTGGCGGTTGGTGTGTAGAAAACTAAAAACTCTTTATCGTCTCCTAACGGACGAAAAACATAATTTTGAGAGGATGTGACAGAAGACCACAGGACAACACAAGCAACCTCTCACGCCCCAGTGCATGGGTCAAAATGAACTCTTCAGCGCTGTCACCTGCACTCATGGGGCCTTGTGCGGAACGAAGAGGAATGGCCATGGATTGTCTCTATCTCGAGAGATCGAAGGTCAATCGTGTTTGGTGGGCAGAGTTGATCAAGGCTTGATGAAAAATAGACAAATTGACCTGTTGGACCGCATGACCAAAAAAAGAGCCCGAAAAATTATCTTGAGAATTTTTCCCCCATAGCGACGTTACCCGTAAGCTTTCAGCAAATAACCCCGCCCAATACACTTTGCAAACGTATTGGCCAACTATCGGCCTTCTATTGTCATCAGTCTTAGAGGTAGCATCGGTCTTAGAGGTAGCATTTTTTGGCTGAAATGTTTGTTTGAGTGACGGAGCGCCTTAACCCATCTTAGCCCCTTCAGAGCCCCAAAACTCCTCTCCATGCAAATTCCAAGTAAACTTGTCCCCGAAAACGGGTTTCTTGTTGTAAAGGCGTTAATCCAAAATCGTCGGAATATCATTCTTGTTCTGCACAATGATTGTTTTGTATGCCTAGTTTAGTAGACCACGGGTTTGTTGGTCGGATTTGCCCTTCGAGCTTGCTCAAAATCAGGTTATGGGTGAGGTATACTATTAATGGTATAGAGCTCCTCAAGTGGTTAGGAGCCTCGGAAAAAAAACACACACACACCAAGCCCCTCAAGTCAAGCAGAACCTTGCAGATAGAGGTGCACCATTTTTGTTCCGAGGTTCCACACTTTCGGAGCTTACGACTTCTCCCAAAAACTGATTTGGAGAAAACAAAACTGCTATCACCGGATGAAAACCCCCCCATGTACTAGGTATACAACGAGAATAATGTAGAATAAAATGGCGTTTTTTCCGACGATTTTGGGTTAAGGAGTGTCTTAAGTCATTCAGAAAACATTTCAGGCGAAACCTACTTACTACCTCTATCGTAGCACGCGTCAAAAAAAAAAGTCGAGCACCTCTGCCGTGACGTGACTGGCGGTGTTTTTTTGTGTCCTGCGCGTTGTGTTGACGCACCTTTCTCCGCGGCATTGGCTGCGTGAGCAAGCTTTGGGTGACGGGAAAATCATGGTCGTTTCGTTTTGTTGCGTATAAGGAGTACTTGTTGGCCCGGTGGAGGGTTCGCTCGCCTTGCTCCCCTGTTTCGAGCGGAAATGCATAATTCGGATACTTGACTCGATCAGCCAGCATTATCTCTCGTTGGATCGTTCCCGTTGTCTCTTCGCGAGAGTAGCAAAAACGCTCGGGTAAGGTGGTCGTGTTAGCGGCAACGGAAATAAAAACCAACACGGTTGCTGATGGTGTGCGACCTGTAATCCCTCCCCCCCCCCCACCCTCCAGGCTGTCATTCGATATGCAAGAAAGTACGCATAAGATGCGGAAGTCCGCCTCATATGTGCTTCTTGGTATTATAGGATGCAGCTCACCCTTCATGCGACTCGCCGAACAATTCGCGGCGCTTCGCGCTTGGTGCACGCAATGTCTAGCCTGGTCGGTGAAAACCCGACGTGCCCCGTCCCGGCATTGTAGCGATGCGAGGGTCTATTGTCTCAAGACTACGCGCAATGTCTAGCCTGGTCGGTGAAAGCCCGACGTGCCCCGTCCCGGCATTGTAGCGATGCGAGGGTCTATTGTCTTAAGACTACGGTCGTGCATGGTATGAGTACATCGCCTGGGAATTTGGCTTTCCCTTCCGTCGGAATCGCGCCGGCCTGCTTTTTTTTTCGTGTACGCGCGCGTGTGCGTGATTCCCCTTGCATTTTCTGTACCTCTCTAAGGTATCTCTTTTTCTGCCCAACCATTATCGAGGTGACCTCACTTCCGTGCCTCATCGGACCCGTTTTGTGCAGGAGGAGCGGAAAAGGATGATCGAGGCCTCTCTGCTGATGGACAACGCCAAGTACTCTCGCCACGTGTTCAGCGGCTCTCTGATTATGACCGTGCTCGCCGTTTTCCTGATAGCGGGGGCCAACTTTTCGGCGTTCGTTATCTTCATCCCACAGTTCTTCTCGGCGGGCTGGTTCATCATCGTGGTGTCGTGTTTGATATGCTGCACCCGCCAGCAGCAGGTGCAGTTTGTGCTTGAGAGAGGAGGCGTGTTTGGATAGGGTTGGCGCTTTCTGACTGCCCTGGGTTCATCAAAACCGAGATGTTTTCCACCCGTAAATGTTTAGTTTACTACTTTTTGTGTTTTAAAATATTGCCGGTTTCGCTATATTTTTAGGCTATTTTTTCATCAGGTCGCACTTTTTTGGTTATCCGAAATCGTGTGTAGGTGAAGTAGAGAGGTCATGAAGTCACGGGCCACAGAAAGCGTAGGGGCTACCTCTATCGTAACGTTCGTCGGAGAGGCTGGTAGGGCGGACAGGCATCAGAACGGGCGTGGAGTTTTACGTTGCGTAGTGCGTTGCGTTGCGTTGCGTTGGCCGATCGGGGGAACACCGTCATATTTTTTTCTTAAATAGGTATATATGTTGCTGAAACATCTTCATCAGCTTGCTTAGGGCGGAGATATGGAATCGGTGATTGAGCGCGCTCCGGCGCTTACGCAATGAGGGTTGTGAAGGAGGCGTACATGGCGGAAGGATGTTTTCAACGGTACACGGGTTCTCCCGCGTGTCGCTGACAGTGGCTTGCTGGGATTGCATACCTCACTGGCACACCCGCGTGCAATATTTCGAACCCAAATATAACGTACCAGTACCTTATACCCAACTGTTGACCGTGAATCGCACCTCCCCCTAGATGGTACCAATAATAATGGTACAATCTACAAGCTACAAACAAACACGCTTGACTTCTAGCTTCCTTCCTCAACGCAGTGTCAGCTATTGGCTCTGCTTGTCACCGCGGCGACGCTAGTTCTAGCGAAACGCCTTTGATGCTCGAATGTACAGCACGAAGAGAGTCAACATGTTGTCCCTGAAGAAACGCAGCAGGCGCAAGTTTGCACTGCTCGCCGTAACCAGTTCTCGCTTCAGTTTACTGGCATGGTTCAGACAACGTGGTGAATGGATCGATCACCCTTTATTAATGCTTCATCTGTTTTGCGATCGGCACCTTCCTTATTTTCCGAGTTTGTCTGCACCACGCATTCGTTACTGATGATGGTGGGTCATCCTCAGTTTATGGTTAAGCCGTTTCGCGAGCGGAGCCGTTCTTGTTTTCTCAACCCGTCTTCGCCACGCGCTCGTTGTGTTTTGCGACAGGCAACCGATCTGTTGGAAGATGCTCCCGGCGATTCGGAGGTCATGGCGGACCCGTGGGCCTGAAGCTGCTCGGGTAGTCGTTTCTTGGCGAGGCTCGTGAAAATGGTCGCCCCTGTGAGGGAGAAATGCGAAATAAGGGCGCTCACCGCTCTTAAGCCCTGTACAGCTTAGAGTTGTTGTGACGTCGTGACTGTTTTATATAGTATTTATATAATACCTGGTAGTTATAGCTCGTTTTGGGGGTACTTGTGAATGCTTTGTTGAGGATGGGAGATCGTGCCGAACGCGAAAGACGATGGACATCTACTGGGCGGCGAGTGTGTTTCGCTGTCCTGATTTTTATAATTTTTATGGGAAAAGTTGGATTTTTTCAGGAGAGAAACGGGTTTCCTATGTGTTTGGTTAGGGTAGCTGTCTCGGAGAGACACAACTCGTGCATGTCGGTGGCAGCGCGTGATGTATTGCCACTGAAAAATGCCTCTCCCATAAGGTCGAGGACTAGAGTCCGGAGGTAAAGGTAGACACTCCGGGACTTGCATGGTCTCCTGATGTGTTGTTTTGGTCATGCGGCGTCGTTCATTTATATGATGAATAGCGTTCCGAGAGGAAATAAGTGGGCAGAGTTTTTACGGGTGTAAACGTGACCCCGTGTAGGAGGAATGAGACGCTGTTCATCAGCTTGTTTATTATTTTCTTTTCTTATCTTCTAGGCGCGCAATAGGCGTACGTGCGCTGAATGCAAGCGACTTGTTGCTGGTATTACTATGGGAAGTAAGTTATTGGGTGTTGTCGACTAGCGTACGTCCTTCTTTCTTGCGTGCACCTCCTACGCATGCATCTATTGTGAGTACGCCAGGTTTCGCATCGAGCCTTACCAAGCCTTGAAGGCATTGCGATTATGTGTTTTATATGACTTTTATGCCTCGTAGAGCAGTATCGCGAAGCAACGGCTGCTAAACCCACCAAGAGGCTTTATCACAACAAGGCGCGCCGCCCCATTCAACCGACAAAGGATGGGGTAATGCATGATTTGCTATGCCCTATCTGGTATGCCGAGGCATCTGACGGGGACACTATACCTTTTGCGACACCTCGATATCGACTACGAATGTCCTCCTTGTTGTGTCCCTGACATGCGATTCCTTGGATAACAGTATTTTCTGCAGGTTAGAGGAACCGCGCAGTGAACCCGGTACTAACACAGGATTGAAAACGACAAAACATACCGAGAACGCTGACCCTATCCAAATGCGCCTGCTTCATCACGCTTATCCCACACCCGCTGACACCCTCACCCTGAGGACTCGTTTGAGTCCTAATACAAGCCCTGCGTATTAAAGACAAACAGCTGTCGCTCTAAGGCTGGCTTAAGTGGGTGGCGTTAACAGGTGAGCATGACAGCCAGAATGGATCAACAACAACCACCCTCGCGGTTGCAACTTCGCTGAGATGCCGTCCCACGCGTTTTCACCCGCATCAACCTCTTCGTCTGCAGGGTCGCAAGGTCGCAGCCATTGGCACCGCTTTTTCTCGACAACCAACTCCTCCCCCTTGGCTCATACGGGCGGGTGTGCTTCGCCAAGGACTGTGCGTAGCTGGCTACCAAGGTGAGCTCACAACATGAGGGTCAGAGTCCTCCTGCCCAACGAGCTTGTGCTCCCTGCGTGCAATATTTCGGCTGCCAAGCACGCGGACCAGCCATCCCATTGGTCACACCCCGGTCCCATCCGGTATCTGGGGGCGTTACGTACGACGTTGGGTGTTCCCCCGGCCCCATCCGGCATCTGGGGGTATTACATACGGCGCTGGGTGGCCATTGTCCGGCCCTACCCGGCATTTCCACGCGTGCGTGCGTCCGGCTCTCTGTCTCGCGGGTCAGCCGCTTGACAGGCTATGTCCTGGCCCCATGTGGCACCTGAGGGCGTCGAGTACCGCGCAGGATGCCCAACCACTCCACCCTTTCTCTGTTCGACATCTTGGGGCATCGTGTATTGCGATGGATCGCCAGCCACTTCATTGTTTGCACCTCAGTCCGACCAGACACCTCGCTGCATCGGGTACGGTTCTGGGGCCATTGTCGGTTACTGCTGCGCTGCACAAAGGGGTTGGCTCGCCCCCCGTCTCCTGGAGCGGGTAAGGTTGGTTTCGCGTGCCGAACGCCGGGAGGAGCCGATCCACCGAAAATCCCAGGAGGTAGAGCATTCGCTTGGGAGGGTGGTGCAGATGATTCCGCCGCAACCGACGGCATCATCACACCCTGGCCCGGGCTGGTGCAAGCCTGGGGTAGAAGTCGCTGCGCGCGGGTAAGGTTTCCGAGCGCCGAACGCCAGAGCTGGTTGACCCAAAAGTCCCACGAGGTAGAGGATTCACTGGAAGGGTGCTGCAAATGATTCTGCTGCGACCCACGGCATCATTATGCGGCCTGGTACAAGTCTTGGGCAACAATCACTGGCACCGTCCCCCATTCAACAGTAGGCGTCCACCCGCTCACAGCCATGCGCCAATACCAGGGCTGCCATCCCCTCGCGGGAACCCGCTGTATTTTGCGGGCGCTCATGAGAACTCGCTTGGGTTGTAGCGGGATGTCATGACATTCCCCCGGAAAGTCGCGGATGCTCACGAAATATCGTGAGAGCCCAGCAGCGCCCATGGAAGCCCCGACGCCCTCCCCGACAAAAACACCATAATGTACCACACACTGTATCACATTGGTGTGCGTTTTCGCGGGCGGTCATGACAACTCGCATGGGCTCCCGACGACACGTCACGGGCTCCCACATGGGCGCCCGTGAGTCGTCGCGGAAATCTCACGACTTTTGCGTAAATCCTGCGGACAGTCGCGGGGGCTACGTGGAACGTCGCGGAATGGAAGTTCCCGTGACTTTTCACTGGAGACTCCGCGGCATTTCCCGAGGTGACTAGTTTCGACCCACTATTATAGCTTTAAACATGTACCCACTACCGGACAAACTGGTGCCCCATACGAAGTGAACCACTAATTGCTAAACCACTCGTTGCGGAACTGCTCATAATCTATCTGGTAAGCAATAAGCACCCAGCTACTAATGTCCACCCGGAGCGCTCGTGCGAGCTCGCAAGCTCTCGGAACACCCACGATCGCGCGCGAAAACTTGTAAGAGCTCGCGAGAGCTCGCGAACGCACCCGCGAGCCAAGCGCTTCTTGTGGTACCCGCGAGCGCAGTTCGAGTGCAAACGATGTTACAACAACTACTTCCGTCCACCATTCATCACCGGCTGCTTCTTGCTTCTCCTCCGGCTTCTGCTGCCGCTGCTGATTCTGGTCCAGCACCGAGCTACCACCACACCGGCGGTTTTCGCAAGTGCTCACGAGTGCTCACGAGTGCTCAATGGTCCTTGCAAGAAAGCGCTCGCGCGCTCTTGGGGTGGCTGGCGAGCTCTCACGGGCGCTAACGACGGACGCTCGCAAAAAACGCTCGTGAGCTCTCACGAAACTTTAAGGGTGTTTACGGGTGCTCACGAGCGCTCACGGGTGCTCGCAGGCGCTAACGACGGACGTTCGCAAAAAACGCTACAGAGCGCTCACAATATTTGGCAGGTGCCCGCAAATAACACTCTCGGAGGCTTACCAGCTCTCGCGGATGCTCGCGGGTGCTCACGGGCGCTCACGGGCGCTCACGGGTGCTCACAGGCGCTAACGACGGGCGCTCGCAAAAAACGCTACAGAGCGCTCACAATATTTTGCAGGTGCCCGCAAATGACACTCTCGGCGGCTCGCGAGCTCTCGCGGGTGCTCGCGGGTGCTCACGGGCGCTCACGGGCGCTCACGGGTGCTCACAGGCGCTAACGACGGGCGCTCACAAAAAACGCTACAGAGCGCTGACGACATTTTGCGGGTGCTCGCAAATGACATTCTCGGCGGCTCGCGAGCTCTCGCGGGTGCTCGCAGGTGCTCGCGGGCGCTCACGGGCGCTCACGGGTGCAGTATCACGGGCGCTCACGGGTGCGGTCGGACGCTTACGACGGGCCCTTTCCACAATAACGTACCACAACCGCTGCTGAGGTAGGGGGGGTATTCGAGCTACCAGTACGTGGTGTGAAGCAGCACGGGTTGCTGAGGGGGAGGCGCGAGAAGCTATCAGTTTGCCGTAGAGTTTCAACTTATCTATGTCCTTGATCACCAGGGCTGTGAGTTGACTGGGGTTCCCGGCTAGTTATTGTATGGATCGTCTGCTGGTGTTAGTCAGCCAACTAGTCGACTAAAGTCGGGGGAGCGGAACGAGCCAACCCCCCCCCCGCCCAACCCAATGAGCACCCACATGTTAGAGGTGTCTCTATTAGGAGTAGGAACGGTTCTCCGTCTCGAAAGGGATGCGTGGTCAATGGTCAAATGACTAAGGCAAGCAGCAAATGAGTACGCCCCCTCCCCCTTCCCCCCCCAAACCCGAGGAGGGCCCACTGGAGGCGCGCCGGAGGGCCCGCCGAAGGCGTCTTCGGAGGTTCCCGCTGAAGACGCCTCGGGAGGCGAAAATACGCGATTTGGCATCATTTTACATTGAAAGGTATTGTGAATTTATCTCTGGGTTTGATAATGAAAGGAGTAGATTTTGAAGTTTGCTCAATTCATCAGACTTTATGGGGATGCACCAGAACTATGGACATGCCGTCCCGGTTAGGGAGTCTATCACTGATGTTGCGTTGTGTCTTAACGGTAATTACTCGTCGAGCGGCGCGCATTAGCACGCCACAAGTAAAACAACACAAGCAAATAACATACAAAGCAGACTAGGATATCTTCTACGAATGGAGCATAAATAATACACTATTAATTGTCGACGATTCAAGAACGGTTGATAGTTAAGCTAGCCAATGCCATGCCATACCCTCCGTGTTACGATATATTGGGTGAGCTACCAACTAGTGCACAAAACCAATTTGTGCTCTACGAGGTTCATTTTTTTAGCCTTGCGGTCTTCGCTGAAAAGGCACGCAACTGAGGGCGTGTATGGCTCAAACACCCGAGCTAGAAGTGCTTATCATGCACTGGACACCGAAGATTCTAACGAGAGAGACATTATTCGCACCGGCACCGTCAAAATTGAGAGAGCTGCTCCCATCGACTGCACTTTCCGTGCTACGCCGCACTCCGAGTCAGAACGGAGGCCGATCTACGGTGTCCGGCATGTCGGGCGACCGTAACAGTCAACGAGGCCGACGGGATGGCGCTCCGTCAGCACAGCAATGAGGTCATGATGGGGGTGTTGACAGTCGCGCGGCAAGAGATGCCAGCTAACGGGGAAGCAAGGCTAACAACAAGGGCCACAAGAGGAGGCCGGAGGCAGCGAACGATTTGCAGCGTTTGCCATGGTCTGGTTGGGGAGACTAATTGCGTACAAGTGTCCTGCGCGTGCGACGTACACCAACGCTGTGCTTTAGGCTTCTGCGAGGATGCAATCCCCCGAGCTAAGACTTTTGGAGGGGTACACCTGGTCACTTGCCCGAACCCGGCTCTGCACGAGGCGCATCAAGAGGTCGATCTGCACCCCCTCTACACGACGGAAGGATACGATATCAGAGCCAGGGTAACTACAGATGAACAGCGCCTCCGGAGAAGAGATCACATTACCCCGGAAATGGTGGACTTATCGCGGAATCTCACAGAGCGAGATGACGAGGACCACCACGGAGAATGGCGGGACACGATCCCCCAGCAACAAGTGCGAGCGCCGTGTGGGGTCTGTGGTAGGCACATGGAGGATGACCAAAGGTTCGATTTTGGTGGCTGGCTCGTCCACAGAAGGTGTGCCGTAGAAGGCGCAGCAGGGGCAGACGGCAGGGGGGACGAACGATTTGGGGTAGCTATCAGAGACAGGACAGGAGTGTCGCGTCGGAGAACGTTCCGACTCACGGCAATAGTGCCCAGAATGCACATGAGATACGATCGCACTACCCCGAATGGCGCTTACCAACAACGACAGTCAGAGACATTGTGGCGATCACTGTCCTCGGGTGTAGAGGAGGCCGCGAGTCAAGGTGAAGGTGGTCAAGACGTTGAAAGGGGGTTGGAGGAGTCCGAGGAATTGTGGTGCACGTACTGCGGGCGGCCTCTCGATAACTCTAGTGGATAGTCAGGGGAAGACGACGCTCGAGTACTCGTTCTGTGCGCCCATGGAGGCTTTGTGCACATCCGCTGCATGCTGGACCGCGCGGAAAACCTCGTGAGAGGATATGCAGATCCTAAGTCCTGCGTCGCGCGTCGCTCGGCGTGGCCGGGAGAAAGCCGGCCTCCCCACCCGGCGGAGCTGGCCAAAGGGATATCCATGGACGGACATAAGGGAAGGTGGGGGGCGGTGAGAGGTGCTATGCAGTTCGCCACCCGCGTTCAGCGGCACGTCTCCGGACTGGAGTCAGCCAGCTACGTGACGACTGGCATTTACGGTACGTTTGAGCTCATGCTACATGCATTTGGAAGGAGCTCAACCTCCTCGTTCTTGCCATGCTCCCTATTTTGCGATGCGCTGGACCGGCCTCAAGGGGCATACCTCGATTTTTCCCGACCGAGGGAATGGGAAACGGCGTCAGGCCGATACCGTACGCTGTTCGCTGCGTACGCCATTCAACCGCAGGATATCTTACTCCGAATCCAAAATCAAAGAATCTACATCGCACCTCACGTCCAACAATGTCTAGTAGGCCTCGACGCCGAATGCGAAGAGCGACTAACGAGGTGGACCCTCGGGGTCCGAAGCGCGTCGGAAGCGGGTAATGCGCTCCCTTCCTTCTCAACAGCGATGGCAGCGACACCGGAGAGAACGGACCGGACGCTGGAGAACGATCCTTTACACACGGGACCAACTGAACAAGGAGGTGCTACTAGGAGGTGCAGTAGAGAGGCGTCATGCCGCGGGAAGCAGGGATGCATCTCCCTGCGCCTACTGCGGGCGGGCACTAAAGGAGCCTACTGGAGATTCGGCGGTGGGCTCTTTATGGGCACTTATTCCGTGTCCCCACGGAGAGCAAGTACATGCCCGCTGCATGCTAGACCGTGCGGAACGCCTCGCGAGTGGGCATGCAGACCCACAACCATGCGATGCGTGTCGCTCGGAATGGCCGGCAAGAAATCGGCCTCTTCATCCGGCTGAGCTGGCTGAGGACCTTCCAAGGCCACGCCCGGGGGGAAGGTGGCCGGCAGTAGCGGGAGCCCTGCAGTTCACCAAATTCTTGGAGAAGGACGGCCCCCGGTTGGACCCAGCTAGTTACGTCACGACTGGTTCCCACGATACTTTTGAGAAGATGGTGAGGACCCATGGGATTAGCCCAACCTTCTCGTTCCTGTTTTGCTCCCTGTTCGGCGATGCTCTTGGCCTGCCCCGAGGCGCCTACCTTGACTTCCCCCGACCGAGGGAATGGAGAGCAGCAGCCGGTCATTACCGCGGGATCTTCGCCGCGTGCGGCATCCGCCCGCAGGATGCTGTACTCCGACTCCCGAATCGAAGGATCTACGTCCTACCTCTTGTCCAAGAGTTCTTGGTGGGCCTCGACTCGACGTGGGATGACCGCCTAACGAGGTGGACCCTCGGGGTCCGAAATGCGTTAGAAGAGGGGGAGGCGCTTCCTCCGTTCGCGACGGCATCGTGGACCCTCGGGTCCCCAAACGGGTTTGGGGCAGGGAACGAGCTGCCTCCCTCCCCGACGGCAGCGGGGGTAAAACCGGAAGGAACAGACCCGGCGCTGGAGAGTGACTCGTTAGCAGCGGGAGTAAGAGCCATTCCACGGTAGGGGTGCAGGGTAAGGCTCTGAGGTCCTCGCACGAGGAGCTCAATATATCACCCGACAAACAGGCTTCGAAGGCATTCGTTCGCACAACCCGACCAAGCCTCTATGCCTTAGTTCTAAAACAATATGTACTCGTGAAATTGCTTCACTAACCGGTAGTTCCTCTTTTTTAGGAGCTCAATCGCCCAGGGACTTTTTGGCGCAAAAAGTGCAACCCCTACCGTGGGATGAGTCGTAACACAACCGAAAGGAGCAGCCCCGGCGTCTGAAGGTGACTCGAGGGTAAGGAGGCAGGCGGAGGCAGGAGGCGCCGCTTATGTAGCCGTGGAGAACACCCTCATGGCCGAACACGGGGATGTCACGGTGGCGGGACCCTTGTCCCTCCCTCCGAGTCAGCCCAGCGCCACCCCAGCGGCGGTGAGGGGCACGGCGGGAGGAACGGGCCCGGCACGGGAGAGCGACCCTTTAGCAGTGGGCGTGACATCATCCGAAGGTGCAAATCTAGCGTCAGAAGGTGACCCGGGGGGGAGAGAGCAAACGGAGCCAGGAGGTGCTGTATCTGTTGCCACGGGAAAATCCCGGTCTGCAGAAAACAGGGAGGCGACGGCGCCGGGACACTCGCGCGCGCCCCCAACACAGCCCAGCGTCACCCCAGCAACATCGAGAGCGACTGCGTCTACGTCCACTGGTGCAGTAGAGGGTGGGAGAATCACAGGAGGCACACGAGGTCGACCGCGCGGATCCGGAAGAGGATCACGAGCGACGAGAACTGGGAGAGGAGCCACCACGAACCGGGGGCGAATCCCTCGACATGGAAGCGGCGAGGTTCCCTCGGTCCCTGCCGAAGGAAGGGTTGGCGGTGGAGATAGGGAGGGCAGGGACGGAGAGGGAGGAGGGTCAGCACCAGGGAGCGTAACGCAACTTCGCGCTTTCATTGCAGACGACCACAGCGGTACGAGCTGTGGGGGCTGTCGAGCAACGATTGCTCGGGGACACCGAGTGGTGGGGTTGCCCTGTGGACGTCAACATGCAATGCATGCGCGGAGCGTGGTGAATGCGGTCAGACGAGGCGGGGCGCTGGCGTCGCTTCTCTGCGGAGCAAGGGGACGCACAGTCCGCCATGTAAGACGGGAAGCGATAGAAGCGGCAGTTCAGGCCAACCCTGGACTACGCGTGACGGCAGCGGGACTCGGGGAGAGACCTGACGATGACGAGGAAGAGCGCCGGGATGGCCTCTGCTATCTCTGGGACCAAAACACATTGGCAGTTGCAGGATAGCTCGATGATGTCCCCCTTGAGAACCTCCAACAACGCTTCGTCACTGTTGTCAAAGTGCAGCCGAGGCTGGCTACTGCCCAGGCCAAGCTTATCACCCATGTGCTTGGCCTCCTCAATCACGCCTTGGGAGAGCATCGCCAATCCACACAATCGGAGACGCCTCAATCACTTCTGAGGTCAATCAAGTTGTGGTACATCCTCCCAGCTCTACTGCATTCGCAGGATGGCCGAATGTAACGGCGTGAGAGGTCTGCGTCTGCCGAACGCGGTGACCTCACCCTCTTGCTCCCGTGGTTAATGGAGTATACCCGTCGAACATCGACGAGGCAAATCGGCCACGCCCGCGAAGAGACGGACGCTGATATGTTTAAGAGGGCATCATCAGCATGCTGCCATCGAGGGGGGGTGACTGTGGCAGCACGCAGCCTCCTCGCGGAACCGCGCGCGCCGGGGAACGAGGAAACGTAGGAGCGCGTGAAAGCAAAGTTCCCGGAGG
The DNA here is from genome assembly GCA_012845835.1 of Undaria pinnatifida. NCBI lineage: Eukaryota > Phaeophyceae > Laminariales > Alariaceae > Undaria > Undaria pinnatifida. Next base: position 3,197,366 of record JABAKD010000016.1, on the reverse strand, counting down.
AGAACCAGGCCTGCGTCTCCGAAGCTGCAGCGGCAGCGCTGACAGCAAGTTCCTCCTACCAGGAGGAAGGGAATGTTCCCAACTGGCGCCCGGAGGAAGTTTCGACCCACAGGTGGCCCTCGAGGTCATCAATTCTCGCAATGCCTTATCAGGTGCGGGAAGCAACAGTCTGCGCTTCTCGCACTTGCAGTCGATAATCAGGACTGGTTTTGGGTGCGAAAATTTCGGAGCTGGCATTGAAGCCTCTGGAGAAGAATTATCGATGATCCAAACGCCTTCCGGCCTGAATTCTGGCAGCTCTTCTTGCAATCCAACCTTACTGCCCTGGGTGAAAAATGCCACCCCGTGTGCATGAGGATGACGTGGAGGCGGCTTATTGCGGCCGGAACCATGCGGCAGTGGCGACCACGGCTGAAGCAGGCCAGCCGCGAAGCGGGAGAGTTTGGAGTCGGAGTACGAGGGGCGGTGGAACAGGTAGCGCTACGCGCAAGAGTATATCACGAGGCAAAAAACTGGTTGATCCTTACCGATTGCTCCACCGCACTCAACACAGTGAAGCGGACTGCTATGCTAGCGGAGGCAGCCACTTGCGTGCCGGCGCGTACACCGTTCGTGGCAAAATGCTACGGCGAGATGTCTGCGCCCGTGTTCTTTCAGATGGAATCGGGAGAAAGGAAGATCGACTGCTCCAGCGGGGTGCAACGAGGGGATGCCATGGGGCAGGCGTTGTTCTGCATTCCGCTCCTGCCGGTGCTGAAGCGGACACGGGCGGAGTTCGAGCCAAGAGGCGTAGAGGCATTCGCCTACCTAGATGATATTAGCGATCGGCATGATGGAAATCACACCCGATACTGTGGAAGTGGTATCCTTTCTCCAGCGTGAGCTGTCCAACATCGGAATTGCGACCAACCCGAGCGAAACGGTTGCCCTGCCCCCAAAGGGGTACGTACCTACGCCGAAACAAATCGCCCTTCTTGAAGGCATTGGCGTCAGCATCGCCGAACGTGGTGGGGTTAAGGTGGTGGGGGTGCCCATCGGCACAGATGAGTACGCGAGGGAGAGGGCAATGGAGATAGTCCAACACGGGGGAGCGGAGCAACTCGCGCGGATGTTGTCGCGCATGACGGACAAGCAATCAGCCAACCTGATTGCCACCGGCTCTATGGTTCAACGGACCTCCTATCTCAAACGCGTGATGGAACCAGAACTATCGCTGGCTGCAAGCAAAAAAGCAAATGGCAACGCCTTGTGGATGCCGGAGAAATTGCTCGATCTCCCGGGGGCAGCAGAAGAATCGTCGTTCTTCGCGGACGGGTGCCCGACAAACATGTTGCCCCTGCAACCCCATCAACAGGCGCAGGCAGGCCTGTCCTCGGGGGCCGGAGGGTTTGGGCGGTCGTCGGCTGAAGCCCGGAGGATGTCAGCATCCGTTGGGAGCTTGGTGGCGACGGTGCCAGAGGTGCTTGCTGATCTGTCCGGTGCAATAGGGAACAAAGTCCGGAGGGAGCTGCCCGATTCTGACCTCGTGCGGCGCATCTGGAACAGCGTCAGGGACCTGCGCGATGTGCATGGGGTTTCAGAGGAGGCCATGGCGAACATCGTGCCGGAAAGCTGGCGGGACAGAGCCTTTAGAGCAGGAGAGCAAGGTGCCTCAGGGCAATCAGTTACAGACGTGTTGCCTGCGCACGATGCCGAAACTATCAGATCCAGCAAAGCGCAGCATAGACTGGGTAAACTGGTAAACCGAGTACATTATGAGAGGTACGTCTCTTGGCAGGACCAGCTCCTTGAGACGAGGCCCCAGCGAGACACAAGCCCGTCTCAAGGCGAGAAGGAGACACGAGACTTGGCCAAGGCCCGGCAACGGAGTCAATCGGGATCAGGGGCTACCGCCTTCCTAAGGGCGAGGCCTGTAAACTCAGCTAGAACCATCCCTGCATCAGAGTTCGTGACTGCGGCGAAGAGATTTCTGGGGATAGAGGGATTTCTGGCGGCGAGGTGCCCATGCTGCGGTGAAGCGGAGGATAATACGCGGCATGCACGATTGTGTCACCGATCGGGCGCGCAAGAGAACCAGCACCAACCCCTTGTGCACGTGCTCGCCCGCACCCTTAAGAGCATGTCCATCCGCCACCAGGTGGAAAGCGGAGCCCCGTTCCACGCAGACAGGGGTTTGCGAATGGATATCGTGATTGAGGCAGGTGGACTAAGAGATGCTACGGCACCGGAGTACCGCGACAAGTCGATACTCCTCGACATCACGTATGCGGACCCACAAACAGGGGTCCACATGCGGGCAGGAAGCGCGGATTGAAACGGATCAGCGGCTTCCACTTCCGAGGCGCGCAAGCGCAAGCACTACGCTCGTCCGGGACAGGTGTCCTTCGACGAACACAGCTACAAACTCGCCACCCTCGCGGTGGAAAGCTTTGGGCGCCTCGGTAAAGAAGGCAGCGACCTGATAGATCAGGTGGCGGCAAGCATCGTTGGAGGGACGGACGCATCGTCCCTAGCGCGGAAAGGCGTGTGCAAGGAGCGACTGTTCCAAATCATCTCTGTGACCACTCAGGTCGCAATTTCGCGCAGAGTTCATCGATGTAGGCTATCTCTGAGGGATCATCAGGCCGCGAGGGGAAGGGAGGAAAAATCGGTAGGACCACGGGCACTGGCCTAGGGTGGCAATGTTGATGAGGATTAAGGTAGACCCTAATCTAAAACATATATAGGGAAAAGAAATTATAAAAGGAGAAGATATAGGGGAAGAAAATGGGCAAACGGTTGGCGGAATATACCACTGCATTATGGTGCGATAGTTCGACTTCATATTAGATACTACTGCTTCTTTATGGAGGGATATTCGATTTACATCGGAACGGCATCTACACTATATATTGTGGGAGGGCAATAGTAATAATAATATCAATGGGTTGATGCACCATGAGTTGCAGAAGACCTCCCTGTGTGCTCGCAGCGTGGTAGTACTACTTGGAGACGTCGGGAAAATTTATACCCCGCGCCAAACACGCTTTTTTACAAGGAAACCCAAACGCTAAAAATAGCTGGATGTTTGGCACCGCGGGTACTAACTACAATACCTAGCCAAGTATCTAGCTGGCGACTTTAGTCAGTCAACTCACAGTCCTTTTGATCACAGACGGATTATTGGGGACTCGAAAAGTCGTATCATAGCTCGTCTTGGGGACTCAAAAACGCGAGAAGGTTGATGCGACTTCCACTTTTCCCTTGATACATAATCTAAAGGAATAGCAGTGAGTGCGCGTTCGATAGTGAGGGAGTACCAGCGAAGGTTCACGCGGTGGCGATAAAACTACAACAAACTAGACACGGGACAGCGTAAAAAAAACGAGCTGAAACTTCGTGAGCGGCAGTACAAAGGCAATCGACGAATTAGTGGCGAGGATGTTTGCAGCTACGGGTGAGCAATGGTAGACAGTAAGTGGGCACGGACTAACACACGATGACACATTTCGAGTATTGGCCTGGAAATGCCCGTTTTCGGTCTACAAGGCCTCTAAAGGAATAAACGCTGCCTAGCCGTCCCTCGATAGTGGGGTGTTGTTTGCAGTGTCTGCTGGATCAACAGGTCTCATGCCTCACGGACTGAAGTATTAATACTTGTGATGGCTTCGTGGTTGTGCCGTACACATAATTATAGATGGAAACCCTTGGTTGTGTGGCCAGTTAATAATCCATCGGTAACAGCTGCCTACTTTTCTCCTCAGCCTTCCACGCCATCTCACGCGACACGCTCATCGTGCGAAAAAATGTAACTCGGAGGAACCAATGCGCTACGCTCGGCAACATATTGGAATATCTCCAGGGTTGCATGCACAGGAATCCTGAAGTTGAGGGATCTATACCTAGGATGCACGTTGCTAAAGAGCACGCTGTGGGTAAGAAAACGAATAACAGCAAATAAATACAGCCAGATTTGATTCGTGGTACCTCCATTATGTTACTACTGGATATTCTAGTGTTCCACTAGGCATCCGTTATCTGCATGAACCATAGACCAACCGTCTATCTCTGTTGATAAGTTATATCTCGGCTGATAACTTAAGGTCTGATTTACGTTTTTCATTTGTTGTGCGATTCGGAATCGGAATCGTGAGATTCGGAACCAATAAAATGTCTAGGACGGCTTTCGTGCGATCCAGGATTCAGCACGTACACATATATCGTACAATAGTATAATGAACCACATGATCGGCGGGGCATGCAGGAAACATAACAATGGTAGCATCCTGCCCTAGGCTACGCGTCCTGCGTTAATTGGATTCGAATAGATAGCTGCACTTTCGCATAAGGAGCAGGGCGTTTCTTAGGAGAACACTACTACTCGATGTGATTGGTTGTGTTGTGAGCTGGTCCTTTCTCCCACTTCAAGTATGCGATGAGTCACACACGTGGCCTTGTAGAGGTGGCCGACGTAGGCAGTTTGCAGCTTGCACTCAGGATTGACGTTTGACATGAAGTCTGGATACCTTGCCAGTACGAGAGCCGGTATCTGGAGCTTGGCCAGAGCCAAGCTCACCCCCCCCCCCCCCCTCTCGATCACTCTTGTATCCTGACCAATATCGAGCAAGGCTTGCTCGATAACAATTATAATAGAATCTACTACCTACCTGGGTTTTGTGCTGCTGTCAGCTGTGACCTCCCGATAGACACACCTACCTGTCTCTTCTGAGGATCATATCGACAAGGATCCCGCAAGGCTCTCCTTAATAATTGGCGACGTTAGCAGTAGTTCTTCTCTCCTTCGCGAGGTGACCACCAGCCAGCTACTCGTTCAACCCAGCTCGTTCTTCTCCGCTACTTCGTGTGAGCATCCTTGCGTTTCTTTGTTTTGGTCCTACACCTACCTGAGTAATTTTTTTTCATAGTGCTTCTAGAGTGCATTACTTTTGCTTCTCCTCCTGCTTCTTCTTTCGTGTATATATATGCTCGCGCGCGCTCTCTCCGCTTTGCGCGACTACATAGTAGACGTCGCGCGCGTAGCAGGCGCGAGTAGGTACTGGTACTTGCATTACTTTTGCCTCTTCTCCTACTTCCTTCGTTCTTTCGTGTATGTGCTCGCGCGCGCTCTCTTCGCTATGCGCGACTACATAGTAGACGACGCGCGTGCTAGCAGGCGCGAGTAGGTACTGGTCTGACCCCTCTAGTATGATGTTGCTCGACCGTCACGCAGACACCATACTCCGGCATGGTCTCCTTTTTGAACGCTCGCCCGACACCGATAGTGTCGATCAAGCAGACAATCCCCTTGGCTGACCCGAAGAGACTCACAGAAAAGTGGTCGACGTGCCTCAACGAGACAATAATAATAGCAGATCTGCACGCCTACAGCTTGCCTTTAGAATCGCACGCACCAGTAGGTCCGCGTATTCCTCCTGTAGACTCATTTGACGCAGACATCGCACGCGTTGCACCAACTTTTCCTACCCCACGCACAGAGGAGAAAACACTCCTGTCCGCAAACCTTGTAGATCATGCCGCCTCGAGTACATCTGACTGCGACACACAAGGTTAACCCTGCTGTTTCCCAGCCAGAAACACCGCGGTGTAGAAATGTGTTGGCTGTACATTCCCCGATGTCACACCCAACACTACTACTAGCTGACTGCGTTGCGCCCGCGCACAACACTCCTCAGGGTACTATCTGCGGTGGTAGTTTTTGCATGGTAGGCACCCCTCTTGACGCCCCCGGTCCTAATCGATTTTTTCCCTCAGATTTTCAATATTTTGATGGAGATTTTCGTAGGGATAAGGCAAATCATGGGCGTCCTAATCGATTTTTTTCCTCAGATTTTCAATATGTTGATGGGGATTTTCGTAGGGATAAGGCAAATTAATGGGCGTCCTAATCGTTTTTTTTCTTCAGACTTCTTTTTTTTTCTTCCTCAGATTTTTAATCTTCTGGCAGAGGTTTTCGTAGCAATAAGATCATTTACAGGCGTGCCCATCCTTTTTTTTCCGCAGGATTTTCAATATTTTGAAGCCGATTTTTTCGGCCTTAATTCATTTTACGGGCGGCTTAATTTTTCTGTCGGATTTTCAATTTTCTGACGGAGAATTTTTGGCCACAACGCTTTCTTTTCCGGGCGTCCTAATCGATTTTTTCCGTCGGAGTTTCAGTTTTCTGGCGGAGAACTTTTCGGCCTAAACGCATTTATTTTACGGGCGTCCTAATCGATTTTTTCCCCCCATTTCGAATTTTCTGTATGAGAATGTTTCGGTCGTCACGCATTTTACGGGCGTCCTACTCGATTTTTTCCGCCGGATTTACATTTTTCTGACAGATTTTCACTGAGATACTGCACTTACTTTAAGGGCGTCATAATCTCTCTCCGAAATCTACAACATAAGAAAGGTTTTTGGGACAGAAGTTCCTAAATTTTGGCCGTCGTAATGGGTTTTCGAAATTCACAAAATGGTGACAGATTTTTCGGACATAAGTGTTAAGGAATTAGGTGGGGTATTAGTCCGTTTGACCACTTGCAAAAGGTTAACCAATAGCTTACCCAAACTAAGCCTTATAACACTCTCCCCCCCTGAAACGGCGGGATAGCAGGTCGGCCGGATACACGGGCGGACGTGTCAATATCGAAGCCGTTTCATTGCCTGGGGATACCAGGGACAGTATTTTTCAAGTTCGATTCGAGAGTTTTTTTTTTTGTCTGGCCCCCCCGTGACTAGAACTTGAATCTAGTGAACGCTGAAACTCTTTGCTGGCTTTTTTTGGGCAAGGCTGTTGGCGTGTGCGATGCCCTATATTCCACCATTCATGGGTACGCGGGGACTATAATACCACTTTCTGTGTGGGCACAGCTGCGGCAGTGCGGCACTCTGCACTGCTGTCAACGTAACTGTCCCTTTATCGGTGGGAGTGGGTACGGATTTTTTTTCAGCTGTCCGGGCGTTAGGCCGTCTTCCTGCCGGTACATGTGCTGCCCTTCACGATAATGCTAGGGTCTACGCTGGGATTTTTTTCTTCTTATCTGCACATGTTCGGACAGCTACTGCCCGTTACAGAGCGCTTACTACACAGTTCGCGGAGATACTGCGCTCCATAGCCAGACGGTTAGAGGTGTGGGAGTGGGTTTCGAGGAGCCGCATCTTCGACTCATGGTCTAGTTCGTAGAACCGGAGTGTCCCCGAATCTCCCATATTTCTGCATATGCGACTCATCAGGGTGGGCTAGTAGTGTTAAGATACGGCCTCGAAAGGCCTGTAAGTATCCGAATTTGAGATCATTTGGATGGATTTCGTATGATAAGGTTGGCGTTTTATATTCGGGAAAGTTAGGAAGTAGATCGGAGGCACGTGCCTCCGATCTCGGAAGCTATCCCGGGCTCTGGTGGAAACGAGTAAAGCTATATATGTCTCTACGAAGGAACGAAAGTGAGTACTCTCCGAGGACCTGCTCAATTGGCAGACCTGCAGGGGGCACTCTGTGTCCCCCACCGTTAATTTAACATAAGTGCATAATCTTCGGCCCTTGTAATCGGTCTCCGAAACTCGCAAAAAAATGTGACATATTGTTCGGATAGAAGTGCATTAATTTCGGCCCGCGTAATCGGTCTCCGAAATTCACAAAATTGTGACACATTGTTCGGACAGAAGTGCGTACATTTCGGCCGTTGTAATCGGCCGCCGAAATTCACAAAACTGTGACAGATTTTGCAGACAGCAGTACATAAATTTGGGGCGTCAATATCGCTCTCCAAAATTCACAAAATTGTGACAGATTTTTCGGACAGCAGTACATAAATTTAGCGCGTCATAATCGGTCTCCGAAATTCACAAATTGTGATAAACTTTTTCGGGCAACAGTAGTACGTAATTTACGGACGTCGTAATCGCTCTCCGAAATTCACAAATTGTGATAGATTTTTTTGGAAAACAAGGTAATTTACGAGCGTCGTAGTTTTGCGGAGATCTTTTAATACCAAAGGTTTACGAGAAAGGACACGTGTTGCACATCACCACAACATACAATGTTTCGGGCGATGATTTCGATAAAGATTCGGGTAGTTAGTTGGTTTACGACTGAATTTTCAAGAACCCTGTACCATCCGCAAGACGGATCCCCCCCCCCGTGCCCCGCCTATTCCAGGCTTTTGCCGAATATTTGATTGCACCCCGACCTCTTCGTCTACTCCTGGGTTTTCGACAACTGTTAAACTCCCCCTTCCCCAACCACCCCGGGCGCGGGCCACCTTTCCCTACCGAGTTCGATACCCCTTCGTCAGTTCGCGCCGTTCGAGGGTCTACTTTTCGGGATTCTACAACGAGCCGCCGGGGTGTCTCTGCACTCCGGGACTCCGTTACACACCCTAGGAGTGCCTCCACACTCCTCCATACGGGTCTGCGGGGGGGTATCTATACTCACCCTAGGAGTGTCTCCACACTCCCCTCCTAGGGTCTACGAGGGGATATATCTATACTCCCCCCCTCCACGCCTCACGAAGATGTTGTCTTTACACTCCCGTGTAAAGCAAGGAGAGGACAGAAGGACGAGGAGGAGGAGGCCCCGAGAGCCACGCCCCCGGATGCAAGCATCGCCACGTCTGTCGCTACCGATGCTACTGCTGCGCCCTCAGCGACTGGCGTCTCTCCGTTGACAGCCTGTCTAGCAGCGGACCCAACCATCGATACCGTGGCTTCCACGGCCACGCAGACACGCGTCGCCATCTGGGTTTAACTGGAGCAGGGTAACCGCATATGGTTGCGGCGACAAGACACCTCGGCAGCTTTTGACCAGGCCGACACGGCCAGGCTGGAGGGACAGGTCGCTCAAACTGAGCGTGAGGCCCTACAACCCAGCCTACACCCCAGCTCTTTCAATGGCCACCGCAATCCTTATTGCACCACCCCTTCCTCAAAACCAGTCTGGGCCAACTGCATCGGCGGATACCGCAATCTCTATTGCACTGCCCCCCTCTCCGTACCAAGCTGTACCGGCCCCACCAACCGGTACCCCAATCTCCATTGATTCACCCCTCTCCCCCCCTCGATACCAGCCCGTATCGGTCCCACCGACGGGCACCGCAATCTCTATTGCAACGCCCCCCCTCAGGACCAGCCGGTATCGGCCCCACCAATGGGCATTGCAATATCTATTGCCCCCCCCCCCCCATCAGTGTCAGCCTGTACCGGGGCTACCAGCGGATACGGCAACCTATATTGCCCCGCCCCACTCCAGCACCGACCTGCAGCAACCTCACCAACAGCAGCTCAGACAAGACTGCCAGTCTTGTCTGGCTTCCAGTGGAGCAATTACTCCAACAACCAGGGTTCCCAGGGTAGTTCGTCACATCAACTCACCCCCCCCCTCCGCTCACGGACTCCCTTCCACAGCAATCACCATTGCAGGCTCCACGACCCAGCCCCTCTCCAATCCGAATAACACAAGCATGCGCCTCGGGCCCACACAGCACGGTGGCAATGCAAACTCGCGCCAGCCAGGCACCTTCCGCACCAATTGACCTGTCGATGGTGAATACCACGTCGCGACTTCACCAGCAGCATCACACGCGACCGTGCCGGGAACCTCCCAAGATGCTTGCACGCACTATCCCCCAAGAATTTCCGACCCCACCCACCCGCCCGACACTTTTCATCCCCTCCCAACCCTCCCCCTGACCCACCTTCAACATTAACCACTCGACCAAGGGTTGGCTCCCTTGTTCAAGCGGTTGGTTTGAGGTGTGGGCCGGAGGGCGCGGGCACGCCGAACCCTTCCACGACGCTCCCCTCTGCGTTCCCCCTCGATGCGCGACACTGCGCCAAGCCTGCCATTGCCGAAATTTCTGCAACTCTTGCCAATTTCGTGGGAGACACGCCAGCGACAGCTAACAGAAGAATCCATTCCCTCCCCGGCTCCACTGTCACTACCCCAGGGCCATTGACCTACATCGTTCCCGCCTTCGACCCAACGATCCCCTCGGCGCACGTCCACCGGCGTTCGCTGACCCCGCGGAATAACAGCACAAAACCCGACCTCCAGCCATTCTGAACTCACAGCTGACCGCCCCGTACTAACCATACCAATCTCCCTGGGTCCAGGGGACAGGTTATCCGTGGACTCTTCCGCGGAAGACTCGATCACGTCAATGACCACGCCAGGAGCCCCCTGCACCGTCACCTCACCCCCGGTCACGGACTACTGCAGGTACGGCGTTTTTTTTTTCTTTCTTTCTTCCGAGTATGTCCCTTCTTCCTCGCATACAGAAAATGCGTCTAGCAGGGACCTCCACGGTTTCCCGTCACGACCACCATACCGCCACGGACACCCCCCAGGGATCTCGACAACATCGACCACTCCCCCGACGCCCTCGGGAACCGAGGCCGCTCAACCCACGACCTCCCCGACCATGTCACACCACGCTCCACAGGGCCACACCATCTCCTTCTGCCCCCCACTACCACCCAACCCTGGACACCTCCCAAGTACTTTTCGTTGGGGACTGCACCTCGGTATTTTTCCAGTGGTACACTTCGGCCTTCACCGTCGACAACGAGCACTACAACTGCGCCGAACAATACATGATGTCGGAGAAGGCCAAGATTTTTGGCGGCATAGCCACCCGCCGGGATATTGTCGCCTCTTCGGACCCTGCGCAGCAGAAACGTCTCGGACGTCCCGTATCCAACTTCAACCAAGGTCTCTGGGAGCGTCATCGATATTACATCTTTTACAAGGGCAACCTCGCCAAGTTTTGGACCCCTCCCTTCCGCCAGCAGCTACTGGAAACCGGCGATATCTTCCTCGCTGAAGCCAGCCCGCACGATCTCGTCTGAGGTATCAGCTTCAGGGCTGCCGACTGGCAAGCCCTCCGACCTCAGCAGTGGCGGGGACTCAACCTTGGGCGACATCCTCATGAAGATCCGTCGCCAGCTTGACCCCCCTCCCACCTCCATCCCGCTCTACTCACGTTTCGCCCTCGGACAATGGTATCCACAAGATCAGCGCGACTATGGCACCCCCTACAGGAACCTCTGTACTAGACGAACTCCTGCCCCCCTTCCTTCCAGAAACAATGTACTTTGGTCTCTACCACTACACCCGGACTTGACCCCTCTGACACCCCACCGCCCCCTATCGCCGAACATGGATCTGGGTTCTCGAACGGCATTGCCACCATTGATGACGCCTTCACCACCAGGATCATAGTACACAGCGGACCCTCCACCTCCAGCCGCTACGGCCTAGTAGCCCTCCTGGACACCGGCTCTCCACAGACTTCTATCGCCGCCGACGTCTGGACCCACATGAAGTACAACAACGCCGGATCGGACGTCTGCGAACGACACGCGCCCCCTTGTTCTTGGGGAGGCTTCGGCAAATCGGCCCCCCTCCTTACGTCGACCTCCGTCAGCCTCAGCATCCAGTTTCTGCATGGCGATACCCCTTCCGCTGAGCTCACGTTTTGGGCGTGCATTGTTCCAGCGGGTACCATGCAGCATCCTGTCCTACTGGGACGCGAAAGCTGGATGCGTTTTGCACACCGCACATACACCATCCTGCCCCGTCAGCCCTCCAAACCGATCTTAGGCGAACTTTCCCTATCGGTTCCTCGGCCCGAGGGCCTCACCACCTTCATCAGCGACCACCGACCGACCACCGACACCTTCCACCTCGAGTACGCCGGCGTCCACGCAATCTCACTTTCGTCCACGCCGCCCCTCGTCCCAGTCAACTTGGTCCGCTCCTCGGGTGTTCCAGCCCTTACCGGCTACTACCTAGTTGACATGCTCCACCGCGACGGTGTTTCCTCTGAAACCGAAATCTTCGTCGTCAATGGGTACCAAACAATCCCGCTCTCGGGATCCACTGAACTCGAACCAGGCGACCTTTTTGGGACCTCTTCTTCTCCCCTCAAACAAATTTCGACATCAGCCCTACAGGACATCATCATGGAACCACTATCCACCGACATCCACGCCCTTCACGACAACATCCCCGTGGCCAACGACGGCCCCCCTCAGACCGAGCCCCCCCCCTCCACCAAAGGTACCTTGCCCCTAAGCTCCTGGAACGCCTGAGCGGTGACCAACCGACAAGCTTTCTCCGACTCTGGGATCAGCTACCCCTACACTTGCGCGACATTGCGTTCGACCTCCACGCTTCTGGCTGGCCCCCGTCGGTCATCGAAGACCTCGGACACGTTTTCTGCGAGTTTCCCGACGTCTTCTCCACACCCAAAACCGATTTTGACTCGTGCTTACTTATCCCCTTCAAGATTTCCATCCCGCCGGACAGTGTCCCCGTGTTCTCCCGCCCCTACCGGATAAACCCTATCCTCGCCAAGAAGCCCGATGCTGTACGCGACCAATACTTGGCCGCAGGCCTTATTCAGCACTCGACCTCTCCGTACGCCAGCCCCATGGTCGCCATCCCCAAGAAGGATGACAACGTCCGGATAACGGTGAACTACAAGACACTCAACGCCATCAGCTCCCCGGGCCAGCTCACCATCCCCCGCGTTGACGAGGTCCTTGGTTCCCTGGGAAAAGAACGTATATTTTCCCTGTTTGACCTTTGTCTTTGTTGCACCAGATAGCCATCGACGAGGACACCATACCACTCACTGCCTTCTGCACCCCCACCCGACTCTTCGAGTGGCTCGTCATGCCTCAAGGCAGCAACGCCGCGCCCGGGTGGTTTGTTGAGGTCATCAACGAGGTCATCAAATACCTCGACCGCGTCGCCGCCTCCCTCGACGACGTCATCGTCTTCGACCCCGACCCCAAGGTCCAAGTCGCTAACGTCCGCTCCCTCTTCGAACCCCTCCGGAAGTACAACCTCATTTTCCCCCCCGCCAAGGCCAAGCTTGGCGCCACCGACGCCGATTTCCTGGGACATACTATCTCCTCCTCCGGCGTTAGTCCTTACCCTGATAAGGTTGCCGCGCTCACTAAGATGCCCATGCCCAAGAACACTAGCAGACTCGCTCACTTGTTGGCGGCATTGGGTACTACCGAAAATTCTTTAAGAATCTCTCCACTCGGCTCCGCCCCATTAATACACTGCTGAAGCAAGGCGTTAAGCTCGTGTTTACTCCAGAGATGGGGGTCATCGTCCGGGACATCCTCCACGAACTAGCCACCCCCCCGATCTTGGTCTACCCAGACTGGGACGCCGTTGCCGACAACTCGCGCTCTTTCCGCCTCTCCTACGACGCCAGCATAGACGGTTTTGGCGCCACCCTCGAGCAAGAACAACCTGACGGCTCCGTCCGCCCTATCGCCTTCATCAGCCGCACCACCCTCGACAACGAACGAAGCTGGACACCCTTCTACCTCGAGGTCGGTAGCATCGTCTGGGCTATCAAACGCCTTCGCGGTCATCTCTGGTCTACCAACTTCCTCACCTACTCTGACCACAACGCGCTTGAGAATATCACCAAGGTCGGCGATCACAACGCCAGCGTACAGCTCTGGAAATTCCTCTCCGCATACTCCTACACGTTGGAGTACCGGAAAGGTTCATCAAACGGCAATGCCGACTTCCTTTCCCGTCTCCCGCAACCGGCTACTGACCTCGACCGCACAGGTCCCAACCGCCTCACTAGCCTCGACACCATCAGCATCCACCTCATCCAAGCCTGCAGTTTCACCGCCATCGAGCCGTTCACCCTGGGTATTGGCTTGGGTGGGCTCGCCCCACCTGCCTTCGGCAGTTTCGACCCCGTCCCCCCGTTCCCCTGCACCAACAACGATTTCGGTGACTACCGCCGCCACGGACCGCATATGGACGCCCCGGGTTCAGCCCAGGTTACCTGGTCATTCGCGACCGCCATCGCCGCCCCGAACCCCGCCGCCGGATCGCTTCACAGCCTTCCCCTCGGTCCCCGCTTTCCCCAAGCCCCCGCCGCCGGATCGCCTCGCAGCCTTCCCCTCGGCCCCCAATTTTCTCAAGGCCTTACCACCGACTCGCCTCGCCGCGTTTATGTTGGCCCACGTTACGATCAAGACCCCGCCACCGCTTTGCCCAATTCCAAGACCCCGGCGTGGCACCGCCTAACGGCGCTCCTGTCGGCCACCGCTTTGCCCAAGACCAAGGCCCCACTGCGGCATCGCCTCGCGGCCTCCCCACCGGCCACCGCTTTGTCCCAGACCAATACCCCGCCGCGGCATCGCCCCACGGCGTCCCCGCCGGCCATCGCTTTGTCCAGGACCAAGACTTCGCCGCGGGATCGCTTCACGGCGTTCCCGCCGGCCACCACTTTGCGCAAGGCGAAGACTCCGCCGCGGCATCGCCTCACGGCGCTCCCGTCGGCCAACGAATAGCTCAAGACCAAGACCCCGCCGCGGCATCGCTACACCGCGTTCCCGCCGGCCCCCGCTTTGTCCAAGACCTCGCGGCCAACTCGCCGTGCAGCGTTTCTGTCGGCTACATCTCTACTTCCGACCACATCGACGAATCACCTTCCAGCTCCAAGAAAGCCTCGGTGGCCACGCGCTCCTCCCGGTTTGGCTTGCAGACCACCCGTCGTCTCCCCATTGTCCACCTCGGGCGTCTCGGTTTCGACCTCTCCTCGTACCTCGTCAGGCCTGATATCTTCTCGGACCGGAACCGCTCCGCTGCTGCAGCTGGAACTCCCCGTACTCCTGCAGACTATGGATTCGGCCGTCGCTCCCCGGATGCCGCTGCTTCAAGACCAACATCTCCCCAGCGCCGGGCACTTACTCTTGGGTCTAACCCGGCCACCCAGCGACCTGCTACCAAGCAACGCCGCGCTGTAGACAGCACCTCGTGGCCTCCACCCGCTACCTCCTCTACCACCCCCCAATCGGATCCCCGCTCATCATCGCAGACCACCGACCTAAGGCCCACCCCCCCGCCCCCCCCTGCTCTGTTAGCACCACCTCGACTACCAGAGCCTATTGTCAAGCCCATTGATGACCTCCATCTCTGTTCCTGCGTCGAGCACTACACATACACGGACTGGGCGCGCGAACAACGCGCTGAGCCCCTCTGCTCCGCCACCCTTCGGTTCCTCTCCCTGGGTCCACCTTCGCCGCCACCGGACGACCTCTTGGACCACATCCCCTCGACTCGTCGCCCACCTCTTGCTATGGTCCTATCCCTCGCCGCAAAAGGTCAGCTACACACCTTCGACGACAATACCGTATTTCTTGTACACCGACCTCACACGGACTCAACGCGCCACGCCCGCGATCTACCACCCCCCCGCGTCTATGTTCCAATGTTGATGCGCCCATGCGTCCTGCTCACATGCCACTCCACCACCTCTTCCCACTTGAGTGTGTCTCAGACACTTACCATGCCCAGGCGATTCTACTGGTGGATCGAAATGAATGTTTCCACCCGTTTGTGGCTCCGCCGCTGTCTCAAGTGCCAGGCGCGCAAGACTTCGCGCCAAACAATTCGCTGGCCTACCCTTTTCGTGCCGTTACCAAACAGCCCCGGCATTCTCGTCAGCGTGGACTACTTCGGCCCCCTACCCTTAACGCCTCGAGGCAACGCCTACATCCTCCTTTTTACGGACCACTTCAGCCGCCGCGTCGACATGTACACCACTACAGAGGCCCAGTTCACCGCCTCCAGCACGGTCGACATCGTTGTTGACCGATATATCCCTCTCTGGGGATGCCCCGTAACTCTACTTTCCGACAACGGGCTCCAGTTTTTCTCCAAACTTTCCCTCGCCCTCTACGACCGCCTCGGCATCAATAAGATCGCCACCGGTTCCTACCACCGGTTCACCAACGGCGGTGTTGAGTGTGCCAACAACACCATGGCCCTTATGCTCGCCATGGTCGGCAATGAACAACAAACTGGCTGGGATATTCAACTCCCACACGTCGAGAGCGCGTACAACAACTCCGTCAGCGCAGCCACCAGACTTTCCCCCAACAAGGTGCACATGAGCCGCCTCCCTCGCCTCCCCCTTACCATCTTTGACCTCCCCAACATCGGCGGATATCAAAGCCTCAACCGGGATCAGCTAGCTTATATCGACCTCGCCATCGCTCGCCAACAACGCGCCTACCGCGCCGTCCGGGAATTATACGCCATCTACGTATCGCGTCTCGACCGCCGCAGCGCTCCCCTCATGGACGCCCTCCGCTTATTACCCCCATTCTCCATCAACGGTTGGGCGTGGACCTACAACTCCGCCGCCACCATTCGTCAAGGAGCCAGGAAAGGCACCGACGCCATCGTTCTCAAGACTAAGCTATCCTTCAACTGAATCGACCCCTTCAAGATCCTCGCCGTGAGTCCAGCACCGGCCTTCGCCGTCCCAGATGATCGGCGCCTTCATAACGAGCTCCTGTACCTCGGCCTCCCGTCCGACATGCCCGGACGTGACTCCAAACCTCGCGTCTCCGTTCGCTGCAAACCATGCCGAAACCCCGACGACATCCACGAAATACCAAAGCACCTTCCGGCCAACCTCACCAAGTACGAGCTCAACTCCTTCTCCACCAAGTCTCCACCCTTCCACGTCACCCTCGACGACATCTCTCCACTGCCGGAACGGCTCGAGGTCGACCAGATCTCGGGACATCAACTCGTTCGAGGCCGGGTAGGCGTCCTCGCAGTCATGTACGAGACCCATTGGTCCGGACTGCTCAGCCCTTCATGGGAACACGAACAAGACCTACCACACCACCGGCTTCACATCCGCCGCTATTGGTCTGGCACCCCTTCACAACACCGCCAGTCCAACCGCTTATACCGACAGATGTGCATCGGGGCTGCTCACCGCGAACTAGCGCGGACCCGGGGCGAAATATTTCTCGCTCCCGGGTACAGCCTCGTCCCACGCACCCTTTGGCTTCAACGCTTCAGCTCCACGACCCTCCCTGCGGGGGCACACCTCTGGCACAAAGCCTGCAACGGTCTCTGGTGGTCGTGCAAAGTAGCCCATCGCACCTCGACCGAAAATTATTCCGCCAACTCCTATATCGTCCGCTTCCTCGATCACCCGGGACCGATCAAGATCAACCTCCTGCCATCATCTTCCACCGTGGACTAACCTTGATTTGTGTTTTGTTTACATGTTCCCCCCGCTTCGGGTACCCCCTTTCTGGTGTCCCTTTTACCCACGCACAAGCCTCCCAGGCACAGATATTCAGTCGCTAGCTGGTATCCTGCATTGCACGTGTCTGTTTTCAGTTCGGGTGTTACCTTTTTTGGTGCCCATCTACCCACTGACATGCGTCCCAAGCACAGAAATTCGGTCGCTGACTGGTATCCTGCAGTGCACATGTTTAGGTTTAGCTCGGATGTTACCTTTCTGGTCTTCCATTACCCACGCCCATTTAGTCCCAAGCACAGAGATTCAGTCGCTGGCTGGTATCCTGCAGCGCACGTTTTCCTCTTTCCCAGTTTGGGTGCTACCATTTCTGGAGCCCCTTCCTTTGTTCTCTGCGCGCTCTTGCACCAGTACGTTCTGCCCAGCGGTTTAGTGACAATGGGCCCACGGATTAACCCCTACCAGAGGCATCTTAGCCTCAACCACGAGGTGTGGGTTGGTCTATAACCTTATTTGATGTCGACTGTTTTGAATAGCGGTATCTTCGATCCGCTTCCCGATTTCCTGATGTCTTAGTTAGCCATTGCCATATCGTCGTGTGACCTGCATCTACAACTATTCAGGGTGGGCTAATGTTATAGTATTCCACTAGATATCCGCTATCATGAACTATAGACCAACCGTCTATCTCTGTTGATAAGTTATGCCTCGGCTGATAACCCAAGGCCTGATTTCCGTTATTTCATTTGTTGTGCGATTCGGAATCGGAATCGTGAGATTCGGAATCAATAAAATGTCTAGGACGGCTTTCGTGCGATCCAGGATTCAGCACGTACATATACATCGCACAATAGTGTAATGAACCACATGATCTGCGGGGCATGGAGGAAACATAGCAATGGTAGTATCCTGCCCTAGGCTACACGTCCTGCGTTGATTGGTTTCGAATAGGTAGCTACACTTTCGCATAAGGACAGGACGTTGCTTAGGAGAACACTACTACTCGATGTGATTGGTTGTGTTGTGAGTTGGTCCTTACTCCCACTTCGAGTATGGAATGAGTCAGACACGTGGCCTTGTAGAAGTGGCTGACGTAGGCAGTTAGCAGCTTGCACTCAGGATTGACGTTTGACATGAAGTTTGGATACCTTGCCAGTACGAGAGCCGGTATCTGGAGCTTGGCTACAGCCAAGCTTCCACCCCCCCCCTTTCGATCGCTGTATCCTGACCAATATCGAGCAAGCCTTGCTCGATAACGATAACAAGAGAATCTACCAACTACCTACCTGGGTTTTGTACTGCTGTCAGCTGTGGTCTCGCGATAGACACACCTCACCTGTCTCTTGTGAGGATCATATCGACATGGATCCCGCAAGGCGCTCCTTCATATGGAGGTGGTTTTATGTCTTCTTGGTTATCTTGCGCACTTTTCACAACTGTCTAAAAAACAGACCATGCATCATTGCAGCGTACGCGCAGCACGTGAACTACAACAAATGCCTTGAGTAGTGGGATTCTACGCTGTCCTTCCCCTTCTATTCGGTGGTTGTATGCCATGACATGTATTTTATGCTCTGATTTTCCTGAGCCCTTAGACGTCTGATAAACAGAACAGACACCACCGAACGCTTTCGAATAACAGCAAATCTCAGTCTTGGTTCGCGGCATTTTACAGTATGCCCTTCAATTCGATGGTTTTATAATGTCTAATGCGTTCATTACCCTGTGTTCTTTGACGGCTGATACGCAGAACAGACGTCACCGCAGCGTACGTGTACTCTCACGAGCCCACGTCATCGCGCCCCTCGTCCTTTCTCCCCACCTATGATGTTGAAGTCAATTGCTGAAAAAACGCCCCGCCCCCCACAAACCTCGGTGCTCCGTCTCGAAAGGGATGCGTGGTCAATGTTCAAATGCCTAGGGCAAGCAGCAAACGAGTACACGCCCCCCCCCACACACAACTCCTGTGGTATTCCACGTAAAAAAAGACGAAAACGCCCCCCTACTCGACGAAGACAGGCCTGTGATGTGAAACGTCGACAACCGAAACCTCCCACCGCACAACAACGAGCGCAGGCTACACCCGACACAACTCCTACTGAGTTGGATCAATAAGCCATCGATCAAACGCCTCCATTACGTGCGTTCGCGCGGAGCAACGCTGTGTCTTGCGGCGAATCTGCACTAAGGTTATGCATGCGACGCTGCGTGTCGGCAATCGCGCGTATTTTGGCCGCCAATTGCATAGTCTATGCCGGGAAACATTTTGTGTGTCAATAATGAGTGCATGTCCCGGCACGCAAAACCCTCACCACAGCCATCCTCTATTATCAGTTACCCTGGAGTTCATGTCTGCTCCCCACTATCCTCCACCCCTTCCTCCTACGTTATCCTCCCCCAACGGCATGCGGGGTCTATGGTTAAATGACTAAGGCAAGCAGTCAACTGCATATGCCGGGAAACATTTTGTGTATCAAGAATGAGTGCATGTCCCGGCACACAAAACCACCACACCACAATCATCCTCTACTATGAGTTACCCTGGAGTTCCATGTCTGCTCCCCACTATCCTCCACCCATTCCTCCTACGTTATCCTCCTCCAAGGTGCTCCGTCTCGAAAGGGATGCGGGGTCAGTGGTCAAATGACTTAAGGCAAGCAGCAAATGAGTACGCCCCCCTCCCCCTAAGGTCGCCGCTTAAAAACAAGATAGTGCCTCACTAAGCGCCGCTTAAAACAGACAGTGCTTGACCCCGTATGCAGCTCTCGCCGCTGTAAATCTACAGCAATCATAAACATGACGCGCGCGGGATTATTTGTTTCATCTCCCCCCCCCGCTTCGCTGTCGTAGGTGCATGCATCTATAGCTTAGAGGTTGTAATATTACAACGGTGAATAAATAAAACGCCTCTGTGCTCTGTTCGAGTCCCTCGTGCGAAGGGAAACAAACGGACGTGCGATTAAGCGTGGCCCCTTGCTAGGTTTCTGGTTCCAACCCTCGCGAAGTCTATATAATATGTAAAAAAACAAAAACAGCACCGGAGGATAGACGTGACCCGTCCTCAGCCAGGCCACTAGCTGTACACTAGAGATGGCCCTCCTTCAGCGGGACTAGGTCACGTGTAACACACGGGTAAATAGATATGTAAAACTCGATATCGTTTTTCGCGCAACCAGCCAGCCAGGCAACAGGTGGGGGTGGGGGGAGGCGATTACGGAAGAGCCGAACGTTGTGGTCATTCGAGCATTTTTTTGTGATACTCAATGAAAGTATTGTTGTGGTCAATTGACTGTGTTGGTGACCAATCGATCATTGCACACACCGGACAGATGGCGATCTAGATCGTATAGATCAAACATATCACAAATTTGTCATCATGGTATGTTGCGCATGATCTGTTTCGTAGTGTAGTACCTAGGTCCAGTTATAACGCAGGAAAACATGTGCTAGAACGTTCAAGATCATCCGTCTCCCACCCGTCAACAGGATCCACAGGCCATGCATGCAGACTGCATAGACTAGGGATCTGCCTCTTCCCTGACAGACAGAAAAATCAATGGGGATCTGGTATGATCTGCCAGCTGTGTGGAACGTTGTGATCCATTCTAACGCTGTGATCAACGGTTGGTTGTCGGTGAGACGATTCCTCCTCGTTTGGCTTCGCAAAAGCGGCGATCTTAGATGTTGATCGACTGGGGGATGTTCGCGGCCAGGAGCTCCTTGTAGGCGAAGTTCTTGGCTTCCCTCCGGCTCTTGCCTCTCTTGCGCCACTCGCTCGACATGTAGGAGTTACTGAATAGGGGAGGGGGGGGTCGAAATTAGTCGTCAGGAATATGGACGGGGTCGATAGGACTAGTGTGTCAATGCACTATTTTTGAGGTAGGCGTTATTGAATTGTGAGGGGGAAGGGGGGGGGAGGGGTCAACGTGCTTGAGAAATATGAACACGTTCGACAAGATTTGTTTGTCAATGCACTATTTGCCTAAGGAGGTAGGCGTTACTGAATTGATGGAGGGCGGGAGAGGGGAGGGGAACGGAAGGAGGGAAGGGTCAAGTGGTGTGTGAGGAATATTGACGTGTTCGACACGATTCTTAGCGAGTCAACGCACTTTAATTGTTGAGATCTCGCCACGCAAGAAGAAGATTCGATGCAGGCAAAGAAAGGCTTCACACGGCAGTAGTGGTGGAACAAATAAGTTAGCGCTTATGCACAGAAACGGATACCTAAAGAAAGCACAACACGAAGAAAAAAACTGCTCGGGTACCCAACCATTCGTCCTCGAGGTCTTTGATGGCCTTCTGGAACTTGGCACTCAACTGCTGTAGTGTTTCGTATTAATAGCACTACTCGAGCATCCGAACGTTTTTCCTCGATGTGATCGATGGTCTGCTCCAACTTTGCACTCAACTGTATTTCCTAGCCGAGTCGCACATAGTCGGAGAATGCTACCACTATTAATAGTATAGTCAGCTAACTCACATAGCACATTCAACAAACCATACCAACCAAATCAGACAAATTTCAACAAGCCAAACCGACCTCACTCACAAAGCACAACAGAAAACCAAACAGCTAGCAGACAAGCACCTAAACGGCCAAAATAAACAAGCCAAACCGAACACACAGACTCGAGCACACCTGAAGCAACTCCCGCGTACTTATATATGAAACTGAACCGAATCGGATCGAGCACAACCCGACGCAAAAAACAACTACAACAGTAGTAGAGTAGTGGTCCCTCTAGAGTGCCGGGCCAGAGATGCCGGCACTATACCGACAGACGTCACTATATCAGCAACCGGCACTACTTGGCATAGTGCCTATGTACTGGTTGTTCCCATACATACGTACTAAGCAAAATCACAGACGCTGTCGCGGGAAACAGGCACTCAAGAGGAACATCTACTACTGTACGCACGTTTCCTGCAAGTGTTCTTCGATGTCATCAATGGCCTCCTAACCCTAAACTTGGCGAGTAATTTACAGGCAGTACAGCGGGAAACCGGCCCACTACGACTCAGCCGGCATTGTATGTAGCGGGACCCCATACTGTTACAATGTACTCACGTTTCCTCCAATTCTTCCTGGATGTCGTCGATGGCCTCCTGGAATTTCCTGAGCGGGACGTTGACGCGGTCGTCTTCGAAGTTGTCGTGCGCGTATTCTCCGAGCCTGTTAGTGCGGGGGTACGTAGTGATCAGGACCGAATATGGCTACGAGTATTAAAAACAGGGGAATACATATACTTCGAAGTATAGAATATATATGCAGGTTTTTATGCATATCGTGGGTTCTGATTGTTGACACTAATCTATTGGTTTCCAGACGCGAGTATTGAGACGCACATACCAATAAGGGCCTGGCACGTACGTAGGCTGACTCCCGATTTCAGACGCGAGTATTGAGACGTACATACCAATAAGGGCCTGGCACGTACGTAGGCTGACTCCCGATTTCAATATATTTTCATGTTTTTCTGACGGAGTCACGAATTGCTTCATTCAGCTACGATATATGCGTGTATCACATTTGGTCGGGCCACCTGCACTATTTGCATTTTAGGTGGAAGTTCATGAAAGCTTCCATCGCTTCCACGGAAGCTTTCATCGCTTTCATGGAAGCTGTGCAAGCTTCCGTAGAAGTAACTTCCACGAAAGTTTTTCGTGGAAGATTCCACGGAGAGTTATTTCCACGGAAGCTTCCGTGAAAGTTTCCACGCAAGTTACTTCCACAGAAACTTCCACGGAAGCTTTCGTGGAATTAAATTTGCTTCCACGGAAGCTTTCACGGACGGAAGTAAATCATAAATTGGAAATAATAATCAATAATTTTATTCCACGAAAGCTTTCAATAACAAATCATATGTATGGAAGCTTCCGCGAAAGAAGATTACTGCCACGAAAGCTTCCGTGAAAGCTTCCGGCATGTGGTTGACATACTTTTAAAATTATGTAGACTATATATACCCTAACCCTAACCCAAGGAAACGCAACAACCAACCATTGTACGGTGAAACTCCTATCGTCTCGTACAGTGTGCGTCAACCATGTTGTCGAAAAAGTGGTAAGCTCTACCGGAGGCACAGCAGTGTACAATACAAATATATCCGTGGGAGCTGTCGTGCAAGCTGCTGAGATTCCGTGGAAGCTGCGGAAGCTTCCATGGAAGTAACACGTAAAATTCCGTGCATGTAGCTTCCAACTTTTCGTGGAAGCCGCTGAGCTTCGGACCTTCCGTGGAAGCTTGCTTCTATGGAACTAACACCTAAAAATCCGTGGAAGTGCTTTCGTGGAAGCTTTCGAATCCGTGGAAGCTTCCCTGGAAGCACTTACGTGCAAGATTTCGTGGAAGTGGAAGCTTTCGTGGAAGTGACGTCCGCGGTGCCTTCCACTACTTCCATGGAAGCTTCCGGGATTGTTTTTCCATGGAATTTTCCATATCTTCCATGGAAGCTTTCACGGATACTTCCATGGAAGCTTCCGAGATTATTTTCCGTGGAATCTTGCATATCTTCCATGGAAGCTTCCGTGAAAGCTTCCATGGAAGCTTTCATGAACTTCCACGCGAAAAACAAGCAGTGCAGGAAACCGGGTTTGTGTGTGATTCCCTGGGGTATTCTTCCAGTCCAGGGTGACTCTGGAGCCTGTCCTGTGACCACAGACTTGAGTATGCGAGTTAATGTGAGAACAACAAACTACTCTCCTCGGTAAAAAAATAGCACATACATCACAATCAACGCAGCAAATCTACCGCCAGAGGCTTGTTGGCGCTAAAGCGACAAGGAAAATAACACACAGACACACAACAATAATTTTATCTAATTTTTCTCTTGGTTACCTTCCACTCTCACTCGGGGATGGTTTACGGGTGATCGATGTTGAAGCTGATGATGATGCCTGCGCTATTTTCGTATGGCAAAGCACTAAAACAACAATATCAAGCAATAATATTATTACTAACGATACCATACAACATGAAAAGGTGTTTGTTACCATGAACATAATAATATCAGTACTAATAATACTGTTAGGGCATAAAAAGGTACTCGTTACCATGAAAAGGTACACATCCCAACCCTAACTACTAGTACTAATAGCAAGTGAAACGTCTTCTATGGTAATGGTGGCAAATTTTGCCCGACACACTTGTGACTGACGTGACGGGGCTTCTCAACAAAGGAAGGGGTGCTACAGTACCTGGATAGTGCCTAGGCCTCCGGATTGTTCGAGCTTACTCAACAAGTTGGCCCCGCCCGGATCTTGGGGGCGGTGTGCTGTTCGCGTTTGCGAGCCAGAAAGCGCTTTCTTGTCGGATCGGGGCACGGACGTAGACCCAACCCAACCCCTAAGCCTAACCCCATAATAACCCTAACCCTAACCCCAACTCCAATCCGGACCCAAAACGGGGGGAAACGCGGCTGCGCCGCTTTAGGAAAATTACTTATTATTCCCATACTGCGGACCACCACATAGCCCTCGGCCAATGAGATGAAAGAGAGCGTAAAAACTATCCTCCAAGATCCTGGCGGCATACTGTACCACATTCTAAGGTCTTCTGGATTGTTCATCTCGTTTTTTTTCACGCTTTTCTGACTTTTGTTTCTTACCACCATCAGATTTTCTTCTTCGGTAGGTACGGATCTCTCTCAATGAGGAGCATCTCTCTCAATTAGGAGCCTGACGAAGTTAGGATACCCCCCCCCCCCCCCCGTATCGTAGTATGTGGCACATCAACATCAACATCTCGACAACAACAACAATCACAACAGCTGCTAGCAACAAGAATTGCATGCATGATAGAAGGGAGTTGCCCTGCTCTGTGCGTACATTTATTTTGTTTCCGAGGTTTTCTTCTTTAATTTAGGGAATGTTATGAGCGATCAACGCTGAAACTCACTTTGTCGGATGGCAAACCTAATCATAAGAATTATAATATTGAGGGTTTGAGGTGACCCAGGTTCGACTCGCGACTTGTAACAACTTCTCTTCTGTCTTGCGTAGCGTGGAGGACACGCCAGGTTGGAGCAAGGTTCGACGACGAACCACGCGAGGGTAACGATAGAAGTGCCTCCAGGCAACAAGAAGAGGTGCGTCGTAGGCAAAACACAGAGTCGACAGGGATTACTGGTCAGCGGGAAACGTGATTACCCGCCTCTCTATCACCAGAATCTACGGAAACTCCACGACCACTTTAGTACAACAAGGCACGATATCGAACACCTCTGGAACGACTGCCGTTCATACGAACATTCACGAGAAGATATGTCTGCGTAACGGTAGAGAGTGTACCTGTGACCCATAATAATAACAATGATAATAACAACAAGTTCAAGCTACTCAAGGTACTCACTGTGTGTGGTGGATGGAGCCGAGTAGCGTGAGCACGGCGACGTGCGTCAAGGCGAGCTCCATGGGCACCAAGTACTGCATGTAGTCTTCGTGAGTCCTCGGGGACTGGAAAAAAAAGAAACAACAGGGAAAACGGTACTAAATTATAACACGAAAATGTTCTTGTTACCACGATAAGGCACACATAGTATAGTAGTATTGATAGACGAGGAGGACACTAACTAGTCGAAAGTATTCAAAGTACAGCAACAACAAGATAACGGTAAGTAAAACGGTACCTAGATTAGCCAGACACGAGAAACAATACCTGGAAAGTCACTCATTGGAACCATATGATGAGTGATCGAATGATGCGTGAAAAGGTCATCACTCTGCTACCATAAAAGTTGAAGAGAATTTCTAAGAACAATAATAGATGAAAAGGTACTCAATGAGAGGAATAGAAGACACGAAAAGGAACTCGAGAAAAGTAAAATAACACACAAAAATGCACTCATGAGATGGAGAAAGTATGATACACCACATCTCCGAGCAGTTTTTGTCCAAAAAACATGGGGTTTTGTTCGAAAAACGTGGAATCAGCGCTAAAAGTTGAAAGGGTAAAGCTAAAGCAAGACGGGTTTCATGTAGCGCACGAGGCGTACCTTGTCCGTGGGGGGCGGGGCGTACACCGATGCCGGGCAGGACGGCACGAAGGACATGGAAGGCTTCTGGGGGAAGTTCACAGCGGCGTGCAGGGTGCTGGCCGAGTAGATAAGGGACGCGAACACCTGGATGGAGTAGGTAAGGAAACACGAGGGGGAACGCTGGCGGATGTCGAGGACGACAACAGGTGCGGGAAGGGACACTACAACACCATTCATTCTTGTGTTTTGGTATGATACATTGTTGGGTATATACCTACTGCAGGCGATGGGATATTTCCATCGCGTTGCACTTGTTTAATTCTTTGCACACTGTGGAAAGACCAGTGGCGGCAGTACCTTCGAGTAGTTCCGGTTTCCCGCTGTAGTGCCTGCGAAATTGCTTGGCACATGCGGGAACAAACAGTAGTGGCATTGTGCGGAGTAGTGCCGGTTGCCGCTATAGTGCCGGTATTTCCGGCTGGCATATACAGGCACTATAGAAGGAGAAGGACCACTACTGCATCGCACTTACCCTGGTGATGAGGGCTTTCTTGTCGCTGGTGGTCTTGTATTCCTCGAGCCACTTCATCGCGGCGGTGTCGGTCATCTCCGTGATGAAAGCCTGCGTGTATTAAGTAGGCGCAAGTTGACAATGTGGAGCGGTGGCGATGGGGGAAGGCGGGGGGGGGGGGGGGGGGGGGAGCAAGTGGGGAGGGTGTCTCATCGTATTATGCACGGATTGGGTCACCTCTTGTGACAAACGCCTGAATGTATTATACACAAGTCGAATATGTGGAAGGGTGGAACGGGGGAAATGATCGAGTGGGGCGACGTACTCATTTGTTGCTTGATTTAGTCGCAGAGAGGGGGACTGAGCGAGTGAAGCGAGGTTCGTTCAAGAGTCATAAAACGCTCTGCATAAAATGCAGGCAGCAACTCGAAAAGATCGCGTGGATGAACGCCTTTGCGTGTACGTAGATGCACTGGCGATGTGGAACGGTGGAGAGGGGGGCTGAGCAAGCGGGGGGCGGGGGCGATGTACTCGTTTCTTACATGGCCGTGGTCGGAGGTACGGTCATAGGACCCTCGCACCCCTACATTGCCGGGGCGGTGCACGTCGGTTTCGTCACGTCGGTTTCGTCACGTCGGTTTCGTCATGTCGGTTTCGACCGATCAGGCAGACATTGCGAGCACCAAGCGCCATGCGCCGTCAAGTGTTCCACGAGCCGGGGGAGGGAGCATGTTCAAACCATCCAAGCGTTCAATACGATGCAGGTGTTCAACTCGTATCACGCCATGCGGTTAAAAAACGAACAAAAAAAACGGATTGTGTAGCCTAAAAACAAAACAAAAGTGTATATTAATAGTCGAAAATGCCCCGCCCGGATAGGGTGCCCACACACCTGCAGCTCGTAGTCCTCCTCGATGTCTTTGTCGGAGGCGTAGTAGATCTGTGTCCATGTCGGAAGTCGTCGATTCCAAAAATGTCGGAAAGTGGTAAATTTCGAAATTATGTAGACGAACGCCGTCGATTCCCAAGTTCAGGCAAGGCAATCACAAACCACCGGACCAGAGCCAGTAGCGTAAGAAAAAACATAGCGAGAGCAAACGAAAAAGTTGTGTGTTATTCGGTGCGCTTGTGCCAAGCTTTGGTGCTTGGAAATAGTTGTGCAACAGCACATTCCTTGCCACAAGAATAGTAACTATCACCAGTATTATTTTCGCCGTCAGGCCATGCGCAACATGGAGCTTGATTGATACATAGAGAAATAAGCGGCCGGGGGGGGGGGCGGAGGCGCCAGGAAGGGGAGGGAAGGGAAGGGAGAAAGAAAACAAGCAAGAACTACCTGGTAGTACTGAGAAACAAAAAGGGCTAGCGAATGTAGGGGAAAACATAGCATTTTTGGAAGGGTTGTCGTGGGTTGTCATTGCTATGTATGGTCCCCCGTAATAGCTCTACCTCCGATCTACTCTATACGGGGGAATACGGTAATCGGAGCTAAAGGTGGTTAGCAAAAACCGGGGGAATACAAAGGTTTTAGGGTCTATTGTGGGTACTGTTTACGATAACACCTCGCCCGCAGTAGGCGTGCATGTAGTGTATAATATATAATATATATATGGCATTAGCAGGGGAGGAGTCGCCGATCTGTATCCTTTACGAGGGTATACATACCTCGTAACTCGCGCGATCAAAGTGCCACAAGCACGCAGCCTGCAAGGCTAAGTTTTGATTCTAAATCTTTTTTGGTCGATCTCACAGCTGGAGTGTAGTTTTTCATTTATTCAAGTATACCATATGAAGTATAATACATGTAGCCCATCTTGTAGCCGTCAGTTCCCCCACCGCCTGCCGACATTTTTTCCCTAGGAAAAGTCCCGATTTTGTTTTGTTTTTGTTTATTTATTTTATTACCCGTTTGCCACTGCTAACACATTCATGTCGCACTTAACTCTACAGGAATAGACTATGTCCCTAAAACATCTACGCCTCGTACAGACCTACAGCATGTATAGATCATGATCTAGATCTAGATCTACATGACGTTTGTTTTGTTAATACCTCTGTATTCAACCCTTCAGCCACCGCAAAAAGATCCCTCACACTATTGTAATTCTACAAGCAGTTCTCCCCAACAACTGCGGCGGGTGCACGATCTACATGATCTGTGTCATCTAGATCGTCATCTGTCCGACGTGTGTGTTTTTATCCCAGCAACATAACAACCCACTCACGTCAAGGTACTCCTTGACCCAGGTGTGCGTGGCCTCCCAGTACTGGGTGCCGACGTCGCGGTACATGTACCGCCCGGGGAAGTCTTCCTTGGTCATTCCACGGTGTGCGAAGTCGGCCTCGGGGGAGAAGTCGCTGCTGATTCGGTCCAGAGTCTGATGCGGTATCCGGAAGAGGTGGCGGGAGGAGGGGGGGTGTACTTAGTTGTTGTTTGCCTTAAGTCATTTGACCATTGATCCTCGCATCTTTCGAGACGGAGCAGGGGTGGCGGGGGGAGGGGGGTGTGTATTCGATATTCCTGCATGATCGTAGTCGTATGACCCTAAACCCTCGCATCTCTACGATGCCGAGACGGAGAGGAGGCGGGGGGATGGCGTGTTTCCTTTAGTGCATGGCCGTAGTCGTATGAGTGGCGATCGATTCCCAAACCAGGAAATACGAGAGAATCGCACAAACCAGGTTCTGACGCGTACCGGAGAATAGCACACCCCAGGCAGTACCCGTCGATTGCACAAAACAGGCAGTATCCAATTGCACGAAATAGGCAATACCCGTTGATTGCGCAAACCCAAGCAGTACCCAATTGCAAAAAGTAGGTAATACACGTCGATTACACAAACCAAGTGGTACCGGGACGCGGGGTTCCACAAACCTGGGCTAGGCAGAGGTCCCACGATTCGGAGATGGCGTTGGCCGTAAGCTTGTCTACTGTGCCGCCCTCCGCGATGAGACGCTGGTGGTGGTGTAGTGACCGAGCACCGTACCAAAAAACAATAATGGAGGCCATAAGGAAGTGAAAGGTTAAAAAAAAGCGCATGGGGCGGCGTGGAGGAGAGGGAAGACGTATAATGCGAGAAATGATATCATATAAGGGTACGCTATATAACATTGGGTTTGTTGAAGAGTGAGGATGGCATGTACACGAATCTATGTAGTTACAAAAACGGATAGCAAGGGAAATGTAGGGAAATTGAATGTCCACCCGAGACGTTAAGTCTAATAATCATTTAAGGGTACGGTATGATATTGGGTTTGTTCAAGAGTGAGGATGGCATGTACATAAATCTGTGTAGTTAAAAAAACGGATAGCAAGAGAAATAGGGAAATTGAATGTCCACACAAGGCATCAAGTCTAATATCGTAGAAATATGTTTATTGGGCTCACGTCTTACGTGTGGAAGTTAATGAAGGCGGGTTCCCTCTACTCACGGAAAGAGATTGCGGCTAGCCCTGGAAGCCTAGGACAATCCTCAAGTGTATATTATTCAAGTAAAAAAAAAACGGATAACAAGAGAAACGCCATACTCGTAGGTAAGTTGGATATCCACACAAGCCGTCTAAGGGAGAAATGTTATATTAGACCCGACGTCTTGCGCGCGGAAGTTGAATAAGGGTTTTCCTCTACTCACGGAATAAAAAATTGCGGCCCGGAAGTTTACGGCAGCCCGGAATTATATCGTATTCAAGCTAAAAAAAACGGCAAGAAGAGAGAAACACCATAACATACCAGATACATGGGTAAATTGAATGTCTACGCAAGCCGTGTCCAATGTAAAATGTTATACTAGACTCACGTCTTGCGCGTAGAAGTTGATGAAGGCCGTCCCCTCTACGTGGGGGTGCAACAGGTCGTACAGGGGGTGCTCCTTGGGCAGCTGGCGGTGCATGGAGACCAAGGCTCCTTCCAGGACGACGTGGGTGTTGCCGAGGTGGGAGACAACCTCGTGAATGCTGTTAAGGAGGTGATGGGGTTGGGGGGGCATGCTCAGTTGTTGCTTGCGTTTTGGTTATGTGGCCATTGACCGTGCGTCCCGTTCAAGACGGATACTGGGGGGGGGGCAGCGAGCGCAGCAACTAGAAAACGTGCAAGTGAGACGAGACAGGTTCATTGACGAACGTCTTTAGGTCTCCTTCACCCTCCCCCAAACAGGGCGCGGTGCAAGAAAACATACACGTTGACACGAGAAAGGTCCACAGGCGAAAGCCTCATTCCAGGACTACTCCGCATGCTGCTACTGCTGGTTGCTGCCATCTGATAATCTGTGCGAAGCGATTCAACAGGCACTATAGTGGGCAGTCGGCGCTATAGAGAGACGCTACAGCGGGCAACCGGCACTATAGAGGGGCCGCTACCGCGGGCAACCGGCGCTATAGAGGGACCACTACCGTGGGCAACCAGCGCTATAGAGGGACCACTACCTCGGGCAACCGGTACTATAGAGGGACCACTACCTCGGGCAACCGGTACTATAGAGGGACCACTACCGCAGGCAACCGGTATAGACGGACCACTACCGCGGGCAATCGGCACTATAGAGGGACCACTACCGCGGGCAACCGGCATTATAGAGGGACCACTACGGCGGGAAACAGGCACTATAGAGGGATGACTACCACGGGCAACCGGCACTGTAGAGGGACCACTACTGTACTACCTACCCCTACCGTGGCACGGGTGTTATCGTACATTACATCAGCGCCCTCGAAGCACGCCTTGGCGATCCGCCAGTTCATGCCGTCCTCAGGCATGAAGATTGGGGTGGGCTTCGCGCCTTGGCTCAGCTAATAAACATACAGATAGATAGGTCAGAGAGATGATCACACAGACAAACAGACATATCAGTAGTTAAATATATCAAAAAGTTAGGTTAAGACAGATAGCTTTGACAGATCAGGCTGGTCGAATCAAACAGATGGGTCAGACAGACGGACCAGACGAGTGTTTCGACAGACACTGCATATAGCAGCAAAGAGAAGCTACATATCAGTACGACCGTTTGTTATCATATGTGCTGTAACAGCAATGGCTATTACAACTAATACAACAACGGCGTCTTACGTTGTACTCCTGCAAGAATGCCCCCGTGCTAACTTCCAAGTATTTTGTTCTGTATGACAAAGCGATTTACCGTGTCTTCCACAATTCCATGCGGGTCGACGAGACAAGAAATAGCTGGTATCTTGGTCGAGATAAAAATGAAGGCACGTACCGTAGTGGGGAGGGGGAAGAAGAGCCTCCCGAGTGACCCCGGATCTGAGTTAGGTCTAGGGAGGGATAACGAGGAAATAAAAGAGCGGAGATGACAGAATGCATGGGCAAAAATAAAACGAAAAAAAACACTGCACCTGGATGCCGATGGGCTTGATGGGCAGCAGGTCATCGTCGACCATCTCGAAGAGGGCAATGCTTGGGGCGAGGTATTTCGTCCAACCGTCCACAGTAGTAGTCGTCGACATGCCCTGTACGTGTATAGCCGTAGTATACCATTAAGTACACCACAAGTGTACCATACATACCAAACATCGTAAAGCATACCACGTGTGTTAAGTATATCGTACGTATCAAGTATACCATGTTCATCACATGCAGGCAAGGGGGCGAGCGCAGAGGAAAGAGTGGGGAAGGGGACGAGGGAGAGGAGGGAGAGGAGGGAAAGGGAGGGAGGGAGGGAGGGAGGGGACGAAGGAGGGGGGGGGGGGAGGAGAGGGAATGGGGGAGGGAGGGAGGGAGGGAGGGAGGGAGGGACGGAAGGGAGGATAGCCGAGGGGGTACTCAGCTGACTCGCCATAGGGGATCACCGAGGAATCCAGCACACAACAAGAACGTCGGACAGTTCGAAACAATTTGAAACAATTCCGACACGATAACCTAATTCAACAATTGTCGCTTGAAACAGGGTTCTCTCTTACATCGAGCAGCTCATGGTCGACGACGAACAGCTTTCCAGCCGCCAGGAGCGAGTCCACCTTGCCCTTAAACGCCTGAAAAAACAGTGGTTTTTATGCACACCAGGGGGGAGGAAAGAAGCAGATCAAATTGTCAAGGGAGCGATTCCGTTACAGTCGGGGTCCCTTTATAGTGCGGGTGAAATCGCTTGGCGCAACATAGACACCTCAATAGTGCGGTTGCCACACTGTTCGGGGCAACCCTGTATAGTGCGGGTTTAGTCGCTCTCAGAACCCTCTATGATGCGGGTCTGGCGTCATAACCGCCTAGATGCGCGGTCAAATCCACAAGCGCATGCATCGTGAAGCCATCTCGCCAGACTGATGTCCCGGCGTAAATTTGACGCGTGGAGCAATGAACCATTTTGCTGCACACAGCAGCAGCTAGTTGCTGTTGTTTGTTGGTACCGGCTCTGCCATGTGTCTGATTTATACGTGTGTTAAACGAATCTATTTTTTGTGGGTTTTAGTTTGGCGTTTCGTTTCTTTCGTGCGTTCAAGCCAACCCCAATAACGTGGGTGGCGTTGTAGAGAGTGTGGGGTTTTCTTGGAGAACCTGAGGTATAAGAGCGTGCGGGAAGAAGGACGCTGGGCTGGGTCCTTACGTTGCCTGTTATCTTTTTCTTGGAGTGTTCCTCCCTTCGTTCTCTCTGTGGGTGTCTGGGTTGTGTTGAAAAGGTGTTTCGCGTTTGGCAACTTTAGGTTCCGTTTTGTGTAGCTTGCCTTTTGTGTAGGGTGTGTAACCCCCAGCGACTGTTTTACCAAATATTCAAGCGAAACCGTCAATCAATGCAGAATGATCAAACAATCATGGGGGCTGTGCACAGACATGCATCCATACCTGTTGGGACACTCAGAGCGTTCATTGCGGAACATGTCATGGACCAAATGTCCTGTCGGCTGTGTCCAGGATTTGGTTTTCACCGCTGTGCAGTACGGCAGTATTTGCAACATGTGTCATGCTGTGTGTTCTCTTCTCGCTAACGAACGGACGCAGGCTTCTACCCGTGGAGGCACTATGTTCTGTGCGACCCCTCGCGGGTTGCATAAATAAAGTGGTACACTACAGTGCCACTCAGCGCCACCTCCACAAACCTCGCCGTTGCCTACGTCATATTCAATATCCTAGTGATATCGCGAATAGTGCGCCTACCCGCACTATTGGTTTTTCTGAGAATCCCCAATAGTGCGGGTAGGCGCACTATCCAGGCCCGTATTTACACAGTGCGGGTGCCCGCGCTATAGTGCGGGTGTAATCGCTTGGCATATACACGCACCATAGAGGGAACCCCGACTGTACATGAAAATGCAATGGTTTCTTTCTGTAGACCAGGGGGCCAAAAATAAAAATAAAACGGACATAACCAATTATCTTTCGTGACTACTAATAGCAAGGACCTGGGTGTGCACGAGGGGGAGGGGGAGAGAGACACAGATACGACGAATTATTTCAAACTTTTTTTTACCCGCCACCTTTTCCCCTCTCAACCCTTTCTTGTTTTTTAGGGCAAAAACCAAAAACGGGTATGCCCGGTCACTTTTTTTCTCAAAACGGGTACACTCTAAAATCGAGTGAAAAACGCACCCCACGAGCCACGCGACTGCCCATCGATGAACCTCTCGTTTTTTGGCCTGCTAACGCTATGCATGAGTGTACTCGTACAAGGTATGTCTGTTGTGTAGTTGGTAACTGAATGCATGCATTTTTGTTGTCCTCATCACTCATTCGTACTCGTACTACGATATTAGAAAATTAAAATACACTCCAGCTGTGAGATCGAATATTTTGTCGAAACTCATCTTTGCAAGCTGTGTGTGATACTCCGATCGCGCGTATTACGGGTTGTGTGTCCTCATTAAGGATATAGACCGGCGACTCGATATATATCACGTATACGAGTATTCTCGTCAAACATGTATGTACTGTATTCATCACTTCAAAGCAGAGCATGACCATGGCCTGTAGTAGTAACAAGAGCGACGGCGGGCGAGCGAACGATAATGAAATACATGTATTTGTTGTGGTCACACTCGTTCGTACTCGTACTACGATATGTACCACATAGTACTCGTCAAACATATACTCTGTTGTGCGATATGATCATTTAGCAGTAAGTGTGGGCTCGTGATCGTATCATACAAGCCGGTAAACAAGTATGATCGCCCCCTCAGCGTGCATGTAGATAATATGTAGATGACGAAACCTTCCAGTTTTTCTTTTACGTATGGGCCTTTACGTATACCTGGCATAAGATGGGCCCTATAGACTATAATGCCAGGCACCAGGTATTATTCATGAAAAACACTCCCTGTACGACGCGTCGGCGAGAGCCTGAAAATACCCAGGCAAATCATGGTACGAGTTGGCAACCTTGGTGGCATCAGTAAGGAGGATGTTGCTGCGGGCACGCGTGGCAGTGCTGACGGATACAGGGACGCCAGTTTCCTGCTGGATTGTTTCCTCAACACCTTGACGCCGATGTCGGGGTGCGCGCTCAGTGTAGCCTTCACCAGTGAGTGGGTCTATCCCACATAGACGCGCGCGCGCGTTTCCCCTTGATTGAACAGTTTGCGCGTTCAAAATCAGCGTGGGTGATACGCCACTCATCAAGGACCGACTTTGTCGCGCGCACCTCCGCCGTGCAAGCCGAGGACACCACCTGAGGCGCTACAGGAACCTGCGACGGATCCTGCTTCGGTTTCGGTGGCTCGGCCGCCCCGGAGCACGAGTACTTCTTCTGTCGCCCACCCCCTTTCCTAGAGGCCCTGTACCCATGATAGATTGCCAGATCCGCCCGCGCAACAGCCAAACGAAGTTCCTTCGTGCTGCCAAACACAGAGCCTACAAGCGGGTACGATGAGCCAGACGAGCTCCCTCTGTGGCCATGGTGTTCGCCCGTCGGAGGTGAAGGGAAGGATAGAGTTACGTGTGTGAAACGTGGGTGAAGAAGGGGGTCGAAGCAGCTGTGAACCTCTTGGCCTCTTGGCCTTTCTCTCAGGCACCACGAAGGCGTTCCACCCCAGCGACAGCGACGTTCGTATAGAGGGGACCAATGTACTACCTCTGATTGGGTGTAATGTATATGAAGGCATCTGATTGGCTTAAATACAACCAAAGACGGGTGAAAGCCAAGCATAGTTGTCATTTAGACCCAGGCTACGGTAGGGGGGTCCCTTTTGGGGCCTTAAACTTCAGTGGCTAGGGGTCACTCGCGCGAGTAACCCCTTTGTTCTTTAGCGATCTTAAGTTTTATTCATGTTATATATTGACGAAATCAATCCGCAATGCGAGGGTAATCTAAGCTGCTCCAAAACAAGTGCCTAAACCATTTTCATCCGTGAGGTATAGTCACTCGTGCGACTGGCTCAAACACACTAGTTAGTGAAAACGGGGGTACCCCCCCCTACCGTAGCCTTGGTCTTTACACTGGTGTACCCGGGACATTATAATATATATCTCAAAAACAGGCACAATTGTTTTCTGAACAATCGAGTGGTTCGTGGGGTGCGTTTTCAATTGTTTTTAGAGTGTACCACTCTTGGTCGGAAAGTGACGGGGTATACCCATACCCGGTCGCCCCGGTGGCATATCAGGTTATCCTCGAGCCTGGTAGAGGTCAGTTTCGTGAGTTCGAGCCCCGCCGAGTGCATACTCGTATAAATTCGTTGGGACTTTTTCTTGTGCACAAATTGACTTGCGGAAAGCGCGAGAGCGTGAGTTAGCAACGCTCGATGAAAAATCGACGAGCAGCGGGATTGCTGAAATCTATGCGCGATAAAAATTGAAGGCAAGAACGGGAGGGAGGGACGGCACCTGTCATCACGGCTTGTCCAGAAGCTGGAAAGTGGAAGTGTGCGAAGAAAAAATAAAAGAAAAAAAAAAAACCGTTGTTGGTTATTGTGTTATTAGGCTTAGTTTGGGAAGCTACTGATTAACCTTTGCAAGTAAGTGGTCAAACGGACTAATACCCCACTAATTCCTTAACAAATGGCGTCGTCGACAGACCATGAGTTTTTGGGGTCGTGGGTTCAACTCCCACATCAACCACAATAAACTTTTTCAGACTTTCCCCAAGTCGAACTTGAAAAATACTCTCCCCTGTATACCCAGGAAATGAAACGGCTTGGATATTAACAGGTCCGCCCGTATATCCGGCCGACCTGCTATCCCGCCGTTTCAGGGGGGGGAGAGTGTTATAAGGCTTAGTTTGGGTAAGCTATCGGTTAACCTTTTGCAAGTGGTCAAACGGACTAATACCCCACTAATTCCTTAACAATTGCCCTTTTTTTCACCACACACAACGAACAAACCATCCAACACTAATTTCGAGTAGTTTTTTCTCACTCCAAAAAACGGGGTTTTTTGTGTTTTTCGTCACTTCTATTTTTCATCGATCGTCCGAAATTTAGGGGTAAACTTGAGTGCTCTACATTCTTTATTTTTATTCTCGCCTCCCTGGTCTACAGAAAGAAACCATTGCCTTTTCATGTACAGTCGGGGTCCCCTCTATAGTGCGGGTATGTGCCAAGCGATTCCACCCGCACCATAGCGGGCACCCGCACTGTGTAAATACGGGCCTGGATAGTGCGCCTACTACTGCCGAGGCTCACAATCACTTTCTCACCTTGTAGGACGGGTCGGTGTCCAGAATAGTCAGCTTGGCGCGGGTGGCTGCGGTCGCCTTCTTGATCACGACGCAGTTTGCGCCTGCACCGAACAAACGTACCGTTACAAAAAAACACGCTTATTATTATCATTCCATCTTATTTCGTATACGTCAATTTTCCTCTCTTCCTCCCTCTCCTGGCGTAACTCAGATCCGGGGTGGCTAAGCAGGCTTTTCTCCCTCCCCCCGCCCCCGACAACGGCACGTGCCTGCGTTTTTATCCAGGTGAGACATCAGCCCTTTCATCCCTCGGCGACTCGCACCGAATTGCCCCAGTACCTTCTTGTTAATACGAGAAAACTAAGGACATGCTTTTAGACTATCCGGTCGGTAGCAGTAAGTTTATAGATATAGACCGGGGATATGTCTTCCCTGAAAGACAGATCATGAAAACGGGATCTATCATCATCTGTATGATCTGCCCCGTAATTACAGCGGTATGTAAGCGTACATATAAACTTTTTCTCACCCTGGAGTCGGATGCGTGCGAAGGCGTCATCATCTTCCCAGTCGTACTGGGTATCGGGATCCCTCAAGGGGAAGGCGTGGAGGTCCTCGAAGTCGTCAATGTCGTCCGCCTGAAATGTTCATGAAAACACATGCGGTAGGCATCATGTTCTCCGATGACGAGGAGTTTTTGGTATGGTTGGGATGCCTGGTGTTCACAGTCTTTCATATTGGATGAATCGAGCCCAACCGGACGAGTGTGATTGTTGCAGTGTGTGTTGTGTGCGTGTACGAGGACTGTACGGTAAATGAATATAAAATACGTTTCTACATGTTCTTCTGCCTCATCTGATGGTCTGCTCTGTCTGACTGCCTTCGGCATACCGCGTGACCCAAGTTGACCCGTGTTGAGAACATCCCCTCATTTCTTGTTTGTGGTGCGTTTCTTATTTCAGGTGTTCGGTAACATAGTAAATACCCTCTACGTGGCGGCAACCTAACTGACGAGTTATATCGCGTTTGGAACATAGCTTAACAGTCCCAGAATTTCTCGTATTCCTGTCAATATCATCCTGGTGTTCTACATAATCCTGTTTCTTATCTTGTACTCCTCTCAGTATCAACCTGGCGTTCTTACTCCCATATTTGTTGTTTTAGGTACGACGTACATGTCTCTCACACAAATATATATGGTATTTCTTTCTCTCACACAAATATAGTACTTACCCTCTCCGTGGCCACATTTTCCTTAAAGAGGTCGCCCAGCCTGGTGGCGAAGTTCCTCGCGTTTTCAGGGCTGGACAGGGCCTCAACAATTTCACCCGCACCGACGGTCCCCCTAAAAGGTGTTTCACACGCATATCGAGGCGGAGAACGGGGTGGGGGTGGGGGGAGGCGTGTCAAAAACTCATTTTGTTACTTTACGTAGACTACGACATTTCGAAAAACATTCAGCAAAAACGGTATAGTGAGGCGGGAGGAAGGCGGCGCGCGGCGGAGGGGAGGGTGTACTCGATATTCATACGAGTACATGGTCGTAGTGGTATGACCATATGGTATAGTACCAGGTAGCTATTAGTAGTGGTATGACCATAGATAGACCCTCGCATCCCTACAATGCCGGGATGGAGAATATCGGCTTTCACCGGCCAGGCAGACATGGCTTCACCAAGCGCTAAGCGCCGTGAGGTGTTCGGCGAGTCGCGTGAAGGAAGAGCTGCATTCATTCTACGAAGAACCGATTGTGAGACGGACTTGCTTATGGATGACAGCTTCAATTCGTTAATTTAGTTTCCGGTATGGCCACTTCCGAGGAGACAGCAATCATCAATGCCACTTCTAGGTAACCGACTCGTGGATGCCTTACCATAAACACTACGGCATGTGGTACGATCATTCCCCTTGTGCGGAGAAAGAAAGCTTCACCCCGCAAAATGATCAACTCGATCGCCAGCTGTGATCGACCGCAAAAAAAATAAAATGTGATCGACCGCATAAAAAATAAACGGTACCCTGGTGGTCTAACTTACGTAGTGAGCGGCATGTTTTATAGCGTCGTTGCCAACCGGCGCCAACCCACCCTACATACAATATAGGGAAAGGAGGCGATATTATGGTTCACAGTATGCCGTGTAGAAACGCCAGCAGTGGTATACGGAGGCGGAAGGTATTGGAAAGGGGGGGGGGGAGGGGCGTGTCAAAATCTCAATGTTTTACGGTTATGATTTTGATCGAAGACAACAAGACAGTGCCGTACTTTGCATATATATATATATGGAGACGGGGGCGTGTCAAACGTATTATTGTAATATGAGTGTTGATAATAATGCAAAACACAACGATCGGAGGGAGAGCACACCTGATGGTTCCCGTGACAATTATAAGGGCGGACTTGACGAACTCCGCCAGCCACGGAGCCTTCGGGAACTCCTGGTCGGGGTAGCCATCAAGGAAAGGGGTGCCTACGGGGATGCCCTGTTCGCGCCGGTCGCAGCAAGAATTTGCAGGCATGGAAAAGGATCTTGATCAAAACTCACCTTCGCAAGTTGCGCGTGATACCTCCATTGCTATATATCTACTCATGATTTAAATATTTCACGGCAGGTAGATCGTCCATCGTAGCAAGATTTTGGGCACACCGGGCAGATGACATCTGTTAATGATGTATGTCCTTCGGGGCCGACTAATCCTTGGCCTATATTATCTGCATGGTCTATATAGATCATGTTGCTGTGTGATAGCTGGATGACCTGCATGGTGTATTAATAATACATGCTTCCTGGGTTGGACTTGCGCTGCACAGATCCTGCACACATATCACAATAATAACAGATGCCTGGTATAGGTTCTATAGATGATCTAGACCGTCATCTGTCCAATGTGATACGTTATTACATTATGTCGTGCATTATGTTGCAGCGTATTAGTCAGATATTTGATCTGTGGATGATCTACATCGCGAGTCCGATGTGATACACTACTGTTAAGATACGGCCTCGAAAGGCCTGTAGGTATCCGAATTTGAGATCATTTGGATGGGTTTCGTATGATAAGGTTGGCGGTTTATATTCGGGGAAGTTAGGAATTAGATCGGAGGCACGCGCCTCCGATCTCAGAAGCTATCCCGGGCTCTGGTGGAAACGAATAAAGCTACATCTCTACGAAGGAACGAAAGCGAGTACTCTCCGAAGACCTGCTCAATTGGCAGACCTGCAGGGAGCACTCTGTGTCCCCCACCTTTAATTTCACACTACTTCGTCGGTGGGTCCGTTAATGGATCGGCACAGCAGCTCACCTCCATGTTCCATTTGTATTCCGACCGCGCCGTCTCGAGCTGCTTCTTGCGGGCCGCCTGGTCGGCCTTCTCATCTTGCGGGAGGCAGGTTCCGGTTTCGCGTTCGGCGCCTGCTCCAGGGGAAAAATAAAAATAAAAAATAGAACAGGACCAGGACCAGGACCAGAAAAATGATCTTTGACGCCTGCTACGATAGAGGTGCACCATTTTTTTTTCTGAGGTTCTCACGGTGGGAGCTTAACCCTGTACTAGCTTCAAGTATTGTTCCCTATTGTAACTTCAAGTAAATTTGTCCCCAATTAGGCTTTCCAATTGTACAGGCGTGAACACATTTTTAACGCAAAAACTCGTGGGGAGAAGAACAAAACTGCTACCGGACGAAAAATCCCATGGCCCAGGTAGGTGTAGGTGAAAAACACACACACACACACACCTATTTATTCGACGATTTTGGGTTATAGGTATTATTATAGTCTACATCGAGAATCATGTTAAAGAAACACACATATATAGCTCGTATTTTCCGACGACTTTGGGTTGTAAGGAGCGCCCCATGTTGCGATTCATCTAGGGATGGTAGGGTTAAGGTTAGTTCCATCCATTCATTGTGAAAAACACAATAATGTACGACACCCGATTCATCGTGCCCCCCGTTTTACCTGCATCCCTTCGGCAATATGCAGACCCTACATCAAAATATCCTTCATGGATGGATGATATTGTCAAGTGGTGGATGCTGTTTTGAAGTAGGGTCTGCATAGTTGCCGAAGGGATCCGGGGAGCACGACAAATCGCAACACCCCGTCACCCAGAAACCATTTTGGACGAAAAGTGCCACCTGCTCTATCGTAGTACGTGCCTTTTTTTTTTTGAGACACGAGCCCAAGACAAGCCGGCACAGCAATGAATGTGTTCTGAAAGGACACATGCGTTGGATAGAGGTGCACTTTTTTTTTGTTCTGAGATTCCTTACTTCAGACCGACGACCATGCATGCATGACTACGTACGGTTGGGTGTGTGCTCAGTTTGTGCACGGCCGTAGTCGTACGACCATAGACCCTCGCATCCCTACTATGTCGGGACGGAGCACGTCGGGTTTGCACCAAGCAGGCAGACATGGCTTGCACCAAGCGCGAAGCGCCGTGAGGGGTTCGGCGAGGCGCATCAAGGATGAACTGTATCCTTCCAAGAACCGCTCGGAAGACGGACTTCTGCATCTCGTGCCTACTTTGTTGCTAATGGATGTCAACGCCAATGAGTTACTTTGTTTTCTGGTGTGACCACTCCATAGACAGCAGTGGGTATTACTATTCAACTGCCTCGTGGGTGCCTTGCCACATTCACACTGCGTGATGCGATCATCCCCCTTGTGCGGAGTTAGGGTTCTCCACCCCGCACAATATGATCTAACTCGATAGCCATCATGTGACCGCCGAAAAACAAGAAACAAAAAAACGGTAGCCTGGTTGTCTAGCTCACGCAGCGATTGGCATGTTTTACAGCGTCGTTGCCACCCAACGCCAACCCCAATATACACATAATGTTTTACCACCGAGGCTAATTATTATATGCATATTTTAAGGGGACGGGGGTACCCCCTCTTCCGCTTCCGGGTTTTCACCACTCGCACGAGTGACTCTAATACTCTATACCACACGGACTAGATGACTTCGTCGGGGGTGATTTCTATTGGTGCAGCATTCACGTAGCTTTTCCATTCCATTGGGGATTCATATCGAAAAAAAGGAAAAAAGAAGCACGAAATCTTGAGACGCAAAAGGGAACGGGGGGGGAGGGGTTACTCGCGCGAGGGACCCCGAGCTATCGCGAATTAACTCCCCCAAAAGTGACCCCCCACCATAGGCTTGGTCGCCGGTGAGCCAACTCCCCGCCCTAATCGTTCGGATCGCTTTATACAGTAGACCACATTTGGATCGCTTTATACGGTAGGCCTGCCACAGCGGGGAAAACGACCCCCAGCCACTCACGGCTAAAAATGTAGCGGGTCATGCTTTAAAAACAAACAAAAAAACGGGGAAAAAGAAGGGCGCCGCGGCTTCGCCACGGCCTCAGGGTGGGTCGTTGCCCGTGTGTGTGAGGAAATAGTGCCGGTTGCCGCTATCAAGTGCCGGCGTTTCTGGTTGGCACATACCGGCGTTGTAGAGAGGAACCACGACTGTGCGCACATACACACATTATTGCTGTTGATGGCGCGCGCGCGCGCGCGGGGGGGGGGGGGGGGTAACTCACGGCTGAAAATGTCGGTGATCGACGAAAAGGAGAAGGCAGAAAGGGGTGCCACGGCGGCACCGCGGCCCGTGGACGAGGGTGCGCGGTCAGTGTTGGGCGCCGGCACCGTCGGGTTGGAGATGATCTTGCCGAGGTGGGCGGGTGCGACGAAAGCCGAGGTAGCCGTAAAGGAGGTTAGGGCCACCATTGCCTTGATGGCACTGGAGTTGCTCATCTGTAGTGTAGTTTTTGCGAAAGAAGTTTGTCAAGTAATTGACGCATGCGGGGGAGGGCGGAGGGGGGTGCAGGGGGGACAAGGTTAATGATTTGTACATTTTTAATTGTTGCTTAATTTTTTTGGAAGTCCGAGGGAGGGCAAGGGGGAAGCAGGAGGGGGGAGAGGAGGAGAGAAGGGGGGGGGGGGGGGCAGGGGTGGGGGGTGGGACAGGTATGGGGAGTTTGCGGGCGGCGACGCATTACGGAGCTTGATATGATTGCTGTCGTGCGCTTCATCCGCATCGTGTTTCCGACTTGCAATCGACCATTCATTATTGTTACTAATAAACCACCGGGGCGACCGGCCGATGTTGCACTACTAGTTGTTGTGTACAAAACGGCACTAAAAAAACAGCTGCTTGCTGCAAAGTAGAACAACAACAGCAACAAACTGTTGAAACTCATCGCAACAGCAGTATTATTAGCGGCATCATTATGGTAGATGTTTGGTGTTTCGTGGGAGAGCTCGCGCTGCCGCTACTACTACCACGGTGGAACAACTGAAGGACACGTTAGATAGCAGCGCTGGACTGTAATCAATTGAGATAAATTGACACAAGTCGTCGTGTGTGAAAATACAACGTGGAAGCCTCGAGTGTGGCGAGGTTATTGGAACCTTTATATTTCCCCATCCATCCGCCAAAATATACAAAAACTAACCAAAACTACATGTTTTCGTATTCCGGTTGTCCTTTCGCGCTCACGACCTCTCCGGCGGTAACGGCGTATTATACCTAGAGTGTAAGTTTACAGGGTCAGATCCGGGTTGGATCAGAGTGTTTGCAAAAGCCGACAAAACTATCGTCCTATTGTTGCCCTGTTCCCATGCATTACGTATACGGTGCTACTATTAATATTAATACTACTGCATGCCCCGGTACGAAGTATGCCCGCACGTATCATATACGGGCGCGTCAAACATTTCTGCAAGTGCGGGCACAGCTCAGCTTTCATTTACTGCAATTTAATTTTACCCCG
Source organism: Undaria pinnatifida (assembly GCA_012845835.1). NCBI lineage: Eukaryota > Phaeophyceae > Laminariales > Alariaceae > Undaria > Undaria pinnatifida. Next base: position 3,153,506 of record JABAKD010000016.1, on the reverse strand, counting down.
CGCTTCTGCAATCTTCGTGTTGCTTGAGTTGCATCAGTTTTCCCACACAAACAGGTACTAGAGCAGTGGGTACCACGATTTAAGAGCGCCTCGTGACAAGCCGAAAAACGCGCTCTTAGCTACACATTAAAAATTCTCTTACCTGTAGTGGGAAATAGACAGTTTTTACTACAGGCGGGACATGCCGATTTGACCCCGAACGCTCTCATCCCGGAGCTCTTATATCGGGGTACCCACTCACTGCTGTATCTGTATCACTACGCACGTGAGCATGCATTTTTTTTTTTTTTTTTTTGAATCCTCCGGCGGATGGGGAAAAATAAAGCTTCGGCTACCCACACTTCCACGTATTTTTATACGCGTCGTGTGTCGATTTAACTCAGTTGCTTTCGCAGCCCAACGCTCTACAAAGCTATTTTAACAATAAAAAAAAAGATACGCTGGACCATGATGTTGCGGAGTTTGTGCATACTCATAATGCGTGGTCTCCACAGAAGACCGGCTGTTGCTTCTCTTTTATTCTTTTTATGTTGTCGTGGTGTGTAATTCGACGCGAGCGAGTCAACGAAGCAAGAAAAATTGCTGAATTATTAGGGCTGGGTACTGAACCAGTACGTACTGCCAGTAGTACTAGTACTGGCAGTATCCTGATACTGGTAAACCGACCTGCCAGTACACCAGTACATTCGCATATAGACGAAGATCCCAATATACGCCTCAAGAACCAGCGGAAACCCATAGCTTCAGGCTGCCTGCTGAATGGACGTTGCAAAGTTAAAGATTTGTGCTACATTCTACACATCCTCCATGTTGAAAATCGGTACATATTTGGGCGTTGAACTCGAATTTTAGTGCCGTTTTCCCCACAAAAGTGCCTCTGTCATATGAGCCAAAATCACTCATTTTTTATGCTCTAGTGAAGCCAAATCGCGTAAAAATTCGCCTCCGGCGAGGCCCCCTCACCAGCCGGGGGGGGCCGATGGTCGCGGCGCAGCCGCGACCGCGCGGCTTCGCCGCGCCACCAGTATACTGACCGGATCCAGTATACTGGCTGCTGACGCAGCCAGTATAACTTGTACTGGCGCGCAGCGCCAGTACCCAGCCCTATGAATTATTCTTACGATAGAAATGAAGGCGATCATACGTATTGGGGAGGAGGGCCCGCTACGTATTACATGAGCGCGGTTCTGAGTTGTACTACTGGGAGGGGGCGCCAGAGCATATAGTAGGGGGTATCATACGAGTAGTGCGAGGATAACGGAAAAATGAAATGAAGAAACCAAACAAACAAAAGACAACAATTGTTGTTGAACAATGATTGTACTATTTTTCTTGGTAATAATCCATCATGGATAAAAAAAAACGAAAGCGACGCAATTGGGCGTCAGCTTTGGTCTTATACTACATAATAATACACTGTTACAAGGGCTCCGAATGGGCGCCGGCATTCGCCGGCGCCCATGCTTCGGGTAGGGCAGGGCAGCACTTCGACCACTTAAGGTGTAGCTGTCCGATTTGGCATGCATTGAACTTTAAAGTAATGCCAAGAGTTTCATACGAACATGGGATTATGAAAGTCATGCTTTGACAAAAGAAAAAACGTAATATTATACAATAAAGAAGGCAAGGATAGGCGAAACAAACTATTAGCGCCGTCAAGTAAAAGTTGGCGTCTATCAAACAAAAATACCGAAAAGAGTATTATTGAGAACCTGCGTCGCCTCTAGGCGGAACAAAAGAGGCCTTGGCATTAATGAAGAGACTGCACTGCTGCCCCCGTGGCAATGGAGGTTCGAAGTTGACAGGATGCAAAGTCGGTTTGCATCAAACGTCGACATGAGGACATGTCAGCCGGCGAGGTTTTGGAAGAAGATTGCTTTGTTTGTTACGTGAAGGCTGTCGCATTGATTGGTCTGCGTGGTCGCGGGCGAGGAGGAAAACGTAGAAGAGGAGGGCGATCTCTCGTTGAGGCGGCGTTGTCTAAGATTGGTGCGGGGGTGGCTTTGCTCGTACGGGAGGTTGGCGTAGCGCTTCTTCTCTGTTTTTTCTCGGGAAGGTGGGATATGTATGTCTGCTGTCTTTTCTTCGTGGGGGCTTTCACGTTGTCGAAATTGGACGCGTCCCCTCAATGCATAATATCCGGAGTGTCTCTACCATGACGACTGCTGATAGTGTCGTGCGTATTTCCTAGAGACTGACATATTATTTACTGGTAGTAATAATAATATACCTTTGCAACATTTTTCTTCTTCATCCCATTTATTATCCCCGCACCACTCTCGCGCTCCCTCCCAGTATTAACTCAGATCCGGGGTCAATAGCGGGCCCTCCTCCTCCCTCCCCACTTCGGCACGTGCTTTCATTTTTACCGCCAGGAGAATTCAGCATTTTCTTCCCTCGTCGACTCGCGTCGAGCCAACCCACGCTGCTAGGCGCTCTCAGCAGTTGATTGATGCCTGTTTTTTTTTTTTTGCATTTTTGCAAATAAAGTCAAATCTCATCGTGGTGGGTGTCGAACTCAAGGACAACCAAACGTTAGTAGTATTCGAGGGTAAAACCACTATTATTAATAGACCACCGGGGCGGCCGGCTGACAAATGATTAAAAAAAAACAGGATCTTCGCGTAGAGATTACATTCCCTCCCCCATATTGTATGATATTACGATGGTTGACGCGATATGTATAGAATAAATCGCCGAGTACCTAAATATCAGCGTACGCGGAGTTTTAGATATCATGAATCACGAACGACCGCGATGGCAGAGCACGGCAAAGCATAGCGCGTCGCTCTGCTGAGCTAGCGGTGCGCTGCTGAGCTGAGCCGCAGGGCTCTGCACGGCGCTTCGTTGCTGTAAGCTATAGCGCTGCGATGGGGTGCTGGGCGGTGTCGAGCTGATGAGCCAAGCCCAGATCTCAGCCGCTGAAGCTTCGTCAAGTGCAAAACAAATGGTGCGAATCAAAGAAAAGCTATAGCTGGACCGTTCCGCAACTAATGCACAGCTGTCAGGCGGCAATTATTAAATAGCGGCAGTAGGAAGTTCAACTTACTAGACAAAAAAGAAGAAAAAATCGCGAAAAGGTTCAAAATCGTGTTGGCAGAAAAACCAAGTTTGCAGGAAGCAGCTGAAAGGTCAAGAAACAGGCAATATTTCAGTTGTTGTTGTTGTTGTTGTTGTTGTCGTTCTCACATTAACTTGCATAATCAAGTCCGTGGTCACAGGACAGGCTCCAGTCACTCTGGAGCTGAGGAATACCCTAGGGGAAAAACACAAACCAAAGGTGGTACACGCATAAATCACAGCTGACGCAATTCATGCCTCCACCAGAAACATATAAAAGTGAAATCGGGAGTCAGTCTACGATGTGCCAGGTCCATACCGGTGCATACGTCTCATTACTCGCGCCTGGGAAAACCGACTAAACCGCTTGCCAACCAAGAAAGACTACCACGTATATATTACACGTGGTATCTATCGCGACGCATGCGCACAACAGACGCAAGTCAATTGGAAAAAAGAAACAAAGAAGAGAAAGGAAAGGAAGTAAATGGGTGCATGGGGCCAAGAAAAAGAAAAGGTAAATAAATTTTGGGGGGTCTACTGGCGAGTCTTACCACCAGCACGATGCCACGTGGTTTTTCGACGATCAACAGCAGTACTACGAACGACTTCCGATACACCCACCGAAGCACGGACCACCGGACAATTACGCGACCGACAGCTGGCCGTGGTTGTCACGTGTCTCTCTGTTGGGGGCCCCTGTGCGCTGCCTCTTGTTGGCTCTTGTTTGGGTAAAACATGCGGTGTGCTCGATGGTCTCACGGCACCAGAATCAGAACGTCCGCTCGTACGACGTATCATTCTTACAGGAAATGAATGTAATACGACCTGGTATTTTTTTCTCCATCAATATGAACATAAAACGGTTGTTATATACTGGACAGAGTGATGCGTGTACGACTAAACTTGCCAACGGCACTCGTACTGCACTTTGAGCTATCTGCTGTGGTTCTGGTTGCTACTAGTTGCTGCTGTATGTGCTAGAAGTTTCGCCCTTCGGCTACTGCTGCTGCACCTGATGTTGTGTGTTTGCCAATGTTGTCAGTTGGCGTTCATGCTCGTCGTACATACTGCTGTTCTCACCCAGTACGTACGGGTTCCCTCGTACCTCGACGGCACGACGACGAGCTCAAAACAGAAGGGAGGTGACATGAAATGGCATGGACAATGGCCACATAGAGGCGAGCACAGCGGGATAGTTCGCTGCGAATCAACCGCACTCGTTCATGCCTACAGCAGAGGCTGCCTGGAGTGTCAGCGGCCGTGCTAAAGCCAAGGCCGAAGGCCGAAGAGACGGCTCTTCTACCTAATGCTGTTATATTTAGACTATTGGACAGAGTGATGCGTGTACGACTAAACTTGCCAACTGCACTCGTACTGCACTTTGAGCTATCTGCTGTGGTTCTGGTTGCTACTAGTTGCTGCAGTATGTGCTAGAAGTTTCGCCCTTCGGCTACTGCTGCTGCATGCACCTGATGTTGTGTGTTTGCCAATGCCGTCAGTTGGCGTTCATGCTCGTCGTACATACTGCTGTTCTCACCCGGTACGCAAAATTCCAAAAATTATCGCGTACCGGTTGGAAATGATGCCAATTTTGTAAATCATTCAGGCGTTGCAGCCATTAAGATTCAACATTTTTTCCAAAATTCCTCCTCGACACTCGCTCGTCTCGCTCGGCGCCCGTCCGCGTTCACGTCGATGTGCGGAACGGACACGGCAGGGCGAGGGGCGTTGGAGCCGCCCCCCGAAGGCGGCGCTCGAACCAAGCCATATTCGACCGAGAATTACAGTTCCGCGAATCGCATACTTAGGCCGAGACAAAAAACTCCGGACCAAAGTCCATGACACCAAGGAATGGCTCTATATTCGAGGAATATTATTTATATATATGTTTATGTAGTTCCAAGGGGACTCGCCGACCTATATTCCTCAGCTCCAGAGTGACTGGAGCTTGTCCTGTGACCACGGACTTGATCATGCGAGTTAATGTGAGAACAACAACAATCCTCAATGAGGACGCCCCCAGTACTACGCGCGATCGGAGTATCACACACAGCTTGCAAAGATGAGTTTCGACAAAATCTTCGATCTCACAGCAGCTGGATTGCATTTTTATTTTTATAATAAGACCACAAACAAACAGACTCGGCAACACTTCGTCTCTTCTCTAGTCTATACGAAGAAGTATGCAGCGTCATCATCGTGGTGAGTGAGTGAGTTCGATGGGGGGCGCTCCGCTTGCGGCTCCATGTGTCTCGCCTATAACCTGTAGTAGCTGCGTGCGGTTTATTGTCAGAGAATCATTACCGTGCAGCATTCCGATCAAATAATCACAACAACTAGAACTACAAGAACCACTACTGTTAACAGTTGGTATTATTACTAATGATGTACGAAATAGCTAAAACGCTAAAAAACAAAAGCCCGTCGTCGTCGATAATTTACGTTTTCATGAAAAAGGTAACACGAATGATGACACCACCTGTGGATCACACACACGCAGCAACCAGGCGGGGTGTCGAGAAAGCCATCAAGTCGAAGTACCTGGTACTACAACACATACTTCCATGTATCATAGGTATATATAGGGTTCAGGGCCTATCGTTTTTTTGTGCTCATAATCCCATTCATCATCTTTGCGCTTTTTCTTTCTGTTTTCCCCTCCTCTCCCTAACCGTAATCAGATGCGGGATCACCACAGACTCTTCTGCCCCCTCCCCACTCTCCACTACCTTGCGCGCGTTCATATGATATCGCGACAAGGCTTCACCCAGCCCTTCATTCTTTCCTCGTCGACTCGCATCGAATCGCGCCTACCCACGCTGCAACGCGCTCTCAGCAGTTGAGCCCGCTTTATTTTTAACGCATGTATGCTCAAATGTAAAGGAATTAGTGGGGTATTAGTCCGTTTGACCACTTGCAAAAGGTTAACCAATACCTTACCCAAACTAAGCTTTATAACACTCTCCCCCCCTGAAACGGCGGGACAGCAGGTCGGCCGGATATACGGCGGACCTCTGTCAATATCCGAGCCGTTTCATTCCCTGGGGGTACCAGGGAGAGAATTTTTTCAAGTTCGACATGGATGGGGAGAATCTGAAAACTTTATTCTTGTGGATGGTGGGGATGGAACCCACGACCCAAAAACCAAAAACCCACGGTCTGTCGACGACGCCATTTGTTGAAGTATTAGTGGGGTAGTAGTCCGTTTGACCACTTGCAAAATGTTCACCAATAATAGCTTACCAAAACTATGCTTTATAACACTCTCCCCCCCTGAAACGGCGGGATAGCAGGTCGGCCGGATATACGGCGGACTTCTGCCATTATCCAAGCCGTTTCATTTCCTGGGGATACCAGGAAGAGTATATTTTTCAAGTTCGACATGGGGAAAATCTGAAAAGTTTATTATTGTGGATGGTGGGGATCGAACCCAGGACCCAAAAACCCATGGTCTGTCGACGACGCCATTTGTTGAGGAATTAGTGGGGTACTAGTCCGTTTGACCACTTGCAACTGGTTAACCAATAGCTTACCCAAACTAAGCCCTATAAAACAACCACATAATATATTATAATACATAGTATGTAGACTATATATACATACGTACATGTAGTATGCCGGTCGCCCCCGTGGTTTTCTGGTAATAATAGCCCTCGAAAACTACTAGCATCCTCCGGCGGATGGGGAAAAATAAAGCTTTAGCTCACCACACTTCCGCGTATTTTCATACGCGTCGTGTGTCGATTTAACTCAGTTGCTTTCGCAGCCCAACGCTAGCTGGCGCACCCTTCGAACTACTAGCGTCGGTCCTTGACATGTTATCAATGACTTCGACTCTCGTCGCGGTGAGCTTTTGAATTTATTTTATAAAATGAAATACGTCAACTGCTGTGGCAGTACTCAGAAACTACTACTACTACTACTACTACTACTACTACTACTACTACTACTACTACTACTACTACTACTACTACTACTACTACTACTACTACTACTACTACTACTACTACTAAATTCAAGAGCGATTTATGGCGGCTCCCTATGTCCAGGTCCGCACAAAACGACGGTCACGCTGCCCAGACCAACCCGACCCCAGACCCTACCCTAACCCTACCCCCAACCCAACCCTTTGGGGGGCTCTCGGTCTGCTCTCGAGGTCGGCAGGGGCTGTACTGAGTTTACGTGCAATTCCAAAAACCTTGCACGTACGTGCAATTAAACGCCTGGTGCCTGTATGAGGCGGTCTGCATAAGACGGTCGTTCGAGACAGGGCGGTCAAGACGGTCGTTCGAGACAGCTCGACACAACAGAAGGTGTGAATAGTGCGGCTACCGCCCTAAAAAGCAACGGACCCTATTTAAGGCGGTAGCCGCCTATTCAGGGCGCCTACCGCTCTATCCGCGGTCCACTTTCACCTCCACATTATCATGTACAAAACCTCGCTCTGGTGCTGCTTTTGAGCGAGGTATAGGCAGCAGTATCACATCCCTACTGCTGTTGTTGCTGCTGCGAGAACACACACCCCTAGCACACAACGAACAGAGAGGATTGCGCACGATGCCCTGTGCAGCAGGCGAACTGTGTTTGGTTCCAGCCCGCACCCCCGAGCGCCCTGACGGCCACGAATGTCGCGGAAAATGCGGTGCTTGACTGCACGGACTCTGTGGTGAAGCCGATCGGGACTGCGACAACCCAATGCAGCGCGTCTGCCATGATTGCCTTGCCGCAAAGCGATCTTTGAAGGGCAAGGGCAAGGCGGTCAAGCCCCAGGCGGACGCGATGACGGAAGCGCTGAAAGGCACTCGCGTCAACGAGGTGAATGCTGAAGAGATCGAAGACAGCGATGATGATACGACGGGGCACGATGGCTTTGCCCCCCGGCCTCGGTGGAGCTTTCGTCACACTTCGTTTCTTTGGATAGCGCAGCGGAGGCGTGCGGCAATTGCAATGCCTCCTCCTATCTGCAGAAGGCTAGAATGTTATTCATCAAAGCGCATGCCTCTAAGGCAGTGCAGCAGGCAGACACGAGGCAATTTTGTGAGCCTCAACAATGCCAAGGGGGGGGGCACAGCAGAGGACTGTAGAGCAGTGCAGTAGTCAGTACAGTAGTACAGTGCCGTAGAATAGGTTGGAGCTCTGTTGTCAATGTGTAGCAAAGAAAGAGTCCTCTCCGTACAACAGTACGGCAGTGTGTATCTTTTCTGGGTGGAGTGCGTCTTCGGCGGGCTCTGTCGCCCGCCGCTCAATTTGTTTTATACTTCTCAAAACGCAAAGTGTGTGTGCACCCGTCTGCTCTGCTGTGCTTGGCTGTGTATTAACACCACACATATTTACTGGGTTCAGCACTGTTACTGCTGCAACGCTGCACCTTCCCTCTCCAAGCACACGTATGATATCCCTCTTCGTGACGCCCTCTGGGTCATCTTCTGGGTCAGAGGCACTCTGCTGTACCTTAAAAGGCGGTATGCACTCGATAGGGTGATTACCGCCTTGTGGAATATCACCTAAAGCCCAATAGGGTGGTCAACCGCCCTAACTCCATTAGGGCGGTCTTTCGAGGTAGGGCGGTCAAATCTCGGTGCACTATACCGCCATATATACCCCCCCCCCACTGTACTCCGATCGCGCGTATTACGGGTTGTGTCCTCATTAAGGATATAAGTCGGCGACTCCCCTTGGAACTACAGTGCAGCTATCAGGGTCAACAAGGTGATGTTAGTCAGTCTGTGCGCCAAAACTATAAAGCCCGTTTTTGAGGGGCACAAAATCTGACAGCTGTAGAAGGAAATGCATCAGTTTATCAAGTGTATCCTGGAAGTCGAATAACCGGTGAGGGGAGGGCGGAGTTTTTAAGGGGGTGGGTGGATGGGTTTGAACGAGAGGGAGGGGGGGAGGGGGGGGGGCAAAAGGGTTTTTAACAGCTTTAGGTCGCATACATCTATGTAGATGTAGGGGTTTTCTATACGCGTGGTGCTAGGTCTAGGCGATGGTGCGGGTGGTGGGGAAGGAGGGGGCGTTGGGGCGGGGCGGGGGGGGGGATGAATTGGAGCAGAGGCATGGATGGCTCTAGAAAGATAATGAGGTGATTTCGATGTTAGGTGGGGCGTTTGAGCAAGAGGGAGCCGGGAAAAACAAAAAAAGGGGGGGGGGGGTTGGGGGGGAAGAAGGGTTTTCAACAAGTTTAGATCGCACATATGTAGGGGCTTGCTGTACGCGTGGTCCGAGGTCTAGGCGATCGTGCGGGTGGTGGGCCAGGAGGGGGACGAATTAAGTTATGTACGTTACTTGTTACCTCAAAGAATATGGTTAAACTTATTTCGTGTGAATGAAGGGTTTGGGATTTTTCGACTGGCGACTGGCGACGCCGTTTCGAACATGCTGCGCGTTCTTCGTTTGCCGAGTGGAACGCTCGAGACACTCACCTCCCTAACCTCGGCAACGCCAGACAAAACAACAGTTTCACGAACTGCATTGGTGAAAGGTGTATTTATTTGGTTCCACCCGTCCGAGCGGAAGTAAGCTTTTCCGAGCGGAGGGAGAGCGGACGTAAAAATTGCTTTCTGCTTGGCAACTGGTGGCATTCTTTTCACCATGCACTTGACGTCCTCGCCGGCCGCCGTTGGTGGCGTGAACTCCAATAAGCGTAGTACAGCACAGAAGCATCAGCGAGTATCGGACACCACAACCGTTAGAGGTGGAAGGAAGTAGCGCCCACGCAGCAGCGGTAGCAGTAGGGAGAAGATCGACGGTAGGAGCGTGGAGGGGTAGAGAGGCGGCACGAGGAGACACCAATCGCAATATCCCACCCACCCACCCGATTGCTTCCTTCATCTTCCGGTGTTTGTGTAATGGGTTCCTTCGGGGGAGGGGGGGCAGGAAAACGGGACGAGGGGCGGCGGAAAAAGCGCTAGAAAAAACTTGCAAGAATAGAAAGAGATGATGGGATCACAAAAACAAAATTACTTCCCCAATAACTGACAACATCAGCAGTAGCAGAAGCCTAGCTTTGGCAGCAGCAGCAGCAGCAGCAAGCAGCAGAGCAACAACACCAGAAGCCGTAGCCGCATGATCAAAATCGAAAAAAAAACGCGCGCGAAATGCGGACCAACTAAGTTACCCCGCGTCCCTGTTGGTCCCTGCACGCCTTTCACATGCGAGCAGAGCACTTTTGCCTATCGGAAAAATCGCCGCGAAAACCAGCAGCGGCAACTGAGTGTGAAAGAAGTGAAAGCGCGATTTCGGACGCAATATAGAGCAACTGACCCTGACCCACGTGGAGACTCACGAACAGTCGCTTCAACACAAGTGAGGACTTGTGAGTATAGCAGTTGTTGCATTCGCTAGCACAAGCAGTTTCGATTAAAGATTCAAAAAAGTCATCTGTGAGTACGACCGATCGAATGGTTGAAACTCAACTTTGCAAGCTGCGTGGTACACATTAGGTTTTTGTTCCATTTATGACATGGTGATGGCGAATTATGCCTGTCGTTAATACACTGCTTCAAATGTTTTACGAGAAGTCGTTCGCGCGTGTTCAGCAGTTTGGGAACTGCCACGCTGGACGTATTTTAGTCGCACAGTGTATCAAGGCTGCAGGCCTTGTAAATGTGTCTATCTATGCGAAAAGCAGGAGCAAATTCGAATTTTCTTTCCACGGCTGCATCAATTAATTGCCATTTCTCATGTCGCAAGTTGCATGTCGACAGGGGTGCTGGTGCCGCGGCGGCAGTGGGGAGCGGGCGCACATTGCTGGTTTTTTTCAAACCGAAGAGCGCCACGGACGGCGCAAAGGAGTCGCCGGTGTTGATGGACAGTAGTATCTGCGGGGGCGCAAGCGGTGATGCTGACGTGGTGGCGACGGGAGTTGTGAGCAGGGGTGAGGGTGGTGCGGGCGAGCGCAGCGGCGCCGACGTGGTTGTGACGGAAGTTGTGAGCAAGGGTGAGGGTGCGGGCGTGGGCAGTTTCGCTGACGTGGTCGCAACGGGAGTTGTGAACGGGCTTGAGGATTGTGAGGGCGCGGGCATTGATATGGATGGTGTTTTCTCCGACGCTGCAGACGGGAGTGGTCCCGCCGATAGGACGCCTGTCCACGCTCCCATCTACTGCACGGGATTACATCCGGCTGTCTGGGAACCTGTTTTCTAACACTACCCATAAACTCTCCATGGTATTGGCAACCAGGGGGTGTCGTGGGAGGCTCGGATAAACCTGAATCGCGTTTCTCTTCACGCGGTGCAACTGCCTCGCGCGGCATCTTGAGCCCAGGCTGGGCGGGAACGGTGGAACAACCAGGAAGCACGTGCGCCCCGTTGTTTGGACATCAAGGCCACGAAGGCTTACAGGGTTTTGAGCCCAAGAGCGGCGCTTGCCCACCTTTGATTATTTTTGACTACATTGACCACTTTGCATTGACGCAAGGACTTACATACCTAAACAACCTAAAGTGCAGTTTGACATCCCTTGCTCTTGCAATGTTGGCTTGCTTGCCAAGCCTCTTTGTCAACGCAAGAGTGTGCAGTAAACCATCCACAGGGGCACAGCCAAGAAACGAACCACCAAGCAGGGAAACGAAGCAAAAAAAAAAATGATTTTTATTTGTGGGCCTCGGGGGGGGGGTAGGTGTGCGGGATAACTTTCCTTGTGCGCCCTGGTGTGTATTATGTGTATATTTTCTGTCCCGAAGTTTGTGACGACAGAGATCGTCTAACTATTAGAATGAGAGGCATCAGCATATGACACTTTGGTCTCCTCTTCGCAAAAAAATGCATGTTCATCAATATCATGGCGTTCTCCACGGGGGACGAGGTGGGGGTGGAAACTGACGGCTCTCCCTCGTCCCGTTTTCCTTGCCCCCCCCCCCCTCCCCCGCTCCCTCTCCCGGCCATTGTACGCGGCTGATCTGCCCTCTACACCGACATATAACCTCAACAACCAAAATCCCCCCCCCCCCCGAAGGAACCCATTACACAAACACCGGAAGATGAAGGAAGCAATCGGGTGGGTGGGCGGGATATTGCGATAGGTGTCTCCTTGTGCCGCCTCTCTAACCCCCCATGCTCCTACCGTCGACCTCCTCCCTACTGCTACCGCTGCTGCGTGAGCGCTACTTCCTTCCACCTCTACCGGTTGTCGTGTCCGATACTCGCTGCTGCTTTTGTGCTGTACTATGCTTATTGGAGTTCACGCCACCAACGGCGGCCGGCGAGGACGTCAAGTGGATGGTGAAAAGAATGCCACCAAATGCCAAGCAGAAAGGATTTTTTCCGCCCTGAAGCTGATCGTGAGCGACCTTCGTGCGGAATCATCACCAGGCGAAGTTGACAAGACTAATTTCCTTACTAATTAGGCTCAACAAGCACCTTATCCCCGGGCTAGGCAAGGTGTAGGGGGATCTGGATGCTTTGAATGAAGGATGAGCGATAATTGAGCAGAGAAGCAGCAGTGAACGCTACGGACGCTGCGACCGGTCTCACGAATGTTTCTCCTATTTCAATTTCGTAGAAATATCAACATGAGAACCTTGGTCTGCAGGGAGACTTCGTCGGTGTTCGCTTGTTTTATTTTTTGCAGGTTGTTGTCGTGTTCTCCAAGAATGAAGGGCTGCACCAAACAAAATGAACAATGCCCCCAAACTGAGCCACCCAGATCCAACACAACAAGCAAGTAGACAAGAAATAAGAACTGGAGAAACTTAACTTTTGAAACGCAAACACATAGTGCAACAAAAATAAAAAATAAAACAAGTGAACACCGACGAAGTCTTCCTGCAGACCAAGGTTCTCATTCATGTCGATACCCTTCATTCTTGGGAGAATACAGAATACGACAACAACCTGCAAATAAGTACCGTATATGGTTTGCTTCTCGTTCGGAGTTGGTTGTTGGGGACGTGCGGTCCCGTACTGGATTTCACGTACAATCCCACATTGCCAATGACACAGTCCCAGCGGTGTCCCCCCACCGTGTGACACATTATAGTCTCATCCCATTCCATCCCATCTCGGTATTTGTGGGTTCCCATGTGGTCCCCATTGATGAAAGGCGTCCCAGCTTCCCGTCCCATCTCCCACCCACATACAACCCAAGTGGGCCCATCCCATCCCGTTCAAGTGGGACTGTAATATTCTGACCGCGGGATCCCATAATAACGCACACAAAGGGACCCAAAAATTGGTCATGGCGCTGCGACCCCATCACCCTTGCGTAAATCCGCGAGCTGAAAGTAATATGTCACGTGGACAATCGACATCTCTTTTCGCCCCACCAGCTCAAAGAAAAAAAAAACATTTTTTCCTGTCGATCGCTCCCAAAAACGAAAAATATTTTGCTCGTATATAACTGCTATGCATTCGTTCGTACATGACGTGTGATCACGTGTAGAAAGTATAAGCCTAATATCTATCGACCATTCCCCCCATATCCCCCGGTTTTGCACAGCATGGGGGAGGGGGGGGGGGGGGAGGTGAACACAATCCTGTCATTCATGCACTATTTCCCAGAAAATACGTCAATAAACTACGATTCTCATACATACCTGGTACCACCGGCACTGTATTAATACAGGCATAACACAAGGCAGGGTTGAAAATTCAGTTGTGTGTTGAAAACGCAACCACCCTTTCCATCACTTTTCGTCGTTGCAACAAAAAAATTAGGCAAGGATGAATGTATCATATGTCGACGAGTAGAAGAACGGTTTAATGTGAAGAACACACACACACATGTGAACTTTTCCCGGCCCCACAAAAAAAATATATACCGGTACCACTACCAACTATTAATATCAAAATTATTAGTAAAGACCGCTAATACACCAAACAATATCGTGATAAACTAATGCATTTCCTTTCACACACAGCTGTCAGATTTTGTCCCCCTCACCCTCAGAACCGGGTTTTGAAGTTTCCGCGGACCGACTGACTAACATCACCCTGTTGACCCTCATAGCCACACTGTAGTTGCAAGGAAGGGGAGTCGCCGACCTACACCATTAATGAGGACACATAACCCGTAATACGCGCGATCGGAGTATCACACACAGCTTGCAAAGAAAGATGAGTTTCCACAAAATATTCGATCTTACAGCTAGCTGGAGTGCGATTTTATTTTTATAATATCGTCATCTTTTCCAACGACCAGGGTTAAAAGTCATGCTTTCGGCGGTGACCGTTTTTTCTCAACCCTTTGGAAATAAGAGTGAATGGTTGAATGAAAATGAACCAGTGCCAACTCATATCATATACGACAGAAAATTCAGCTATCGCTAAGGTGAACGCTACTTCGTATCATATACTCGGCACAAGCAACGTCACTACTATGATACGTTATAACAATCTTTGCTCATCCCTCTAAAAGCAGCAGACATAATATATCCAGCAAATTGGTGTTTGAACTTGATAATCAAAGATGATAATACCAGCATCATTCGACTGACCCTACCATTTTTGTTTTTATTTTTATCTTTGTTTTATTTGTTTTCTTATTAGAGTGTTTGCGAAAGTACGTTTTTAGAAATTTACTTTTTCAAAAATTGTCCCGAAGGCAATATTTGCGGTAAATTTTTGAAAAAAAGGCAAAAATGTACTTTGTCGAAGGTAGGTTTTGATCAAAAGTTACGGTAAATTTTTTCTCTCTGTTTCATTGGCCTACAAGACACCGAGCATTTGTCCGAGGCAGAACGCCTCTGCAAGGGTCTATAGCGCCCTAAGCAGGACCAGTTTGAAGCACCACGCTGTTGTCACGACACAACACAAGCTACGAATACGAACGCACGGAGGATTGAGAGGGTAGTACCCCGAGCACGACGCACAGGCGTAACATCAGAGATATGCAGCAGGCCGGTAATGAACCGTCTGTTGCTGCCCTCTGCGTCCGTGACCAAGGGTTCAGCGCTTGCTGCAAGCTGTGGTGAACTTCTCGCAGCTGGCGGAGTCGAACGCACGCACGCGGAGAGGAGCCTCAACGCAGAGAGCGACACCACGCGCCTTGATTGCGGCTATCGTGTGCCGCATCTGGCAAGATAGGACTCGTATCGGTCCATCTGTGCGACAGCAGCCACCGCGCTTCTCCAACATCACCGCGACTGAAGCGTGGCATGACTTTTGGTTTAGGGCAGAGGGGCGGAAACTCCTCTGCCCTAAACCGCTGCGTGCAGATTGTTCGCAGGGTGGTGCTTCGCAATAACAGGTCCACGTTCCATGGGGAAACTGCGCTTCGCCTTCCCTTCCGTCGCATGAGGAAGGCGTTGCTCTGCTTGTAGCACGTGTAATGAGGTAGTCCCTGCTCACAAGGAGTTTTTTACGCGCGAGACAGACCGCCATACTCCTGATTTGTAGTCTGTTGGGTGCTTGCATGTACCGTGTTCCAGGTACTGCTGCACCTGAAACGAGAGGCTCGAGACTGGAGTACGTACAACGAGTACTCGTATCGTATAGTACTTTTTCTTTTTTTTTTTTTTTTTCAGCACACTTTCACTTTCCAGCTTCTGGACAAGCCGTGGTCACAGGTGTCATCCCTTCTCCTCCCCGGTTCTTGCCTTCAATTTTTATCGCGCATAGGGTTCAGCAATCCCACTGTTCGTCGATTGTTCATCGAATATTGCTAACTCACGCTCTCGCGCTTTCCGCAAGTCAATTTGTCCACAAGAAAAAGTCCCAACGAATTTATACGAGTATGCACTCGGCGGGGCTCGAACTCACGAAACTGACCTATACCAGGCTCGAAGATAACCTGATACGCCACCGGGGCGACCGGTTTACTATAGAGCAGTAACTCGCACTGCTGCTGCTGTACTCGTACGTATATTACAATCGCGCACATCCCCGTTTCCCTTCTAAATTTCGGAGGCGTCGCCTGCAGGATTTTGTTTACCGCTAGCGCAAACACACCAAAAACTCGGTGGGAGGGCAATTTACTTTTTTTAGCGGAATGCAAGTAAATTTTTAGAAACGTATTTTCGCAAACACTCTTATTATTATTTTGTTCTGTTTTTGTTTATTTCGTGTTCTCTCTTCCAATGTATTTCTGTTGCTGACGTATGTATGTTGTGCCTGTCGTACCCAGTACTAAGGCATGACATTGCGTTGTCGAATGCATTACGATGCATTATCTCTGTGTCGTAGCTTGTGACCACAGAGCTGATCTTTTTAGGGTGAAGAATCAGTACGGACACTGGGTGTGCTGGATGTCGACGAGTAGAAGAACGGTTTAATGTGAAGAACACACACACACACACCTCGAGGAATTGCTATATGTCAACAAAAAAAATGAAATCGCTGTGTAAAAGTTGTAGTATGTCATCATTTGACTAACAAGTTTTGATACTACTATTGCCGTGCACGGGTATTAAAAAAATGCGTGCCTTTCGATCTCGACACCCCGTAGTGAGGTCACCTCTTTTCACGTACACGTGTCCGCCGCGGACAGGTAAGGCGCCGACCAGGCGTCTCGTGCCCCAAACCCCCGAAGATGCTGAAGGACCAACCGGTGCCAATGCCTTCTCGATTCCAATTATTGCTCTCCTGCCTCTCATGTTCTCCACCCTCCTGCGCATCCACCGTCTCAAATATCCGCCCACGTTGCGCATCGCCAATGACGGCCCGACACGATAATGTCCGATCTGTACCCGATAAACCTCCCCTCGGCGGCGTCGATTTTGGCTGTTCTCCACCGACACCATCGGCTTCGTCAGGCCAGGCCTGCGGCGGTGATACCTGCGGCTGCTTTTCCGCCACCCCTAGCTCAGCTACCACCATGCTGTTCCACCATAGCTCGTCGTCTCTCAGCTCGTCCCGAAAACAAGATTACTCTGCCTTCTTTGTTTTGTCCCCGCAGCATGACATCTCATCCACCAAAACCAAATTAGTCCCACCTGTTTTTGCCTTTTTCTGGCTTCCCCGCACCTCGACTTGCTCAAGCGGAAGCTGTTTCGCTTCCTTCGCGGGCGGGAGCAGCTGCGGCGGAGGTGACGATTGTGGCGGTGGCGCTTTTGATTCAGCCGCTTTTTCGTCTTCTTCCTACCTTCCCAACTCGGGTTGGTTGTTGCGTTAATTTCCTCCAGTTGGTTTTCCTCCGATATCCACGCTATTTACTACTGAAGCTATTATTTGATGTAGCTCTTGCTTCTGCTTATGGAACCCTTGGCTTTATTGCCATTTCAAGTGGCCGACGATGCCTAAGATAATTCCCTCTAGGTACTCTTGAGTCGTCGGGAATGCAGCGTTCCCTTGGGCGTCTGTCTATTCCGCGACTGGCTTCTCTCCACGGAGGATTGTCTTGGCAAGATACTGTACTTGCAATGCAGCAAACCAAGCCATGCGCTTGTCAGTTAGACGTTGGGTCTCGGCCTTGTGGTCCTGCTTCTGAGACCATCTTATGTTTTCATCATTCTTTCCCCTGGAACCACTGCCCCCCTTCCTACCCGGTTGTCCGGTATTTCCTTCATGTTCCGCCAAACTCCAGACTGTTCAGACATTCTTACCTGGTACATATTTTTGTTGCTTTTTGCTGGATGTAGTTGGTTGGTTGGATGAAAAGAAGAACCACACACGGCACCATACATATGCCATAGATGTTTGTTGTTTTAGTTCGATTTTTTTAGTTGATTATTAATTATATGTGTAATATACCCAAACATTACGTGCAAATACAGAGAGCAGTTGCATGTTGCAATATCACTACCGTGTTCCAGGTGGTACCTGGTACTGGACTGAAAGCTTGAACTCGCAAAAAATGACACCCTGTGCGGGACGAATATCAGGAGAAGACAATTTTCCTTCCAAAACATGCGGCCCACGAAAACAGACAACAGACCCCGGCCGATGAGTTGCAGAGAGACGATTCCCTCCAAAACAGGACGGGGTGCAAACAAACACGCAAGTTAACCCCTCCCCCCTTCCCCCTACCTGATCCCTGGTCCATGGAGATAATTTTCACAGACGATTGTTCCCAAGACTACCGTACGTAGGGGAGATACCCCCGTTATTCACAAAAATTAATAGATTCGAGCCACTCGCACGAGTGATTCTGTACCTCACTGACGAAAATACTTTTTTACGCGATATACTTGGTGCAGGGTGGCTAATTGTTGTGTTGCTGTGAAAGTACTCCGAGTGGGGGATGCGTGGTTGGTCGGTGTTGGGAAGCGTACCCCTCATGGGTTCCGGTGTCTTCGGTTGGTCTCTCCCCGTGGCTCGCTGGCTAGCCATAAAGTTTACGCATTATTTTACTACATGGAACACTAAAAGCCAGACAAAACAGGGCTAGGTAAGGTAGAGCACGGTAGTGCAGGATAGTGAGATGAGAGGCGTCTGCTTGTCCCATCATCGTCACCTACATTATCGCCCATTAATGATGGCCTTGGCGTGAATTTGGCATCTAATATCACGTGGTTTCACCTCAACCATGAGATGGTTTCACCTCGAATCTACAAACTATCCTTCTACGGAGGGCACTCCATTATATTGCGGATTTATGCCGCGGAATTAAAATAGCACCGAAAAGCTCAAGACCGCTGCAAAGGAACAGGGGGTCACTTGCGCGAGTGACTCCGGGCCACCTGAAAAAAATGCCCAAAAAAGGACCCTGGGTTTTCTGCGGTATGACAGGCGAGGCGCCCTTCCGTACAACAAAACGCGAAACAAGATAACACACCGCGCACCCCCCATGGTATCAATGTCAGAGGGAGGAGCGATTTCTCCAAAACGAACAAAAGGGGATGCTACAAACAACGACGTGCGGGGGCTTGGAAGCTGCCCTCGTCGCGTTCGGGACAGAAAAAGAAAGGCTCATCGCACGGCGTTGGTTTGCAACCTGCCCTTCTCGAGAAAATCGGCGTCGAAAAGCGTCCAGGGGTTGGTGTTATCTTGAGTGTTGAACGAGGTGGTTATTGTTTTCCTTATCATAGTTTAGTCCCGCTCAATATTGTACGTAACACGTTTGTTTGTGGGCGGTGCTTCGAGCCTCTCTGTTGCTGTTGTTGTTGGCCTTTCGCACCTTTTCCTTTTTTCCATTCGCTGAGAAGACAGTGTGTGTGTTCTTCACATTAAACCGTTCTTCTACTCGTCGACATCCAGCACACCCAGTGTCCGTACTGATTCTTCACCCTAGAAAGATCAGCTCTGTGGTCACAAGCCACGACACAGAGATAATGCATCGTAATGCATTCGACAACGCAATGTCATGCCCTAGTACTGGGTACGACAGGCACAACATACATACGTCAGCAACAGAAATACATTGGAAGAGAGAAATACGAAATAAACAAAAACAAAAACAAAAAACAAAAAAAAATAAGAAAACAAATAAAAACAAAGATAAAAATAAAACAAAAAATGAAACAAACAAAACGAAGGGGAAATCGAAGAAACAACCCAACCGGAAAGGAGAGCCAAAGCTCGGAAAAGAAACATAATAAAATGAAATAAAATAAAGTAAAGTAAAACCAAAATAAGATAATCCGAACACGAGCCAAAAACCTGGACACGCAAGGAGGGAACAAAGGGGAAAAAAATACCCCAGAAAAAGACGAAAAGTGCTATGTACCTACTAGTCGGCCTGGTACCTTGCTACCCTGTCTGCCATCTCCTTCCTGCCTTCGTCCACCGCGGTCTCCCTTCTATTCCTCCTGTTGCCCCCCCTGCCCCCATTCCCTTGGACGGCTTTCCTTCTACTCCTCCTGTTTCCCCCCCACCCCCCATTGTGTTCTTCTCATTAAAACAAAATAACTTGTAAAAGGTGTGGGAGAGCGACGAAGGTTAGAAAAGCTCATGGAAACTCGAAAAGGAGTAAATGTGAGCTCTACCCAGGCTCTAAAGCATTTTTAAAACTATTATCATTCTTTAGTTATACTCGCCAGCTCAACTACTAATAAGGCTTAGGAGGACTTACGTTTCACCTCCCCAGCGACCTTCTGGACAATAAGCCGTGGCTACAGGTGTCTTCCCTTGCCCCCGGAACATGCCTTGTGTTTTGTCGCGCATGTCATAATATAATATGGTTCATAGCATTCCACTATCTTTCAGTTTTTTATGCTCAACTCGACGACCGTCGATTTTCATCGAGGTTTTGCCAACTCGCGCTCTTCTCGCGCTTTCCGATCATCAAGTTTTTAAGCAACACAACTCCCGACGTACATAATATATATATTATATATGATATGACCAAGCAACGCTGCGGTAGTATCATCATCATCAATCATCTGTCATAGGATACCCCCCGTCGTCCCACTCACATGTGTTAGATTTTAAACTAAAAGCAAAAGCGGGTAACGTACAACGTACAACTATTAAAAATACCAAACAAGAAAAATAAAAACTAATAAGATTAACGCAAAAAATCTGGTTAAAAAGTCTTCGCATTTGAATCTCTCGTCTCTTTACCTCATGGACAAGAATATTTTGAGCGTTCTTCTTGGCGCAACGTAGCTTATACATTCCGTTGCGCACTCATATCGCCAGAACCGGTCGCCCCGGTGGCGCATCAGGTTATCCTCGAGCGTTGTATAGGTCAGTTTCGTGAGTTCGAGCCCCGCCGACTGCATACTCGTAAAAATCCGTTGGGACTTCTTCTTGTGGACAAATTGACTTCCGGAAAGCGCGAGAGCGTGCGTTAGCGACACTCGATGGACAATCGACGAGCAGTGGGATTGCTGAACCCTATGCGCGATAAAAATTGAAGGCAAGAACCGGGGAGGAGAAGGCATGACACCTGTGACCACGGCTTGTGCAGAAGCTGGAAAGTGAAAGTGCGCAAAAAAAAAAATAAAAAAAAAATCGCCAAATGAATAAAAAAACATGAAAGCTTTACGACCGGAAAGCAACAGGGGGGTCACTCGCACGTCCTGTGACCCAGACCGCCACTCACTGCAAAAACAACTCCGAACAGTGAGCCCTCTGTCGTACATATATAATAAAAAAAAAAAACACTCCAGAGATAGATGTGAGATAGAGGATTTTGTCGAAACTCATCTTTGCAAGCTGTGTGTGATACTCCGATCGCGCGTATTACTGGTCGTGTGTCCTCATATAAGTCGGCGACTCCCCTTGCAACTTTATATATCAGGCCCCCACGTCCTTCAAAACTCCGCCCCACCCCCCTAACCGGTTTATCGACTTACAAGATTCACTTGATAAAATGATACATTTCCCTTCACAGCTAGCTGTCAGATTTTGTCCCCCTCAGAAACGGGTTTTATAGTTTCCGCGCACAGACTGACTAAAATCATCCTGTTGACCCTGATAGCTACACTGTAGTTGTAAGGGGAGTCGCCGACCTATATCCTTAATGAGGACACACAACTCGTAATGCGCGCGATCGGAGTATCACACACAGCTTGCAAAGATGAGTTTCGACGAAATCTTCGATCTCACAGCTGGAGTGTATTTTCATTTTTTATAATATAATAATAGCCTTTGGATCGTCTATACAACTCGACCGGACAATTTGAACGCGCAATATTATCTTTTTTACTAGGTCAGAGGTAGGGGCGAGAAGAATTAGGGAAGAGATTCACCTACTACTACACAGGAAACGCCTGCTGGAGTACACCCCCAATACCCCATGGCCCATCGTTATGCTGACTAAAGTGATCGCAAATGTCCCCGGGGGAGGGAAGTAGGACACCAGAGACCACGGGTTGTCCTCCAGAAGGATGCTGTGTGTGGGTAACAGCTTTGAATAGTAAAGAGTACCGGTAACAACGTGGACATGTTGGTGGGCTGGAACGAACGTAAAACTGGTGACAAAAAATTTATAGAACCCATATCCCAACAGATTGATTATACATTATTATGCTGTACAAGGTATGCTCGTGTATGTGAGCTACGTACGCGCGTTTGGTGCATGCATGCACATTACATGCCACCCCTCACGTACAATTAGTTAACATAACATATGCAACATGCATGCACGCACCATCGTGCAGATGATCATGTCATGACATGGCATGCTTAGTAAACACTTACTCAACTATGTATCATGGCTCAAGAAATGAACTAACCCACAACTTTGTTGGTTTACTCCGTTTCGCAGTCTGCGATCACACACTTATTCTTATCTCCCTAGGATGAAGAATCAGCACGGTCTATGATGGGTGTACTGATGATCTGATTATGTCGTTGGGTAGAAATAACGGTAGACACCGCACAAAACAACTAACCTTGGAGAAATCAGGGACACAACGTTAGTTAGCTGTAAGCGTAGTTCGCGGTCCAGGCCAAGGCGTTGGAAGCGAGTGAAGAAACTTGACGACCTGGGGAGGGCAGTCGGATGCTGTAGAAACTTGGTGTGAAATGAGGTGGGAGGGAAGTGGGTAGATATTTTGATATTTTCGACACGTCGCCACATATACGGCGGAACACCCGACAAATAAATGGGTTTCACACAGAGTGACGTTGTTGTGATGCTAACTAATGCTAAGTACACCGCGGTTGTAACCACCCCTCCCAATACTAACACTAGCGTAGATAGTACTTATTACAGAGGTCTTGACGGAAAATATAGCGTTTGATGACGATTCATTGGTTGACCGCCCCCTCAACCCTAAAGTAAGGATAACAATAGTCTTCACCCGCCCCAAAAACGGTCTCCTTTTCAGCGCGTCATTGACGAACACAAAAAAAACATGAAACGATCAAAACAAACAAAAACAGCATTTTGGGCAAGCGAAAATGCGAATGGAACAACCACCACCTACCTACCGAAAACACTTCTCTTGGGCATTTTACTCTGGTGCATCCATGGATGGGTGTGAATGGCCACCCGCTGCTGCTGCTGGCCAAACAATTGAAATACCATGATGAGAAGAAAATCAGAACCCCGAGACACCAGATAGATATCAGAGATAGGCGTACCGGATTAGAAGATATCTGATCTCGGTCACACGTCGAATACGACGTTTCGTAAACTGTTTTTTTCAACCAAATAACTTTTCTGGGCATGTATGTTCCTCTGGTGCATGGGTGTGAATAACCGCCTCCTGGTTAACAATTTCGATATTATTATTGGAAGAATATCAGAACCCCGAGACCCAAGAGACACCCATCATACCGGATACTTAAAAGAAACACTCAAATACGACATTTTTTTTCTTCTTTTTTTGTTCTCATCTCGTTTATATATATATATTATCCTCCGGCGGATGGGGAAAAATAAAGCCTTAGCTCACCACACTTCCATGTATTTTCATACGCGTCGTGTGTCGATTTAACTCAGATCAGTTGCTTTCGCAGCCCAACGCTAGCTGGCGCACCCTTCGGGTCCCATTGTAGGTATAGCGTAAGCTGTCCCTATCAGTGGTCTGCGTTACAACCCCGGCGGCGCAAGCTGCCGTTGTATACGGATGCGTGTGTATGTCGACCCGGCCTGTCCCCTGAGGGTATTATCTTCGAAAATTGTATTTCTCCTTCTGTTCTCCTCCTTGGAGATAACTCAGATCAGGGGACACTAAGCAGGCCCTTTTCCCCCCTCCCCACTACGGTACACAGCCTTGATTTTTTATCGCGAGAAGAGTTGATTGAGCGCACTTTCTTCCCTCGTCGACTCGCGTCGAGTTGTGCTTACCTACGCTATAAAGCGTAAATATACATATATAGTCTATATAAGATCATTCTTTTCTTCAGGGATTCGGTCAGGAGTTCTTTTTTTGTCCCGGCCTAAGTATGCGATTCTCGGAACTGGAATTCTCGGCCAAAACTCTTCGTTCGAGCGCCGCCTTCGGGGGGCGGATCCAACGCCCCCCGCCCCGCTGTGTCCGTTCCGCACATCGACGTGAACTCGGACGAATGCCGAGCGAGACAAGGGAGAAGTTGCAAAAATACCGCATGTCGAGGAGGAATTCCGGAGATTTTGGTTGTATCTTAATGTCTGCAGCGCATGGATGATTTACAAAATTGGCATCATTTCCAAACGGTAGTTGCTGATGTTTTGAATTTTGCGGTGGCATACTCTGAGACTCGAGCGTTCGTTTAGCTTTTATTTTGACGTCTGTAGGGCTGGAGCGTTTGTTTGTTTTGCTTGACGCCTGCGGGGCTTGAACGAATGAAACACATAAAAGTCTTCGGGGGGAGGCTCCAACGCCCCTCGCCCTTCCTTATCCGTTGGGCACCTCGACGTGAAAGCGGATGGATGCTGAGCGAGACAAGGGAGAAGTTGCGAAAATAAATGTTGTACAAGTATTTTGCGGAGGTAATCTTGCGACCTCGGCTGTATCTTGTAATAACGTATGCAGCGTCCGGATAATTCCCAAAATCGGAATCATTTCCAAACGGTGGGTAGTTGCTAAAGTTTTGAATTTTGCCGCGGTATTTTCTCGAGCGTTTGTTTTGCTTGACGCCTGCGGGGCTTGAGCGCGTGTTATAATACCAATAGTAGATCGCTTTATTTCGTCCTTTTAGTTTGTTTTGCTTGACCTCTGCAGGGCTAGAGCGTTTGTTTGTTTTGATTGACGTTTGCAGGGCTTGAACGAATGAAGCACGTCAAAGTCTTCGGGGGGCGGCTCCAACACGTAAATGTCTTCGGGGGTGGCTCCAACGCGTAGAAGTCTTCAGGGGGGGGCTCCAACCCCCTTCGCCCGTCTTTATCCGATGGGCACCTCGACGTGAACGCGGATGGATGCTGAGCCAGACAAGGGAGAAGTTGCAAAAATATTGAATTTTTGAGGAGGTGATCTTGCGACTTCGGTTGTACCTTGCAATAACGTCTGCAGCGTCAGAATAATTTCCAAAATTGGCATCATTTCCAAACGGTAGAGGTAGTTGCTAAAGTTTTGAATTTTGCGGTGGTATACTCTCGAGCGTTGGTTTTGCTTGACGTCTGCAGGGCTTGAGCGCGTGTTATAATACCAGTTAAAGTAGATCGCTCTAATTCGTCTTTTTATATTATTGCGTTAATGGCTGTTCAAATGTTTCTCATTTTGAGCGTGCTTGGTCTGCATGTCAACCTCATATAGATAGGCTCAAAAACGTTCTTTTGCGCGACCTTACTACGCAAATACCTTCTGCAGGAGGAGGAGTTGGGAAGAATGTGTATAACTTCGGGGGGTGAATACGCACATGAAAAAATAATATCTGATAAAATATTAATAGGATACGCGCCAACAACAACGTGGAACGACGACGGATAACCTACAAAAAGAAATAAACAAATAACGCGTGAGCGATGACGAGCTTTTCGTAGGCGAATGTGCATACTACGTCATCTGCGAAAAGTTGCCTACGGCCGGCAACGAAGGCGAGGATACAACTTTATTAGGAAGTAAAACTAAACGGACACCTTTCACAAACAAACACAAATCCCTAGATAACGTACATGATGATGCAAATGACCAGCCGAATTCGACCGCGTAAATAATTGCGAGCTTACTTAGTAAGCTTTGACCCAATAGGCCAAGGTTTTTTGCGCGACCTATTATGCAAGTAACTAGCCAAATTGCGGTTGTTTTGCTTGACGTCTGCAGGGCTTGAACGAATAAAATTTGGGAAAATGCGAGTAGTTGTGAAGAATGCGATGCAAGATTAAAAAGGCTGCAAGACGAAAATATCTCGGCCTTACCACAAGTATGCGATTCGCGGAACTGGAATTCTCGGTCAAATAGCTTCGTTCGAGCGCCGTCTTCGGGGGGCGGCTCCAACGTCCCTCGCTCTACCGTGTCCGTTCCACACCTCAACGTGAACAACCCGGATAGACGCTGAGCGAGACAAGCGAGAAATGCGCTATATTTTTTTATTTAGGCGGTATACGCCCGAGCTATTCTTGGATCTTGGCGTATGTAGGGTTTGAACGGATAAATAAGGGACAACATTTCCAAATTGGCATCTAAGTTACTTTCCGACGATGCTGTTTTCATGGCCGCCTCCAAGCGCACGCCCTCTCGTAGCTTCTACTGCTGTGTGTCGTTTCCTTTCGGATCAGTGGATATAGTGTTATATAATCAACGAAGGATGTGTCGTGAGTACCATTCTCACCCAGATCATATTTTGGTATTGAGGAGCGTGCGCGCTGGAGACGTTTTGAATGGTCATGACAGTTGTTAGTGTTCTTTTGAGTACGACTAACTGCAGTACGTGGAGAGAGGATAGCGCCGGAAATCGCTCTTCTTACGAAGTCGGTGATAATTCATTGCCAAACTGGAAAACATATTGGTTGTTTTCTGCATAACCCACTGTTGTTGTTGTTGTTGTTGTTTTCTCACATTAACTCTTGTCAAAAATCCAGAGTCCGTGGTCACACATAGGAACCTTACTTTTTTTTTTTTTTTTTTATTATGTTTCTTTTCCGAGCTTTGGCTCTCCTTTCCGGTTGGGTTGTTTTTTCGATTTCCCCTTCATTTTGTTTGTTTCATTTTTGTTTTATTTTTATCTTTGTTTTATATGTTTTCTTATTATTATTTTGTTTTTGTTTTTGTTTTTGTTTATTTCGTATTCTCTCTTCCAATGTATTTCTGTTGCTGACGTATGTATGTTGTGCCTGTCGTACCCAGTGCTAGGGCATGACATTGCGTTGTCGAATGCATTACGATGCATTATCTCTGTGTCGTAGCTTGTGACCACAGAGCTGATCTTTTTAGGGTGAAGAATCAGTACGGACACTGGGTGTGCTGGATGTCGACGAGTAGAAGAACGGTTTAATGTGAAGAACACACACACACATAGGTGCTGGAGCCCTAGGAATATCCGAAAAATCAAATGAAATCAAAATTCGTCGGGGAAATACTACGCTTTTCCGCCTAAAAATGCACGATGCGGAAGAAGGCGCACAAGTGTGTGTGTGTGTGTGTGTGTTCTTCACATTAAACCGTTCTTCTACTCGTCGACATCCAGCACACCCAGTGTCCGTGCTGATTCTTCACCCTAGAAAGATCAGCTCTGTGGTCACAAGCTACGACACAGAGATAATGCATCGTAATGCATTCGACAACGCAATGTCATGCCCTAGTACTGGGTACGACAGGCACACAAGTGAAGAGGTCCAATGTGCAAACTGAACTCACATGGCCGCGGGTATCCACTCAGTTCTGTTGCTGACGTATGTATGTTGTGCCTGTCGTACCCAGTACTAGGGCATGACATTGCGTTGTCGAATGCATTACGATGCATTATCTCTGTGTCGTAGCTTGTGACCACAGAGCTGATCTTTCTAGGGTGAAGAATCAGTACGGACACTGGGTGTGCTGGATGTCGACGAGTAGAAGAACGGTTTAATGTGAAGAACACACACACACACACTCAAGCACAGCATAGAGTTCCCTCGTTCCCACATCTAACCAACTCACGGCTACAAACTACAGCGGTTGGGCTGCCTGCAGCGTACGAACCGCACGGTAATCGTGAGTATAGACGAACGCGCCTGCTGTCTGGAGTGTTGTCAGAGTGACGACCCGCGGGCATGCAGTGAAACAAGAGCAATCGAACAAAAAAACACAAAACAAATATCAATGATCGACTCTCCTTCCCGAGTTATTTGACAGGTTGCAGCGGAGCTACGACGCCCGTGCCTGAAAATTGAAATTTTCGGCGGGTCGTCCCCCATGATGAAGGGTGTACAACTCATGTGAGTGTTACTCAGTCAAGTGACGGCAGTGGGTAGTGCTTTGTGTCGTGCGTGCGATTCTTACCGACTTCATATCATTGTTTTTTAAGCGTGTGCGCTGACGACATTATGAATGGTTACTTTGGTAGTTTAGCAGATATATATATATAGTAGCACTACCTACTGAGCTACTGAGTCAAGTGATTAAGTATAGCTCAGTGGGCAGTGCTGTAGCGTTTTTCGGTCAAATCGCTTTGTTCGAAGGCCGCCGTTCAAGCGAGAAGCGCGCAAAATTATATATTTTGAACGGTATTCTTCAGTTGTCCTTTGGATCTAGATGTATGAAGAGCTTGATAAAATAAAACTTGGCAAGACGTTACTTCCAAATTGGCATCATATTTTGTGCCAAAACAAATAATAAAATTACTGGTAAATAATCCCCATGTGTGTGTGTGTGTGTGTGTGTGTTCTTCACATTAAACCGTCCTTCTACCCGTCGACATCCAGCACACCCAGTGTCCGCACTGATTCTTCACCCTAGAAAGATCAGCTCTGTGGTCACAAGCTACGACACAGAGATAATGCATTGTAATGCATTCGACAACGCAATGTCATGCCCTAGTACTGGGTACGACAGGCACAACATAAATACGTCAGCAACAGAAATACATTGGAAGAGAGAAATACGAAATAAACAAAAACAAAAACAAAAAACAAATAAGAAAAAAAAAAAAAAAAAAAAAAATAAGAAAACAAATAAAAACAAAGATAAAAATAAAACAAAAAATGAAACAAACAAAATGAAGGGGAAATCGAAGAAACAACCCAACCGGAAAGGAGAGCCAAAGCTCGGAAAAGAAACATAATAAAATGAAATAAAATAAAGTAACGTAAAACCAAAATAAGATAATCCGAACACGAGCCAAAAACCTGGACACGCAAGGAGGGAACAAAGAAAGGGGAAAAAAATACCCCAGAAAAAGACGAAAAGTGCTATGTACCTACTAGTCGGCCTGGTACCTTGCTACCCTGTCTGCCATCTCCTTCCTGCCTTCGTCCACCGCGGTCTCCCTTCTATTCCTCCTGTTGCCCCCCCTGCCCCCATTCCCTTGGACGGCTTTCCTTCTACTCCTCCTGTTTCCCCCCCTCCCCCCTTTGTGTTCTTCTCATTAAGCCAAAATACCTGAGCAAAAAACTTGGTATCCAGCTGCACTGAATCTCGTGTTGCCGGGCCGTCGAGTTTCCTGCAGGCTAATGAAGTCACAGCCGAGTTGCTGGCCTTTCGCCAGTACACGCTCGTCATGCCCATACCCGTTCTTCCCCTTTACGGCCAGGGTACGCACGTTGTAGGTCGCTACCGCCACAAGTGCCGCCTTCCGTCTCTTACGAGTCTCGCGTGCTGCTTTCTCAGCCAGCCGACGAGAGGCTCGTCCCCTCCTCCGTTTCTGTTTCTGTTGTTTCTTTTTTCTCTCTATTAATGTGATGATTGTGGCTCTCCGTTTCGTAGCCCGGTTCGCGCCTTGGTTTCCGCTGGCTGGGTGCAGCCGTCCCAGCCAACGCCGACACTCCCATCCTTCCTGTCGTGCATGCGTACCCACGCGGTGGCCAGCCTCTCCACTCCCCAAGCTGCCCACGCTGCGCTCTCTGCTGTGGTGATGTACCCGTCCTGCCCCGGGGATGAACTCCTCGGCGTCGGGGTTAAAAAGAAAACCCATCACCACCACCCCACGCGGTCCTTAGAGTGAGCAGTTCACTAGCCAGACCGCGCAAGGTTCCCTCTCTACCCAGCCCGAGGCTCGATGCCCGTGTGACTGCCGCTAGACCGCTGCAGGTCCTCGCGGGCTTCCTCGGCCCACCCCAAGGACGGGGCAGGCCGAAGGAGAACGGTACGAAAGAGTGGTACTGCTGCGGTAGGGATCATTCATAGTAGTACATTTGTTTATTGAATTTCGGTAGGTACACGTACAAACATGGATATAGACGTGGCAAGCGCACGCATGATTAAGCGAGGAGGAGGTCGTAGTGATATCGATTAATGCGTCAGGAAAAGCCACACAGCAGCATTGCGAGTGGCTGCGCCCCCGGGCATCAAGGGTTGTATTATATACAAGTTCCTCCTCCTGTTGTTAAGCTGCGCCACACGAAGGTGGTGGTAAGTAGACAGTAGAATGGCGTGCTTTGTTGTTGCTGTGGTCCCTGACTCCGTTCCTGTGATCGTTTGCCGGTCAAGTGCAAGCGGTCGTGTGTTGGTACGTAACTGACAAATAAGTTTGTGTTGCTTCGTACTTTACGTGCTCCTTATTGCTGGTGAATGCTGGGTGATCATCTCTTCTAGTAATTAAAAAAAAAAAATTTGGCGCACTTCTACTTTCCAGCATCTGGACATACAAGCCGTGGTCACAGGTGTCGTGTTTCCCTTTTCCCCCCCCCGGTTATTGCCTTCATTTTTTTGCCACATGGGGTTCAGCACCCACTGATCGTCGACTTTCCATCGAGTGTTGCTAACTCACGCTCTCGCGCTTTCCGCAAATCAAATAGAGCACAAGACGAAAAATTGTACGAGTACGCACCCGGGGGGATTCAAACTCACGAAGCTGATCTATACTAGGCTCGAGGATATAACCTGATAAGCCACCGGGGCAGTGAGTGATTATAGAGCCGGTCGCCCCGGTGGTCTAGTAGTGGAGTTACACACGAATACTACTATTATTAAAACTAGCGTTGGTCCTTGATTGAGTTAAATAAGCACCGTTGTGAGCTTGTTGGCTATATTTATTTGCGGAAATGATTGGAAAAAAAAAGATAAATTAAATTCTGAAATCGCCTAGCAGCGTGAGTAGGTACAAATCGACGCCAATCGACGTGGTGGGAGGAAAAAAATTAGAGCAGGTGCCGTAAAGGGGAGGGGGGAGGAGAGCCCGCTATATGACCCCGGATCTAAATTATATTACTGCAGTGATTGGGAGGGTGAGAACAATGCGAGCATCACAATAAATGTGATGGGAAAAATATTAGAAGTGAAGCGTATTACTGCTGCTGTAATAATACGATACCCAAGCCAGTTGCACCGATCGACCCGATCTGGACTGACTGCTATTGTATTATGCAAAAAAATCCATGTTCAACTTCTCTAATCACACGCAGCGGAGACATGGGCAATCATCTTACTAGCCCCGGAAGCCTGATCGAGTAAAACTATCGTGAGAAACGCACTCGACACGACACGTTTCGTCGCCAGACTAATGGGTCAGTCGGCGTGTGCTCGGATGCTCGGATTTATCCGATCGAAATCTGATGAATAAAGCTCGGAAGCGGATTCACGTAACAAATGGTGGCTGTTATAAGTAGTACATTGTTATGATTGTTAGTCTATGTCGAACTCTTGGCATTACCATACATACTGTACGCGCAGACTATGATTGTGTGTGGTGAATTTTTATACTCTACCAAGTATTGAATCGAACAATTCGAAGTGTGCCCTGCCCTACCCGAAGCATGAACGCTGGCACCCATGCGGAGCCCTTGTAAATTAAAAAAATGACTATTTTTCCTCGCGGGGGGATTTAGTCAGGAGTTTTTTTCGTCTCGGCCTCAGCATGCGAATCTCGGAACCGGAATTCTCGGTCTAATAGCTTCGTTCAAGCGCCGTCTTCGGGGGGAGGCTCTAACGCCCCTCGCCCTGCCATATCCGTTCCGCATCTCGACGTGAACGCGGATAGCCGCTGAGCGAGACAAGCGAGAAGTGCGTTTTTTTCTGTGTTTTGGTGGTATACGCCCGAGCTAATCATAAATCTTGGCATACAGTCTTGACTATATGTAGAGCTTTAACGAATGAATAAGTTTTACCAATCAATTCCAAATTGGCATCATTTCCAAAATAAATACTGTATATATAAAATCCTTCTTTGGTGTCGGGTATTCGGTCAGGAGTTTTTTGTCTTGGCCGAAGTATGCGATTCGCGGAACTGGAATTATCGGTCGAATATAGCTTCGTTCGAGCGCCGCCTTCGGGGGGCGGATCCAACGCCCCTCGCCCTTCCGTGTCCGTTCCGCACATCGACGTGAACGCGGACGGATGCCGAGCGAGGCAAGCGAGGAGTTGCAAAAATACCGCATGTCGAGGAGGAATTTCGGGAATTTTGGTTGCATCTTGATGTCTGCAACGCCTAGATGATTTCCAAAATTGGCATCATTTCCAAACGGTACGTGATAATGTTTGGAATTTTGCGGTGGCATGTGCAACTTACTATTGTTTGGTCACAGATTGTGCACCAGGTGTTTTATTGAACGCGCCTGGATGATTTACAAAATTGGCATCATTTACAAACGGTACTTACTTGATACTGTTTCAAAAAAATAGGTACTTGATAATGTTTGGAATTTTGCGGTGGCAACTAATTATTGTTAGGTCACAGATTGTGCACCAGGCACTCGAGACGAGACGAAGCAAGGTTATTAGCCCCGTCCCGTCCGAGACCCAGAGCAGCGTAGGGCACCAGCTGCCAGGGGTGTGAGACGAGGCATGCACGGCATGGGCTAGAAAACGTTGCCTGCAACAACTGCCCGCCACAGTATAAACGCGCGGAAGCCGCCATGGGTCACGATTTGAGTTTTGCTTTACGTGGTTACTGCTGTTGGGGTAGCTCGAACGAACGCAGGCAAGGGGGGTTGAAATAACAAAGGAATAACTGACTGCTGTGCTCCAGTTAGCTACTGCTGTGGCGTGCCCTCATCAACTGAAACCAAGCAACAGACACACATCTTGCACGGGCTCGAGAGCAGGGGCGCCGGTCTGTCAAAGGGCTACTCCAGCCATCGCGGTCGTTCGGTTTTGGTGGTGCCGCGCTGTAGGCTTCATACGTGCAGCGGTTAGTTGCGTGTGTGCTGTTGAGCTGTCACGTGCTGTGTGCGCGCTGGCCATGTGGCTGCATGTGTTTCTATCTCCCGTGCTTTGGCTCCCCTTTTTATTTATTTATTTATTTATTTTGTCTTGGTTTCTTTCGTTGTTTCTCTCTTTTACAAGGTATTTTGGTTTAATGAGAAGAACACAAAGGGGGGCGGGGGGGAAACAGGAGGAGTAGAAGGAAAGCCGTCCAAGGGAATGGGGGCAGGGGGGGCAACAGGAGGAATAGAAGGGAGACCGCGGTGGACGAAGGCAGGAAGGAGATGGCAGGCAGGGTAGCAAGGTACCAGGCCGACTAGTAGGTACATAGCACTTTTCGTCTTTCTCTGGGGTATTTTTTTCCCCTTTGTTCCCTCCTTGCGTGTCCAGGTTTTTGGCTCGTGTTCGGATTATCTTATTTTGGTTTTACTTTACTTTATTTTATTTCATTTTATTATGTTTTTTTTCCGAGCTTTGGCTCTCCTTTGCGGTTGGGTTGTTTCTTCGATTTCCCCTTCATTTTGTTTGTTTAATTTTTTGTTTTATTTTTATCTTTGTTTTTATTTGTTTTCTTATTTTGTTTCTTGTTTTTTTTTTTTTTTTTTTTTTTTTTTTTCGTATTTCTCTCTTCCAATGTATTTCTGTTGCTGACGTATGTATGTTGTGCCTGTCGTACCCAGTACTAGGGCATGACATTGCGTTGTCGAATGCATTACGATGCATTATCTCTGTGTCGTGGCTTGTGACCACAGAGCTGATCTTTCTAGGGTGAAGAATCAGTACGGACACTGGGTGTGCTGGATGTCGACGAGTAGAAGAACGGTTTAATGTGAAGAACACACACACACACACACACATGTGTGGCTTCAAGACGACACGTACATACATGACACGTCCAGAAGAACGCGCGTTATACCTGTATGTAGTAGATCGCTCTATATAATAATTCGTCTTTATATTATCGCGTTTGGTGCTGTTGGAGTGTTCATCATTTTGAGCGTGCTTGGTCTGCAGATACAGATAGGCTCGAACCGTCCCTTTGCGCGACGTTACGCAAAAACATGCTGCAGGAGCAGTTATTCTATGAAGAATGTGTAGACTAACTTTGTCGGGTGAAAACGCACATGAAAAAGTTACATCTGCTACAGTGTAATAAGATATTAGTACAACAACGACGGACAACCTACAAAAAGAACTACCAGGTAAACAAATAACGCGTGAGCGATGGCGTGCTTTTCGTAGACGAATGTGCATACTACATCTGCGAAAGGTTTCCTACGGCCAGCAACGAAAGCGGGAATACAACTTTATTACGAAGCAAAATCAGACGGACACCCTTCACAAACAAATAAAAAATCTCTAGACAACGTACATGACGCAAATGACCAGCCGAATTGCGACTACGCAAATAATTGCGATCTTAGAGTTAGTAAGGTTCGACCCAATTTTTTTTTTTTTTTTTTTTTTTTTTTTTTTGCGCACTTTCACTCTCCAGCTTCTGGACAAGCCGTGGTCACAGGTGTCGTCCCTTCTCCTCCCCGGTTCTTGCCTTCAATTTTTATCGCGCATAGGGGTCAGCAATCCCACTGCTCGTCGATTGTACATCGAATGTTGCTTACTCACGCTCTCGCGCTTTCCGCAAGTCAATTTGTCCACAAGAAAAAGTCCCAACGAATTTATACGAGTATGCACTCGGCGGGGCTCGAACTCACGAAACTGACCTATACCAGGCTCGAGGATAACCTGATACGCCACCGGGGCGACCGGATATCATAGGCCAAGACAGACACACATCTTGCCCGGGCTCAAGAGCAGTACCAGGTAAACAAATAACGCGTGAGCGATGGCGTGCTTTTCGTAGACGAATGTGCATACTACATCTCATCTGCGAAAGGTTTCCTACGGCCAGCAACGAAAGCGGAAATACAACTTTATTACGAAGCAAAATCAGACGGACACCCTTCGCAAACAAACAAATAAAAAATCCCTAGACAACGTACATGACGCAAATGACCAGCCGAATTGCGACCGCGCAAATAATTGCGATCTTAGAGTTAGTAAGGTTCGACCCAATAGGCCAAGACGGACACACATCTTGCACGGGCTCGAGAGCAGAGGCGCCGGTCCGTCAAAGGGCTAATCCAGCCGTCGCGGTCATTTGTTTTTCATGGTGCCGCGCTGTAGGCTTCATACGTGCAGCGGTTGTTTGCGTGTATGCTGTTGGGCTGTCATTTGCTGTGTGCGTGCTGGCCATGTGGCTGAAGGTGTGGCTGCAAGACGACACATACATGATACGTCCAGAAGAACGCGTGCTATACCAGTAGTAGTAGATCGCTCTAATAATTCACCTTTTTATATTATTGCGTTTGGTGCTGCTGTTGGAGTTCATCATTTTGAGCGTGCTTGGTCTACAATAGGCTCAAACCTGATCAGATATCTGTCATACGGAGTTTTTAGTTGTTTTGGGGCCTACCTTCCACAGAGTCGGTGGCTGTTAGTGACGTGGAACGATTTCATACCGGTCTAGGATTATTTTTCTATATTATATCCCCTTTAGGGCTCCTCTCTAAGTGAGTTCTTCGTACATTGTGCAAGTAAGCCCGGAGGATCCATCGTGTATCTCACGCCGAGTCAGAGAGCTGTTTTGTGACTATGGTACAATCAAATACTGATATGTCATACGGATTAAGTTGTTTTGAGGCCTACCTTCCACAGAGTCGGGGGCTGTTGGTGATAGTGGTACGATTTCAAACAGGTCTAGGATTATTTTGTTTGTCTTGTGTGAGACTTGATTATCTCCCTTTTTCCGTTTAGCTTGCCATTTCTGTGGTGTAAGTTCTTGCGTTGAAACCACCAATTGGATCGAGGGCATTTCTATATCCCCTTTATTTATTGGATCGAGGGCATTCTATGTCCCCTTTAGCGCCCCTCTCTAAGCCTGCATAATTCGTTGTTAATTTTTGTATATCTTCACCAGTGTAAGTGCCGCGTACATTGAAGTAGCTAATTGAGGGCATGCATTGTCGTCTTTTTTAGTGTTTTTCTGTGAGTGAGTTCTTCGTATATATTTTGTAAACAAACATGGTAAGTTCTTCGTCTACTGTGGGAGTAAGCACCGAGGGGTTTTCCAAGGCACAATCAACGGCGTCTTCCTTTTTCTCTTCCGTAAATTAAACATTTTCACCCATTCATTCCGTCCGATATCATTTTTATTTATGACATCTCCACTTAAAATTCCTTTCGCCTCGAAGCCTCGAAGCGAAGCAGGTTCTCAAATTCTCCTTTCGGCATTTAAATTTCTGGCCTACTTTTACTTGGCAACGTTTCGCCTATGCTTGCTTCCTTCATCTATATGTTTTCCTTCCATCAAAGTAAACCTTTAGAACCTCATGGTCGTATTAAACTCTTGGCATTACTTCAAGCTTCAATTTCTTTATTGCTACAACTTATTTCGTCGAGTGCTACCCTTCCTCGCCCATAGAATGGGCGCCATGGAATGTCAAATTATTATAATCTTTAGAACCTCATATTTGTATTGAACTCTCGGCATTACTTTAAACTTCCAACAATGTCGAAGCGAACAGCTACAACTTTTTCCCCTTTTCCTCGTCCGAGTGCCGCCCTGCCCTACCCGAAGCATGGGCGCCGGCGAATGCCGGCGCCCATGCGGAGCTCTTGTAGTATCTAAATCTCTTCCCGACGATGCCTGCGTCATGGCCGCCTCCCAGCGCTTGCCCCATCGTAGCCACTACTGCTGTGTGTCGTTCACTTTCGGCTCAGTGGGTATAGTGCAATGTAACCAACGAAGGATGGATGTGTAGTGAGAGTACGATTCATACCGGGATCATATACCATCTTGTTCACAAAAAACCCCACCCCTTTCCCCCCCGTCGTCCCCCTGCGCCCCCCCCCCCCCCCTTCCGCCTAGTTTGTCCAAACGCCTTACTCACAATCAAAATCGGCCAGAGTAAAAAAAAAACCCTCCAACGCCCCCTCTTTTCCAACCACCCGCACGATCGCCTAGACCTAGCACCACGCGTATAACTAGCCCCTACATATCTTTGATCTCACAGCCGAAGTGTATTTGAATATTATTTGTGACCTAAACCTCTTGAAAATCCCCCCCCCCCCCCCTCCTTCTCGCTCTCCCTTGCTCAAACGCCCCACCTAATAATATCGAAATCCGCCAGATTAAAAAACACTTGACGCACTGGATATCACTTCATTATCTTTCGAGAGCCATCCATGCCGATGCTTTCCTCCCCCCCCCGCCCCGAACGCCCCCTTCTTCCCCACCACCCGCACCATCGCCTAGACCTACCACCACACGTATAACAAACCCCTCACCTAAAACCCTTCCTTCCGCCCCCCCCCCCCCCGCCCCCCCCCCCCCCCCGCCCCCTCCCCCGCCCCCACCCTCCACCTTCCAAACCCCCCCCCCCATCCCATCCTAACCCCACCCCCTCGAACACTCCGCCCTCCCTCCACTCACTGATTGTACGATTTACCCCAGGATATACATGATAAACTGATGCATTCTTTCCAAAACCGTCACATTTATCCCGTCAAAATAATGTATAGTTTCCATGCACAGATTGAGCTGCCCCACACGCCCCACCCCTGCCCCACCCCCCCCCCCCCCCCCGATGATAAACTGGTATGTTTTTTATTTTATTTTATTTATTTATTTATTTATTTATTTATTTTCCCCAAAAAAACCCGTCAGATTTATCCCCTTGAAAGGATTTATAGCTTACACGCACAAATTGCCCGCCCGTCGGCCGCCCCCCCCCCCTCCAACCCCGCTCGCTTTTGATCAAAACCAGGCCCCCACATCCTTCAAAACTCCGCCCCCCCCTTCACCGGTTATTCGACTCACATGATTCACTTGATAGAAGGATACATTTCCCTCCACAGCTGTCAGATTTTGTCCCCCTCAGAAACGGGTTTTTTTATAGTTTCCGCGCACAGACTGACTAAAATCACCCTGTTGACCCTGATAGCTACACTGTAGGTGTAAGGGGAGTCGCCGACCTATATCCTTAATGAGGACACACAACTCGTAGTACGCGCGATCGGAGTATCACACACAGCTTGCAAAGATGAGTTTCGACGAAATCTTCGATCTCACAGCTGGAGTGTATTTTCATTTTTTATAACACAAGGGCACCGCATGGGCGCCGGCATTCGCCGGCGCCCATGCTTCGGGTAGGGCAGGGCAGCACTTCGACAGCTCAAGGTGTAGCTGTCCGATTTGGCATGCATTGAACTTTAAAGTAGTGCCAAAAGTTTAATACGAACATGGGATCATGAAAGTAATGATTTGACAGAAAAAAATCGTAATATTATTCAACAAAGAAGGCAAGGATAGGCGAAACATACTGTTAAATGCGCCGTCAAGCAAAAGTTGGCGTCTATGAAACAAAAATACGGAAAAGAGTATTATTGAGAACCTGCGTCGCCTCTAGGCGGAACCAAAAGAGGCCTTGGCATTAATGAAGAGACTGCACTGCTGTCCCCGTGGCAATGGAGGTTCGAAGTCGACAGGATGCAAAGTCGGTTTGCATCAAACAAACGTCGACATCATGGGGCCATGTCAGCCGACGAGGTTTTGGAAGAAGATTGCTTTGTTTGTTACGTGAAGGCTGTCGCATTGATTGGTCTGCGTGGTTGCGGGCGAGGAGAAAACGTAGAAGAGGAGGGCGATTTCTCGTTGAGGCGGCGTTGTCTAAGATAGGTGCGGGGATGGCTTTGCTCGTACGGGAGGTTGGCGTAGCGCTTCTTCTCTGTTTTTTCTCGGGAAGGCGGGATATATATGTGTGTCTGCTATCTTTGCTTCGTGGGTGCTTTCACGTTGTCGGAATCGGACGCGTCCCCTCAATGCATAATTTCCGGAGTGTTTACCATTACGACTGCTGATGATAGTGCCGTTCGTATTTTCTAGAGACTGACATATCATCTACTGGTGGTAGTAATAATTTACCGTTGCAACATTTTTTTTTCTTCATCCCATATATCATCCCCGCACCAGTTATTCGACTTACAGGATTCACTTGATAGAAGGATACATTTCCTTCCACAACTGTCAGATTTTGTGCCCCTCAGAAACGGGTTTTATAGTTTCCGCGAACAGACTGCCTAACAGCACCCTGTTGGCCCTGATAGCTACACTGTAGTTGTAAGGGGAGTCGCCGACCTATATCCTTAATGAGGACACACAACTCGTAGTACGCACGATCGGAGTATCACACACAGCTTGCAAAGATGAGTTTCGACAAAATATTCGATCTCACAGCTGGAGTGTATTATTTCACTTCTTATAATACTCGCTCTCCCTTACTCAAACGCCCCACCAAATATCGAAATCCGCCAGATTAATATACACTTTACACACAGGATATCACCTCATTATCTTTCGAGAGCCATCCATGCCGCTGCTTCCTCCCCCCGCCGCCCCGAACGCCCCCTTCTTCCCCATCACCCACACCATCGCCTAGACCTAGCACCACACGTATAACAAACCCCTCACCTAAAACCCTTCCTTTCCCCCCCCCCCCCTCCCCGCCGCCCCCCCGCCCCCACCCCCCACCTTCCCCCCCCCCAACCCATCCCAACCCCACCCCCTCGAACACTCCACCCTCTCTCTACTCACTGATTGTACGACTTACCCTAGGATATACATGATAAACTGATGCATTCTTTCCAAAACCGTCACATTTGTCCCGTCAAAATAATGTATAGTTTCCACGCACATATTGAGCTGCCCCACACGCCCCACCCCCGCCCCAACCCCCCCCCCCCCCCAATAATAAACTGGTGCCAAAACCGTCAGATTTATCCCCTTGAAAGGATTATAACTTACATGCACAAATTGCCCCCCCCTCCCCCCCCCCCCCCCCCCCCCCCCTCCAAACCCGCTCGCTTTTGATCAAAACCAGGCCCGCACGTTCTTCAAAACTCCGCCCCCCCCCCTCACCGGTTATTCGACTTACAAGATTCACTTGATAAAAGGATACATTTCCCTCCACAGCTGTCAGATTTTGTCCCCCTCAGAAACGGGTTTTATAGTTTCAGCGCACAGACTGACTAAAATCACCCTGTTGACCCTGATAGCTACACTGTAGTTGTAAAGGGAGTCGCCGACCTATATCCTTAATGAGGACACACAACTTGTAATGCGCGCGATCGGAGTATCACACACAGCTTGCAAAGTGAGTTTCGACGAAATCTTCGATCTCACAGCTGGAGTGTATTTTCATTTTTTATAATAATATTGGACAGAGTGATGCGTGTACGACTAAACTTGCCAACGGCACTCGAACTGCACTTTAAGCTATCTGCTGTAGTTCTGGTTGATACTAGTTGCTGCATTATGTGCTAGAAGTTTCGCCCTTTGGCTACTGCTGCTACACCTGCTGTTGTGTGCTTGCCAATGTCGTCAATTGGCGTTCATGCTCGTCGTACATACTGCTGTTCTTACCGAGTACGTACGGGTTTCCTCGTACCTCAACCGTACGTACGACGACGAGCTCAAAACAGAAGGAAGGTGACATGAATTGGCATGGACAATGGCCGCATAGAAGCGAGCACAGCGAGATAGTTCGCTGCGATTCAACCACACTCGTTCATGCCTACAGCAGAGGCTGCCTGGAGTGTCAGCGGCCGTGCTAAAGCCAGGGCCAAAGGCCGAAGAGACGGCTCTACCTGCTTGGTCTTGTCTCGAAATTCTGTTATAGTCTATATTGGACAGAGTGATGCGTGTACGAATAAATATGGCAACGGCACTCGCACTGCACTTTGAGCTATCTGCTGTAGTTCTGGTTGATACTAGTTGCTGCATTATGTGCTAGAAGTTTCGCCCTTCTGCTACAGCTGCTACACCTGCTGTTGTGTGTTTGCCAATGTCGTCAATTAGCGTTCATGCTCGTCGTACATACTGCTGTTCTCACCCAGTACGTACGGGTTTCCTCGTACCTCAACCGTACGACGACGAGCTCAAAACAGAAGGAAGGGGACATGAAATGGCATGGACAATGGCCACATAGAAGCGAGCACAGCGGGATAGTTCGCTGCGAATCAACCGCACTCGTTCATGCCTACAGCAGAGGATGCCTGGAGTGTCAGCGGCCGTGCTTAAGTCAGGGCCAAAGGCCGAAGAGACGGCCCTACCTGCTTGGTTTTGTCTCGAAATTCTGTTACGTAAAAGTATCATGATTTGGGAGTTTTTTTGTCACGATACGTTTTGCGGTCGGTAATTTGCGTCACGAAGTTGTTGGATATCGTCGGTAAGTTGTGTCACGTTTTAGGTGAACCCACACTAAAAAATTGAATGTCCAGCTGGCAAAACGAGCAGAAACAAAAGCAATAAAAATGCCGAGCAAGAAACCAAACGAACTAGTAAAAAAGTACAGCAAAGAAACTAACGCTCGAGAGTATGCCACCGCAAAATTCCAAACATTATCACGTACCGTTTGGAAATGATGCCAATTTTGTAAATCATTCAGGCGTTGCAGCCATTAAGATTCAACAATTTTTCCAAAATTCCTCCTCGACATGCGGTATTTTGCAACTTCTCGCTTGTCTCGCTCGGCATCCGTCCGCGTTTACGTCGATGTGCGGAACGGACACGGCAGGGCGAGGGGCGTTGGAGCCGCCCCCCGAAGGGGGCGCTCGAACCAAGCTATATTCGACCGAGAATTCCAGTTCCGCGAATCGCATACTTCGGCCGAGACAAAAAACTCCTGACCAAATAATACATGACACCAAAGAAGGATTTTATATATGTTTACAAGGGCTCCGCAAGGGCGCCGGCATTCGCCGGCGCCCATGCTTCGGGTAGGGCAGGGCAGCACTTCGACAAGTTAAGGTGTAGCTGTCCGATTTGGCATGCATTGAACTTTAAAGTAATGCCAAGAGTTTCATACGAACATGGGATTATGAAAGTCATGCTTTGACAAAAGAAAAAACGTAATATTATACAATAAAGAAGGCAAGGATAGGCGAAACAAACTATGTTAAATGCGCCGTCAAGTAAAAGTTGGCGTCTGTCAAACAAAAATACCCAAAATAGTATTATTGAGAACCTGCGTCGCCTCTCTAGGCGAAACAAAAGAGGCCTTGGCATTGATGAAGAGACTGCACTGCTGTCCCCGTGGCAATGGAGGTTCGAAGTCGACAGGATGCAAAGTCGGTTTGCATCAAACGTCGACGTGAGGACATGTCAGCCGGCGAGGTTTTGGAAGAAGATTGCTTTGTTTGTTACGTGAAGGCTGTCGCATTGATTGGTCTGCGTGGTCGCGGGCGAGGAGGAAAACGTAGAAGAGGAGGGCGATTTCTCGTTGAGGCGGCGTTGTCTAAGATAGGTGCGGGGATGGCTTTGCTCGTACGGGAGGTTGGCGTAGCGCTTCTTCTCTGTTTTTTCTCGGGAAGGCGGGATATGTGTGTTTGCTGTCTTTTCTTCGTGGGTGCTTTCACGTTGTCGAAATCGGACGCGTCCCCTCAATGCATAATTTCCGGAGTGTCTACCATGACGACTGCTGATAGTGCCGTGCGTATTTTCTAGAGACTGACATATTATTTACTGGTATTAATAGCAATAATAATGTACCTTCGCAACATTTTTTTTTCTTCATCCATGTATTATCCCCGCACCACTCTCGCGCTCCCTCCCAGTAGTAGCTCAGATCCGGGGTCACATAGCGGGCCCTCCTCCTCCCTCCCTCCTTCGGCACGTGCTTTCATTTTTACCGCGAGGAGAATCCAGCATTTTCTTCCCTCGTCGACTCGAATCGAACCAACCCACGCTGCTAGGCGCTCTCAGCAGCTAGTTGATCCCTGTTTTTTTTTTTTCATTTTTGCAAATAAAGTCAAATCTCATCGTGGTGGGTGTCGAACTCAAGGACAACCAAACGTTGGTAGTATTCGAGGGTAAAACCACTATTATTAATAGACCACCGGGGCGGCCGGCTGACAATTTATTAAAACAAAACAGGATCTTTGCATAGAGATTACATTCCCTCCCCCATATTGAGTGTATGATATTACGATGGTTGACGCGATATGTACAGAATACAGCGCCAAATACCTAAATATCAGCGTACGCGGAGTTTTAGATATATATCATGAATAACGAACGACCGCGACGGCAGAGCACGGCAAAGCATAGCGCTGCGCTCTGCTGAGCTAGCGGTGCGCTGCTGAGCTGAGCCGCAGGGCATCGCAGGGCACTGCACGGCGCTTCGTTGCTGTAAGCTATAGCGCTGCGATGGGGTGCTGGGCGATGTCAACCTGATGAGCCAAGCCCAGATCTCAGCCGATGAAGCTTCGTCAAGTACAAAACAAATGGTGCGAATCAAAGAAAAGCTAAAGCTGGACCGTTCCGCAACTAATGCACAGGCGGCAAAATTAGCGGCAAATGGTAGGAGGTTCAACTTACTAGACAAAAAGGAAGAAACATCGCGAAAAGGTTCAAAATCGTGTTGGCAGAAAAACCAAATTTGCAGGAAACAGCTGAAAGGTCAAGAAACAGGCAATATTATTTCCGTTGTTGTTGTTGTCGTTCTCACATTAACTCGCATAATCAAGTCCGTGGTCACAGGACAGGCTCCAGTCACTCTGGAGCTGAGGAATACCCTTGGAGAAAAACACAAACCAAAGGTGGTACACGCATGAATCACAGCTGACGCAATTTTTGCCTCCACCAGAAACATATAAAAGTGAAATCGGGAGTCAGTCTACGATGTGCCAGGTCCATGCTGGTGCATACGTCTCATTACTCGAGCCTGGAAAAACCGACTATACCGCTTGCCACCCAAGAAAGACTACCACGCATATATTACACGTGGTATCTATCACTACGCATACGCACAACAAACGCTAGTCAATTGGCAAAAAGAAACAAACACAGAAGAGAAAGGAAAGGAAATGGGTGCATGGGGCCAAGAAAAAGAAAAGGTAAATACATTTTGAGGGGTCTACTGGCGAGTCTGCCACCAGAACGATGCCACGTGGTTTTTCGACGATCTACAGCAGTACTACGAACGACTTCCGATACACCTACCGAAGCACGGACTACCGGCGAATTACGCGATCGACAGCTGGCTGTGGTTGTCACGTGTCTCTGTGTTGGGGGCCCCTGTGCGCTGCCTCTTGTTGGCTCTTGTTTCGGTAAAGCATGCGGTTTGCTCCATGGTCTCACGGCAGCAACACACCAGAATCAGAACGTCCGCTCGTACGACGTATCATTCTTACAGGAAATGCAATGTTTTCTTTCTCTTTCAATATGAAGATCAAATGGTTGTTATATATTGGACAGAGTGATGCGTGTATGACTAAACTTGCCAACGGCACTCGAACTGCACTTTGAGCTATCTGCTGTAGTTCTGGTTGCTACTAGTTGCTGCAGTACGTGCTAGAAGTTTCGCCCTTCGGCTACTGCTGCTTCACCTGATGTTGTGTGTTTGCCAATGTTGTCAGTTGGCGTTCATGCTCGTCGTACATACTGCTGTTCTCACCCAGTACGTACGGGTTTCCTCGTACCTCGGCGACACGACGACGAGCTCAAAACAGAAGGAAGGTGACATGAAATGGCATGGACAATGGCCACATAGAAGCGAGCACAGCGGGATAGTTCGCTGCGAATCAACCGCACTCGTTCATGCCTACAGCAGAGGCTGCCTGGAGTGTCAGCGGCCGTGCTAAAGCCAGGGCCAAAGGCCGAAGAGACGGCTCTTCTACCTGCTTGGTTTTGTCTCGAGATTCTGTTATATATTGGACAGAGTGATTCGTGTACGACTAAACTTGCCAACTGCACTCGTACTGCACTTTGAGCTATCTTCTGTGGTTCTGGTTGCTACTAGTTGCTGCAGTATGTGCTAGAAGTTTTGCCCTTCAGCTACTGCTGCTGCACCTGATGTTGTGTGTTTGCCAATGTCGTCAGTTGGCGTTCATGCTCGTCGTACATACTGCTGTTCTCACCGAGTACGTACGGGTTTCCTCGTACCTCGACGGCACGACGACGAGCTCAAAACAGAAGGAAGGTGACATGAAATAGCGTGGACAATGGCCACATAGAAGCGAGCACAGCGGGATAGTTCGCTGCGAATCAACC
This sequence comes from Undaria pinnatifida, assembly GCA_012845835.1. NCBI lineage: Eukaryota > Phaeophyceae > Laminariales > Alariaceae > Undaria > Undaria pinnatifida. The sequence goes on along the minus strand of JABAKD010000016.1, from coordinate 3,108,927 downwards.
GCACTCGTTCATGCCTACAGCAGAGGCTGCCTGGAGTGTCAGCGGCCGTGCTAAAGCCAGGGCCAAAAGCCGAAGAGACGGCTCTACCTGCTTGGTTTTGTCTCGAGATTCTGTTATATATGGGACAGAGTGATTCGTGTACGACTAAACTTGCCAACCGCACTCGTACTGCACTTTGAGCTATCTGCTGTGATTCTGGTTGCTACTAGTTGCTGCAGTATGTGCTAGAAGTTTCGCCCTTCGGCTAATGCTGCTGCACCTGATGTTGTGTGTTTGCCAATGTCGTCAGTTGGCGTTCATGCTCGTCGTACATACTGCTGTTCTCACCCAGTACGTAAGGGTTTCCTCGTACCTCGACGGCACGACGACGAGCTCAAAACAGAAGGAAGGTGACATGAAATAGCGTGGACAATGGCCACATAGAAGCGAGCACAGCGGGACAGTTCGCTGCGAATCAACCGCACTCGTCCATGCCTACAGCAGAGGCTGCCTGGAGTGTCAGCGGCCATGCTAAAGCCAGGGCCAAAGGCCGAAGAGACGGCTCTACCTGCTTGGTTTTGTCTCGAGATTCTTTTACATGAAAATGTCATGATTCCATGGTTTGGGAGTTTTTTTGTCACGATACGTTTTGCGGTCGGTAATTTGTGTCGCGAAGTTGTTGGATATCGTCTGTATGTTGTGTCACGTTTTAGGTGAACCCACACTAAAAAAATGAATTTCCAGCTGGCAAAACGAGCAGAAACGAAAGCAATAAAAATGCCGAGCAAGAAACCAAACGAACTACAGTGGGGGTTGCGGTTTAAGATAGCCTAGTTTTAGAGAATCACGTGTTTACGAGAGTCGAAAATGGCTTGGCACACCTTATCGTAAACCGAACATCGATTATCTTAAACCGAACATACCCCCAACCCCGCCTGCCCGTGTAGTGCTGTAGCCTGGAAACCCTGAGTAACTGCCACCCGTAGGCATGTAGGCATACAGCAGAACAAGGTAGACACACAGCTCACAGCTTTACTGGCTGTAGCACAATGCCCTGCGCCGCGGGTTTGAAGTGCGCTGTGGTTCCGGACCACACGCCGGGCCCTCCGAACTTTACGACTCACAGATGCCGTGTCTGTCAAGTCTACCTTCATGGAATCTGCGGTTTGGCGGACCCGTGTGGCGACAACGAGATGCAACGTGTTTGCCGCGGATGTGTCAACCCCGACAAGTGATGCCCATGCTGCTTCACCTCTCTGTGTTATGTTGGCTGCTCACAGGGTATAGATGATGTTGGAATAACCCTGCCAAAGAGAACAATTCATTCGACAATAATATACTCTACGTAGCCTGGTGAGCTCATCTCACGCAGGTGTTTCTTCTTTATATTTACTTTTGTTTTAATATACTCCGCGAGTACGCAACAAGGAAGGATCGTGCTGCGTGCCGGCCCTCCAACGCACGGTAAATATTGCGTAAACAATACGAAAAGCGCTTTCAACACTTCGAATAGGCACAACGGCAACATCCTGCCCTTTAAGCGCTCTTGACCCCAGGCCCGGGCTCTCTAAAACCCATATGTTCTGTTATAGATAAGTTTATTTTAACCCAAAATCTCGCTTTAAGATAAAACATATCTTAAAACCGATTTAGGAGAGCTACGTGTTTGAGATAGTTTTCGTCGGTATGGCACACCGCTATCTTAAACCGCAACCCCCACTGTAGTAAAAAAGGTACAGCAAAGAAACTAACGCTCGAGAGTATGCCACCGCAAAATTCCAAACAGTATCACGTACCGTTTGGAAATGATGCCCCAATTTTGTAAATCATTCAGGCGTTGCAGCCATTAAGATTCAACAATTTTTCCAAAATTCCTCCTCGACACTCGCTCGTCTCGCTCGGCGCCCGTTCGCGTTCACGTCGATGTGCGGAACGGACACGGCAGGGCGAGGGGCGTTGGAGCCGCCCCCCGAGCCGCCCCCCGAAGGCGGCGCTCGAACCAAGCCATATTCGACCGAGAATTCCAGTTCCGCGAATCGCATAATATAACCCCTTTAGAGCCCCCAAATCGCTCCCTATACTAAATTCGAATACATTTGTCCCCAAAACGGGTTTCCAGTTGTAACGGAGTCAAAAAATTCCTGACCAAAGTCCATGACACCAAGGAATGACTCGATATCCAGGGAATGGTTTTATATGTGTTTATTTGGTATTCAGGAGCGTGTTGTTGTTGTCGTTGTTGTTGTCGTTGTTGTTGTTGTTGGTCTTGTTGTTGTTCTTATCTCACATTACCTTATTATGTCAAACATCTAGAGTTGGTGGTCAGATAAAGGTACTGAAGCCCTAGGAAGATCCGAAAAGCCAAATGAAATCAAAATCGTCTGGGAAATACTACGCTTTCCCGCCTAAAAAGGCAGGATATGAGTAAGTAAGGCGCACAAACAAGTGAAATTATCAAATGTGCAAACTGGACTCACACGGCCGCGGGTATCCACTCAACTTCGGCAAAGAGTTCCCCCGTTCCCACAACCAACCAACTCGCGGCTACAAACTACAGCGGTTGGGCTGCCTGCACCTTACGAACCGCACGGTAGTCGTGAGCACAGACGAACGCGTCTGCTGTCTGGAGTGTTGTCAGAGTGACGACCTGCGGGCATGCAGTGAAAAAAGAGCAATCGAAATATAAACCTTAGTCTATACAAATAATAATGATCGCCCTGTCTTCCCGGGTATCTGACAGGTTGCAGCGCAGCTACGACGCCCGTGCCTGAAAATATTTAATAGGAAATTGGGGGGGGTCGTTTCGTGTGAAGGGTGTGTGTGTGTGTTCTTCACATTAAACCGTTCTTCTACTCGTCGACATCCAGCACACCCAGTGTCCGTACTGATTCTTCACCCTAGAAAGATCAGCTCTGTGGTCACAAGCTACGACACAGAGATAATGCATCGTAATGCATTCGACAACGCAATGTCATGCCCTAGTACTGGGTACGACAGGCACAACATACATACGTCAGCAACAGAAATATATTGGAAGAGAGACTACGAAATAAACAAAAACAAAAGCAAAAACAAAATAATAATAAGAAAACAAATAAAAACAAAGATAAAAATAAAACAAAAATTACACAACTCTATCAACACAAAAAAAAATCAGTGACGTAAGTAACATGTTGTAATATTGCCCGAGTACTACCAGTAAGTAACATTGTAGTAGAAAATACATACGGCACTGTCAGCAGTCGCCATGGTAGACACTCCGGATATTATTTTTTGAGGGGACGCGTCCGATTTCGAAAACGTGAAAACACCCGGGAAGCAAAGACAGCTGATACACATATCCCGCCTTCTCGAGTAAAAACAGAGATGAAGCGCTACGCCAACCTCCCGTACGTGCAAAGCCACCCCGCATCTATCTTGGACAACGCCGCCGCAACGAGGGATAACCCTCCTCTTCTTCGTTTTCCTCTTCGCCCGTGACCACGCAGACCAATCAAAGCGACAGCCTTCAGGTAATAATAAACACCTGGTATGTAAGTTTTGCAAAACAAAAATGATAACACGGCAGCCCACCCACCCACCACGGACGACGCAGTGCACGCTTCACCCACCCACCGACCAAACCTTTACTACATACAGCAGAACAGCAGTGCAGCAGTGCGTACATCAGAACAGCAGTGCAGCAGTACGTACAGCACAGCAGAACAGCAGTGCAGCAGTACATATACCAGAACAGCCGTGCAACAGCAATGCAGTACATACACCAGAACAGCAGTACATACACGTACGTCAGTACAGCAATGCAGCAGTACCTAGAGCAATACACCTGACAGGCGAGCAGCAGCCGATTTGTTGGTTACAATGCTCCCGGGCTGGGCGGGATTCGCCAGTATTGTTAGGCCAAGCGAAAGGCGCTCGCGTTGCCGATTCTGCGCACGGCGAGCGGCGACGGCTGGACGCTGCTGTGTTTGGTCCTGGTGTTGTGTGCTTGCTGTTGACGCAGGCGCGCTTGTGGTCTCGGGTCCATGACTGTGTCCATGGCTCAAGCCAAAAAGCAATTCGAAAGTTTAATTATAGTTGGAGCTCGAAAAAAAAAAAATTAGCAGGCAGCGCATTGGGCAGCGACGAAGAAAAAGCGGGCGGGGGGCAAGCGAGCCGTCCCCGGGAGGGCGATTTCCACGCCCCCCTCTCGCCGAAGTGGGGCACCGACGGCCGTTTTTTCGCCGGCATGTCGTAGTGCTGCTGTGCGGATGGGACGTGGCGGCACCGCGAGGCCGCCTGAGGCCGAGTGGAGCTCGGGAGTCGCCGCTTTTTTGGGAGGGTGTTTTAACCAAGACATTTTCAAATATCCAAAACGCCATGACCACCTTCACGACCACCTTAGCGTATTATATAATAAGGATTATAAATAATGAAAATACACCCAGCTGTGAGATCGAATATTAAAGTTTGCCGAAACTCATCTTTGCAAGCTGTGTGTAACGTATTATTAAAACCCCAGGATATACATGATAAACTGATGCATTACTTCCAAAACCGTCACATTTATCCCGTCAAAATAATGTATAGTTTCCACGCACATATTGAGCTGCCCCACACGACCCCCCCCCCGCCCCAACCCCCCCCCCCCAATAATAAACTGGTGCACTTTTTTTTTTTTTTTTCTTCCAAAACCGTCACATTTATCCCCTTGAAAGGATTTATAGCTTACATGCACATATTGCCCCCCTTCCCCCCCCCCCCCCCCCCCCCCCCCCTCCAAACACGCTCGCTTTTGATCAAAACCAGCCCCCCACGTCCTTCAAAACTCCCCCCCCCCACCCTCACCGGTTATTCTACTCACAAGATTCACTTGATAAAAGGTTACATTTCCCTCCACAGCTCTCAGGTTTTGTCCCCCCCAGAAACGGGTTTTATAGTTTCCGCGCACAGACTGACTAAAATCACCCTGTTGACCCTGATAGCTACACTGTAGTTGTAAGGGGAGTCGCCGACCTATATCCTTAATGAGGACACACAACTCGTAATGCGCGCGATCGGAGTATCACACACAGCTTGCAAAGATGAGTTTCGACGAAATCTTCGATCTCACAGCTGGAGTGTATTTCCATTTTTTGTAATAAATAGTTGATGCCATCGACGTGGTGGTTCGTGGTGTCTGTAATGGAGTGCCCTCCTCGGAGAAGGATAGTTTATGATAGATTCGACGTGAATCCATGTCATGGTTGAAGAAGTGAAACCACGAAATTATATGTCACATTCACGTCAAGGCCATCATAGATGAGAGATAATGATGTAGGTGACGATGATGGGACAAGCAGGATGCCCCTCATCTCACTACCCGGCGCTACCCTGCGTTACCCTGCGCTACCATTCTTTACCCTGCTTAGCCCTGTTATGTCGTCTGTCTTTTGGTATTCTATGGAGGGAAATGATGCATAAGCGTTGAGTCTATCCAGCAAGCCATTTGGAGAGACCAACCAAAGAAACCGGAACCCATGAGGGGCACGCTTCCCAACACCGACCAACCACGCATCCCCCACTCGGAGTACCTAAACATGTCATCTACTTTTGCTGCTGTGTTATGGAATATTAAATTGTTGCTGGCGGGCCGTTTTGCCTTGTTGTCTTCATCCTTGTCGTGACGTCTACTTGTTCACTCAATTTTTGTTCTTCCTAGGTGTGTACCCCAGAGCTCTTCCTGCCTCTTTCCTCCCACCTGTGCTCCTTTCTCCCTATTTCTTTCCTTTTTTTTTCTTTTTTTTTCTACGTACTCCTTCCTCCTCTTACTTCTTCCTTGTAAGCATCAGACATAAAGCCTGGTGTCTTGGCTTGCACATGTGTTCTGCCCTCGTATTCATTGCGGTTGGCCTTGCATGGTCAAATCACCCCACTATTGCTGTATTTCAATGCGTATCCCTATCTTGCAGTTTAATACCACAGAGAGAGCCAGTCTCTCGCTCTTAGAGGCATCGATACGCGATCACTGGTGGTGGTGCTGGATGTAGATGGGTGGAAATAACAGTGTAAATAACACTCATGAATACTACAAGGTTCCCCTGCGGGATGTAAGTGCCGAGGGGAGTGGCGCAAGGACACATTATTTTCACTACTACCGGACGCAATTATTACCATTTTTGTTTGTACGTCATACAAAAAAACTTGCCCGGAAAAATTCGTAATCAAGTCGCATTTTACCCACACAGCAGTACGTCTTGGGTGTACTCAATGAATGGCAGTACTTTTAGCACTTTTTGGGTATTCTCGATATAGACGTGCCCACGACCCATCTGTTATTATTGAGAAAATGCACACAGCACAACTTGATAACACACAAAAACCTTTACACCGTATGATATGTGTGATTTCAAGCAGAGCGTCACAATTCGAACTCCAGCTTAGGGACCGCCAGGAAGCGAGAAGGGGCACGTGTGGCGTGGGATGCGGCACGTATTAAGAACGAGGGAGCATGAGGATAATAACACTTGACACATACATTCGTACATGCTACGATGACAAAAAAAGCAACTCGCCGCCGTGAAGATAGGATACAGCACGCGCACGCACATGGTCCTACCTGTAGCGTTTTGCTCTCCGCACGTTGTCTGCTGTCGGCCATCTGCGATCTTCGCAGGAACCACAGAAAAACTACAAGTTAAAGAACTGCCTCTGTGGACGTCAATTTAGATATATAAGGATATGTTGGTATAGACTATAATGACTACCATTACAAAGGTCCCTATGTTTCCGCACCGATGGACACGCGCACCCAGAGTGGCAGCATAACAGAAACGTGTGGTATGGTGGGGTGGCAAATATTAATGACAGGCTCGGACACAAGCAACTCGCCGCAGCATAGATAGCGAGGATACGCCAAGCGCACATAAATGGTGCTGCTGCTGTTCGGCAGGGTTGTAGCATTGGGCTCTCCGCATGTTGTCTGCTGTCTGTCATCTGCGAGTTTAAATAAATAGTGCTATACCGCTGCTGCTGTGGGGTAGAGTTGTAGCGTTGTGCTCTCTTGGTATGGTACGATATCATCTACGAAGCACACCAACATGAACATGAATACAAGAATCGTTCGAGTACTAATATCACATGCAAACGATCCTTACACTTTACGCCGGCATGTCACTTGACACTTGGCAGAAGCAGCAGTAGCAGTAGCAGCAGCGAAAGGTAGTGTCGTATAGGCGAGTAAAGCATCGCAGGCTAGCGCTGTGCTCTCCGCATGTTTTCTGCTGTCTGTCATCTGCGATTTTACATAAATGGTGTTGCCTACCGCTGCTGCTGTGCGGCAGAGTTGTAGCGTTGTGCTGTCTTGGTATGGTACGATATCATATAAGAAGAACAACAACATGAACATAAATATAAGAAACGTTTGAGTACTAATGTAATATTCAAACGACCCTTATACTCTACGCCACCATGTCACTTCACAGAAGCAGCAGAAGCAGCAGCAGCGAGGAGAGGTAGTGGCGTATAGGCGGGTAGAGCATCGCAGGCTCCGATCAAAGTTATCACCGACAACAACAGCAGGCACACGCGCATAGAGTTGCAGGCTGCTGCCGCTAGGGGGCTGGACTGCTGCTGGGCGCTGTGCGGCAGAGTTGTAGCGTTATGCTCTCTTGGTATAGTACGATATAATGCAAGAAGCACACTATCATGAACATAAATATAAGGAACGTTTGAGTACTAATGTGATATTCAAACGATCCTTACACTCTACGCCGGCAAGTCACTTCACAGAAGCGGCAGAAGCAGCAGCAGCGAGAGGTAGTTGTTAAGATACGGCCTCGAATGTAACTATGCGAAGTGAGATTATTGAAAGGAAAAGGAGTGTTCGCTGACTCATTTGCTGACGCTGATGTGTGCTGGTTACTGGTGTTTGTGGTGTCAGTACAGTGGCTCGCGATCAAGGAGAATGAACTTTTATTAGTGTCCCTACAGCAAATGGTTGAGAACAGGGGAATGAGACTGATCCGATGTGGATCGTTTTGTTGCTCATTTTGCTCCAAAATGCTACAGAACACGTCATTATCTGTAGCCATCCATGACGTAGCTTTAACCCCCCCCCCCCCCCCCCCCCCCAACGCCCCCTTCTTCCCCACCACCCGCACCATCGCCTAGACCTATCACCCCGGGTATAGCCAACCCCTACATATTTGCGACCTAGAGCTGTTAAAAACCCTTTTGCCCCCCCCAACCCCCCCCCCCCCCTACCCCGTCGAACACTCCGCCCTCTCCACCACACTGGATGTACGACTTACAGGATATACATGATAAACTGGTGCATTCCTTCCAAAACCGTCAGATTTATCCCCTTAAAGGATGAGTAGTTTCCACGCACAGATTGAGTACCCCCCCCCCCCCCCTCTTGTTCAAACCCATGCCCCCGCGCCCTTCAAAATTCCGCCCTCCCTCACCGGTTATACGACTTACAGGATACACTTGATAAACTGATGCATTTCTTTCCACAGCTCTTAAATTTTATCCCCCTCAAAAACGTTTTTTTTCATAGTTTCCGCGCACAGACTGACTAGCATCACCCTGTTGACCCTGATAGCTACACTGTAGTTTTAAGAGGAGTCACCGACCTATATTCTTAATGAGGACACACAACCCGTAATACGCGCGATCGGAGTATCACGCACAGCTTGCAAAGATGAGTTTCGATAAAATCTTCGATCTCACAGCTGGAGCGTATTTTTATTTATATGATGACTTTTCCAATTTCCAACAACACAACAGTACTTCAACAGTACCTGTAGGAAAATCAGGCTCTCCTCAAATCAAAGTCTATCTAGACTACCTTCACTAGGAAAGACTCACTTCTTCTTGAGCTCCCCGTGCCTCCTCTGCCGTTGCTCTGCCTAGCCGGCTACTTTCGTCTTCAACTGACACTTGTCTTTTCCTCTCTTTGAGATTGTCCTATTTTTTCTGTGCAATAACCCATGCAAACATCACCAAACTACTGAGTTTTGGTGTACATTTTCCCGTTGGTTCCTCTCAGTTCATAATTCATCTCTTCCTTATTTCGGTAAAACATGTGATTCGTTATGAACTAAGTACGTCATAGAACAACAACTGAACAAAGAGGATAAACGGAATTCTTGCTCATGAAGAATTTGCAATTTCCCTCATCAAACATCCAATTCTCCCTAATTGAAACCTTCTGTCTCCAGTCTAATTACAAATGAACCCTTTTCCTATACTATTTCCTAGTAAATTGCCAATCTCACCACACTCACCTGTGGAAGAGTCGTGATGCCGGGAAGGTGTGAGGGAAGGGATGCAGGGGTATCAGCTTCGCTTGGAGACAGCACCAGTTCTTCTTTGTAGATTTCTTATTTTTGGCGTTGAGCAATGAGAAGCTCGAGGAGACAGGAAAGGAGGAGGAGTGAGGGCATGGGGGTGGGGTGAGGCTCACAGAGTTCGCTTTACCCCAGCATTGCTGCTGTGCTCTCTTCTGGACCTTTACCTATGGAACGTGCAAGGAGCGTTCTCCTTGATGTTCTATATTCCCATGAGCGTTTAACGCGCTTATTTCTATCTATACTGTCCAGAGGAGGAACGTTCCATTACCGAGAACGCTCCTGTGGTACAAGCTAGCTAGATACTACGGGTTATCTTCTCCACTAAGAATGTTTAATTTAAGAGAATCCTCTTGTGGCCAATAGACCATGACTCCACGGGCTATCTTACCGAATATCTTGCCAGCTGTACTGACACTCTATTACATTAGCCCACCCTGAATAGTCGTATATGCAGACCTCAAGACGGTCGAAGGGTGACGACATAGTTCATCCTAAAAGACCGGGAAAGGTGGTCGAAGATGCGGCTATTCGAAACAAAGACATGAAGCTATAGATTCCGCCACGCCTCGTAATGAGGTCTAAACATCAAGGATGGGGCCATTCACTAATTAAGAAGATCGCTGAAAGACAGGCCATAACAAGATAGAGGAAGACGGGAAACCCAGAATGGGGCAACCTAAGTAGAGCAACCGAAACTGAAAACGAAAAAGGAAACCTGAAGACGAAGCGAAGATGGCCAATAAAGGCAAAATCGAAGCGAAAACAAAGGGAAACAGAAATCATATTTTCGGAGCGATCTATGTGGGACCCAGGGAGGGGCGGACGGGGATTCGTTCGCCGTACAGGGTCGGTTACTCGAAAGCTCGCAAGGGAAAATCACCATAATTCGAAAGTATATATGACCCGGAGGCATTACGCGTAGCCGTGTGGCCAAGGCCCGAAGAAAATGGAAAATATCACGTAAGGCACAAAGAATGCGGCTAGGTTGCCGTAAGGCTCGCTAAACCTAAGGGGCTGCTAGAACCACTTGGTCGAGCGAACAACGTGGCGCCTTGGGAGGCCTGTTTGCGCTGGGAACAATACCGGCAAACGTAGCAAGGTAACTCAACCAACACGAACAGAAAGTCGGGGTGGCCAAAGAGGTACGCGAGTGGATCGGCCTAATTCGTCCAACACAGAAAAAATGTCAGCAGCGCTAAGCGACGGAGTTATCATGCCAAAACAACGCCTACAGGAAGCCAACTGACGCGTAATATAGCGCAGAATGGCAGCGCAACGTGTACACCCAAAAACAAAAACAGAAACGAAAAAGCACATAAAAGGGGAGAGCATAATTACCGCCGTGATTGGAAAGTTCACGGAAACCTGAGCACAGTTTCAGGGGGTCAACCGTGGCATGAATATGATTACCGAGAATCCGGCGGCCTTGCGGGGCGACAAAAGCTACCGTGACCCAAACACAAAGAAAACCCGAAGAAAAGAGAAGAAAAGAAAGGATGGCCGGTATTTCATTGGTCTTGCGAGTCTGCAAGGCTACCGGGGCCCTACTTGGCAAAGTGCGGAGAAAAACCGATCAAGCCTAAAGCTCGGCGATGCCATCAGAGCGAAGCGGCCCCGGCGGCGGTCAGGAAACAACACAAAGGTCAAGCGCCTGAGGGCAAAATCACTGAGTACCGGCGGAGGAATCGTGAAGTACAAACACAAATGAAGAAAAACAAACTGATGACCACGGTTCGGAAGCCTGAACGAAACGAGACTAGCGGAGGCCGAGGTGACAGATAGAAAACCAAAAGAACTTAAAAAGAGAGGGTGAGGAACACTAATAACACACGCTAGGCACGAGGCGGTCCTGGTTCGATAGCCATCACGGAGTGAGGCAAAGGAAGACCGGGTCGTCAGACGGGCGTCAGACGGGCGTACCTAAAATACTGCATACTGCAGAAAATCATAAATACCGCTCCACCACCACGAGTTGTCAGCCGTCACAGAATGGGACAGGTGGAATCGATGGTGGTGAGAAAAAGAGACAAACGCTGGCACGAAAAAAAAACCAAAAGCGGAGGTATTACGAGGGACACCACACGTGTGGTGTATGTTAAAACCATATTCGAAGCCTGATGGCGGTTGTAGGCTAACCACGAGAAGACATGACGAGAAGCCACTCTAGGTCGGAAAGATGACCACGATATTACCACTGAAGTTACTGCAGGTTGAAGGCTGACGATGAAGAATCATTCCCGAAGCTACTGTAGGTGAAAGGCCTAACTATGAGATAGTACTCTCAAAACTGTTGTATAAGGCTGACCGTGAAGAGCAAATCGCAAAACTACTGTAGAACCACCAAAAACAGATGAACACCCGAAACTAGCTGAGGGGGGGAGTTGGAGCGGTAGGGGCACCGCGAGAAACATCCGAGTGCCATAGCACCCCACGGGATAGGCTCCCATGCCCATGGCGTTGAAGGCACCACGATCCGGAGACGGCTTTTCGGGCGGTAGTGTATTGAGCTGGCTGGAGGTCAATCTTGATCGGGCCGGGGTCGTCCAGGAATCTGATGATGTAGGAACTACCCGGGCAAGGGTCCGGGGGGGTGTCGCGAAGAGACTTCCGGTGGTGCGCGGTGAGTGATCTTGCCTAACCACCAGAGGCCGTCACGTGCCTTGTACAAGACGTGTGCCCCGGAGGGAAGGGTGGAGTTGCTGAAACTGCGAAGCCAAAGGTCGCGGGGGACCAGGGTGTAGCCGGGGGCGAGGAAGAGTTGGCCTTGAGATCGGGAGAGCTCGCGGTGTGCGGCGCCGATGCGCATCTGGCGGTAGAGGCGGTTAGTCTGACGGTGTTGTTTCGGCTTTCCGGACCAGTAGAGTAGGATATGGCGCCTGAAGTGTTGGACGTCGAGCTCGCGTTCCCACGAGGGGCTGAGGAGTCCGGTCCAGTGGGTCTCGTATAGGACGGCGATGACCCCGCCGCGGCCGCGTACGAGTTGGTGGCTGGTGATCTGCTCAACCTCGAGGCGCTCTGGTGGTGGTGTGATGTCGTTGAGGGTGACGTGGTATGGGGGGGACTTAGCAGCGGAAACTGTGAAGACGTATGTTGTGAGGTCCGCGGGTAGGTGATTGGATATGTTGCTCGTGTCGTTGGGGTTGTGGCAGGGCTTGCATCGTCGGACGGAGACGCGTGGTTTGGAGTCCCGTCCCGGAAGGTCTGAAGGTAGATTGAGGAAGAGCAGCTTGCTTTGTAGGGGGCGATTGCCGGGGGTTTCGGAGGCGGCAGTCGGGCCTACCGCGAGGGTCTTGAAAGGTCCGTTCCAGTTCAACGAGAGCTTCGTCTTCAGAACGGTTGCATCGGTGCCCTTCTTAGCACCCTGACGGATAGTGGAGGCGGAGTTGTAGACCCAGGCTCAGCCGCCAACGGAGAAAGGGAGGGAGGCGAGGAGGGCGGCCATGATGGGCGCGTTGTGGCGTTGTAGAGGCGAGACGGCGAGTCGGTGGAGCTCGCGGACAAGGGAGCAGGCGCGTTGTTGCCGGTCGGTGGCAAGGTTGATGTAGACCAGGTAGTCGCGATCCAGGTTCTGGTGACCGCCGATGTTTTCGGGTTCGAAAACCGAGAGCGGGAGGCGGGGTAGGCGGCCGATGTGGAATTCGCTGGGCGCAAGTCCGGTGGCGACGTTGACAGAGTTGTTGTAGGCCGCCGACACGTGCGGCAGTAGCACGTCCCAGTCGGTTTGCTTCTCGTTGCCAACCATGGAGAGCATTTGGGCCAGTACATGGTTGACCCGCTCGACGCCGCCGTTGGTGCAGGCGTGATAGGCACTGGTGTTGACCTTGCGGATGCCAACGCGGTCGTAGACGATGGTCGCCAGCTTGGAGGTGAATTGATGACCATTGTTGGAGAGGAGCGTCACCGGGCACCCCCAGAGAGGGATTTGCTCGTTGAGTAGGATGTCGGCAGTTCCGGTGGCCGTGAAGTTCTCTGCTGAGACAGCGAACATATCGGCCCGGCGGCTGAAATGATCGGTAAATGAAAGGATGTGCACGTTCCCGCGCGGTGTGAGAGGTAGGGGCCCGAAGTAGTCGACGATGACGGTGATACTAGGGCCGTTGGGTAAAGAGAGGGAGAGGGTCGGCCAGCGAATGGTGTGTCGGGAGGTCTTGCGCGCCTGGCAGTGAAGGCAGCGGCGGATCCACCAGCGGGCGGAGACGTCCATGCCGATCCACCAGTAAAACCGTGCCAGCATGCGAACCGTCCGGGTAACTCCAAGGGGTAGGGAGGTGTCGGCGTGACATGTGTTCAGCACCCAGGGAGGGTGGGAATCGGGTGCGGGTGGCGGGAGGCTGTTCCGGGGTTGGGATGTGGACGGTCGTTGGACCAGGAGGGCTGTTTCGTCGTCAGTGAAGTGGAATCTTCTTTGGCGGCAAGAGCAAAGACGTCGGCGAGCAGTGGGCGCTGGGCCGAGGGAATGAAATTCAAGAGGTCAGCCGGCGGCGGAGAAGGGGAGTCCAACGATAGGAATCGGATGGCGGCGTAGCACACGGGCTCTGCGCGTTGTTCGCAGGCCCAGTCTCTGTAGGTGTAGCGATCAACGCGGGCGAGGAGGAAGGGGTCATCGTTGAGGTCGACAACAGGATACGGGAGCAGAAGCGTCGGCGTTGATGGGGGCGTCGAAGAAGACGTCGAAGGAGGGGCCGGCCTTGGTGGGGTAGGTGCGGGTGACGCGGGCGGCGTGGGGTGGCGGCTGGAGACGTTGTGGTCGGAGGAAGCCTTGGCTGGGCCCCGGCCGGGGGCGTGGGCGGTCGACGGATGGATGTAGGCCTTCTGGATACGGTTGGTTGCGGAGGGCGTCCGAACTCATAGTCTTCGGTAGGTCGGGGGGTTCCCGCGGCGGCGGCTGCACGATGACGGGTCCGAGAAGAGAACAAACCCAAAGACGGTGGTTCCGTGGCGCCAATGGAGGACAGCGGGGAGACGACGGGTGGCCTGGAAGCCGAGCCAGGAGGAGCGCCGGTGTTCACTGCGGCATTCTCGGGGCTGACGAGCGGCTTGGTGGTGGAATCGCGGGTCGAAATAGGCCCGACGAAGTTTTTGGGGGTGCCGTGGTGCTCTATGCGTGATCTCAGTTGGTGGAAGTCGCCATAGTCGTTGGCGGTGGAGGAAAGAGGCTGGATTGTTGGAATGAATTTTGAAGGGGGGGACACGAACCCACCCAAGCCGATGCTCGGTGTAGGCGGCTCGTTCGGTGCGAAGCCGCAAGGGCGGATGAGGTAGATGCCAACAGTGTCGGGGCCAGTGAGGCGGTTGCGTCCGGTGCGGTCGGCGTCGGTGGCTGGTTGTGGTAGGCGTGCAAGGAACTCGGCGTTGCCGTTGGCCGTACCTTTGCGGTACTCCAGTGTGTAGCTGTAAGCCGAAAGGAACTCTAGCCAGCGCCGGACGTGAGCATTGTGCTTGCCAACCTTGGCGATGTTCTCGAGTGCCTTGTGGTCCGAATATATTTTGAAGCGGGTGGACCACTTATGCCCGCGTAGTCGCTTGATCGCCCAGACGATGCTGCCGGCCTCGAGATCGAGGGGTGTCCATGAACGTTCCGAGTCCAGGGTGGCGTGGCTGATGTAGATGATAGGGCGGGCGGAGCCGTCAGATTGTTCCTGCTCAAGAGTCGCTCCAAAGCCGTCGAGGCTAGCGTCGCAGTAGAGGCGGAAAGGGCGAGAGTTATCGGCGACGGCGTCCCAGTCGGGGTAGACGAGAATCGGTGGCTCGGTAAGTTCGTGGAGGATGGCGCGGATGGTGGCTTCCATGGCGGGGGTGAATACGAAGGTGGCACCCAGCTTGAGTAGGGCGTTGATGGGGCGAAGGCATCTGGAAAGGTTTGGTAGGAAGTTGCCGTAGTAGTTGATGCCTCCGAGGAGTGATCGAACCTGTTTCTTGTCGGTGGGCATGGGCATTCTGGTGAGGGCGGCGACCTTGTCGGAGTTGGGGCTGTAGCCGCCAGCGGAGATGGTGTGCCCCAGGAAAGTCGGCGGTAGTGGCACCAATGTTGGCCTTGGAGGGAGAAAGTTTGAGGTGGTGCTTACGGAGGCGACTAAAAAGGGCTTGGACGTTGGCGACGTGGTCGGTGGGGTCGGGGTCGAAGACGATGATGTCGTCTAGGGACGCGGCGACGCGTTCCAAGCCTCTGATGACCTCGTTAATGACCTTAACGAACCAACCGGGGAAGGTACTGCTGCCTTGCGGCATCACAAGCCCCTCGAAGAGCCGGTCTGGCGTGCAAAACGCCGTCCAAGAGATGGTATCCTTGTCGATGGTGATTTGGTCGAACGAGGAGACCAAGTCGAAGAGGGAGAAAATGCGTCCTTTCCTAAATAATCGAAAACCTCGTCGACGCGGGGGATGGGAAGCTGTCCGCGCCCCCCTAAGGTCATGGCTACCTCTCACAGAACAAAGGTGTGCAAGGAAATTAGATTCTTCCAGTCCGAGATCGTTTCAAAATTTTGACGAGTATAGCATATAACCAGAAAATATTAATCAATAATTGCTACTTCAAAAAGGTCTCTTCTGAGCTAAATTCCCACCACATTCTCCCCAGTTGCTGTCAACCTCACTGATTGCCAAGCAAAGCCACTCATCGGTAGGACATCATGAAACTAATCTGGGCTGATCTAGTCCTTGAGCGATATTTGATTGATCCCAAAACAATGCAGAATCTTCGGTTGGGTCTCACGACGGGGCTAGTTTTGAGAAAATTTCCAACAACTGACCGATTTGATTGCAGCATGGGTCCTAATTAATTATCAAAGAAATATTCCGTCCTCCCAAAAACTTCAATATTCATCTCTCTTTTTCCCTTTTTTACTTATTCTTCGTCATGAATAAACTTCTTGCAACTCTTAGCGGTTTCATGTTCATGCCAACACCAAGTTCTTATTCCCTCACTAAATTTTTTCAACTTGTCCTCATACAAATGGACATTTTACCTCGTTCCCTAATCCAAAAGTTTGATCGTGTGTGGAAGCGCCTTGTTCGGTGCATCTTCAGCCACCATCACCATTCTTGCCAGCTGCCAACCTGCGCGAGTGGTTTTGAAATATATATATATATATATATATACGATCCGATGATGTCACGTGAATATGTTCCTGGCCTTCCCCTAACATCACAGCATACTTTGCAGCCCTTAGCTAAATGTCTTTCTCCCTTAGCACAAGCTAGCATACGCTTGGCAAGTTGAACCCTATATCGTCGGTATTTCGCATTTTTCACCTCCAATTTGTATCGGTTCACCCGCCCAATACCGCGACACTATGCTACCGTACTGTTCAAGATCCGTCTCATGTTCCCAAGTTTTTACTGTTACTTCATTCCAACTGGTATAGTATTGTACCGCGTTCTTTCCTCCTAAACCTTTCGAAATCCTATTATTCGTAATCGTTGTGGGCTTGATACGATAGTGGTCCAATTCCATACTAACGTCTTCTGCAGTCAGGTGGAAAGGTGGCGAACGCTCAGAATATTTATCAAGTACAAAGCTACTCATTGCCCATGACATAAATTTCGGTGCTTCCGCGCCCTCGTGGGGATTGTAACACTTTTTGCGCCTATACATAGATACTCTCGGCCGGGCTCATCCTCCCTGACCTCCAACAACAACAAATTGGGTCCAACATTTTTCCAATCACCACGTAGTTGTTCCCGGACCTACAAACAAATCTAATAAGAGCCAGTCCAACACTGCGCTAATTTAGCGGTCAAAGCGAATTTCTTTTTTCTTGAATCCGTTTCTCTCGTTTTTAGCACACTGTTGTATTTGGCAATACGTATCTCTTTCTTATAATTAGCTATGTCAGAAAATAATGGTAACTTTATGATGGCGGTGACAGTGCATGACCACATCACCTCGCCTGTTGTATTTGCCAATACGTATCTCTTTCTTATAATTAGCGATGTCAGAAAATAATGGTAACTACAAATATTCTAGCTTTCGATTCATGTACAATAACAAATTATGTAGATTTAACACGTTATTTACTACAACACCTAAACACTAGGTTGCATACTGCATCTAACATCAAACCTTCTAGAATAGTAAACATTACCAGGCAGATGATATAAAGGGATGTCTTCTTGCTACAACCGTCAGATTTGTCCCCTTTAAGGATTTATAGTTTCCGCGCACATATTGAAATGTCCCGCCCCCCCCCCCCTCCCCCGATCCCTCTTGTTCAACCCCCCCCCCCCCTTCCCCCCCCCGTCCCCCGATCCCCCCCCCCCCCCCCCCCCCCTCCTTTTTTTTTCCGCCCAGTTTGTTCAAACGCCCCACTTACAATCGAAATCGGCCAGAGTAATAAACACCTCTACGCAGTTGATATCACGTCATTATCGTTCTGACCACCCATGACGTAGTTTTCGTTCTTTCCCCCCACCCTCTCAACCTCCCCTCCTCCCACGCCCTCTTTTCCCACCACCCGCACGATCGCCAAGTCCTAGCACCACGCGTATAACAAGCCCCTACATATCTTTGATCTCACAGCCGGAGTGTATTTGAATATTATATGTGACCTAAACCTCATAACCCCCCCCCCCCCCCTTCTCGCTCTCCCTCGCTCAAACGCCCCACCAAATATCGAAATCCGCCAGATTAATAAACACTTCACGCACTGGATATCACCTCATTATCTTTCTAGAGCCATCCATGCCACTGCTCCCCCCCCCCCCAGCCCCCGCCCCGAACGCCCCCTCCTTCCCCACCACCCGCACCATCGCCTGGACCTAGCACCACACGTATGACAAACCCCTACATCTATGCGACCTAAAGCCCTTCCCTCCCCCCCCCCCCCCCATCCCACCCCCACCCCCTCGAACACTCCGCTCTCTACTCTCTGATTGTACGACTTACCCTAGGATATACATGATAAACTGATGCATTCTTTCCAAAACCGTCACATTTATCCCCTTAAAATAATGTATAGTTTCCACGCACAGATTGAGCTGCCCCACCCGCCCCACCCCCGCCCCAACCCCCCCCCCCGATAAACTGGTGCATTTTTTTTTTTTCAAAACCGTCAGATTTATCCCCTTAAAGGATTTATAGCTTCCACGCACAAATTGCTCGCCCGTCCGCCCCCCCCCTCCGTTCCCCCCCTTCCCCTTCCCCCCCCCTCCAACCCCGCTCCCTTTTGATCAAAACCAGGCCCCCACGTCCTTAAAAACTCCGCCCTCCCCTCACCGGTTATTCGACTTACAGGATTCACTAGATAAACGGATTCATTTCCTTCCACAGCTGTCAGCTTTTGTCCCCCTCAGAAAAGGGTTAATAGTTTCCGCGCACAGACTGCCTAACATCACCCTGTTGACCCTGATAGCTACACTGTAGTTGCAAGGGGAGTCGCCGACCTATATCCTTAATGAGGACACACAACCCGTAATACGCGCGATCGGAGTATCACACACAGCTTGCAAAGATGAGTTTCGACAAAATATTCGATCTCACAGCTGGAGTGTATTTTCATTTTTTACAATAGTATAATGAACCACGTGATCTGCGGGGCATGCAGGAAGCATAACAATGATAGCATCCTGTCCTCAGGCTACGCATCCTGCGCTGATTGGCTTATAATAGGTAGCTGCACTTTCGCATAAATGATACGATGGTTCTTAGGAGAACACTACTACTCGATGTGATTGGTTGTGTTGTGAGTTGGTCCATACTCCCACTTCAAGTATGGAATAAGTCAGACACGTGGCCTTGTAGAAGTGGCCGACGTTGGCAGTTAGCAGCTTGCACTCAGGACTGACGTTTGACATGGAGTTTTGGATACCTTACAAGTATGAGAGCCGGTATCTGGAGCTTGGCCAGAGCCAAGCTTCCACCCCCCCTCCTCTCCTTCCGCCGCTCGATCACTCTTGTATCCTGACCTAAATCAGCAAGCCTCGCTCGATAACAATAATATGATGATCTACTACTACCTGGTAGTATACTGCTGTCAGCTGTGGTCTGGCGATAGACATACCTGTCCCTTCTGAGGATCATATCGACAAGGATCCCGCAAGGCAAACACCTTAATACCTCCATTATTTCTGGAGCTACAGTCAACACTTCCAGTGCTGCTTCGAGCTGAACGAGTATCTTCTTGTTAATCCCATTTTTGGCTTGCTTTGTTATTGCTTGAATATCCTCGCTACGTTTGCTGGCATTGTTCCCGATATTAGTTAGCCTCTCAAGGTGTCATGATGTCGACTCTCTTTCCGGCTTCCGATAGTACTTGCCGTCTTTCTGTGTCTTACGTTCCAGTTTCGTCCTTGTTTGCGTATTGCTTTGGCTAGGTTAACTCACCACGAATTTCTTATCGTTTCCTTGTACTGTATCCATAACGCTTCCAAGGGTACTCCACTGTCGCCCCCCGGTTCAACTTTTCGGCGTATCGCACACACACGCCTCCAGTACCACCATTTTGGTGTTGTCTGTGCCACTGTTTAGGTATTGTCTTCCTCTGCGTTTTCGCGATTTGTTTTGGTGGCCTCGGTTTCCCGTTCTACAGTTCGACCAAGGGCCTTATGCTAGCCTCCCAGGTATCACATTACGGCCCCTGTGCTTCCGTTTCACCTCAGCGTACTGGTTCTTTATAGTTTTGCCTTTCGACCAATGGTCCTACGACAGCGTTCCAGGTCCAGTCTTGCGGACCTTGACATTATTTTAGGCAGTGTTCTTTGATTTCGCTCGTTTCAGGCTCTTTCTCTTCTGCCTTTCGACCAATGGCCCGACGCTTGCGTACTTCTTCGCTTTTGTGTTGTTTCTCGCCGTCGAACCGATGGCCCCACGTCAGATTTCCATGTCCAACGTAGCGGACCCTGACATTCTTCTGGGCAGTGTTCCTGGCTTTCTCTCTTGTCTTCCGGCAAATGGCCCTACCGCCCGCCCGTTCGGCACCACGCTTCAGGCCCTAACTTTGTCTGACCTTCACGGGGTGATACGTGTTCCTTTCTTGCCCTCTGACTTTCTTTCCGCGTACATACCCTCCTCTCGTTTCCGTTCGCATCCTTGCACTCAACGGCCTCGCCCTTCGTGTCTTCGTTGACCCATTTGCTACTGGTATACCGTAGGTACATACCCTTTCTCGAGCTCTTACGGTTTTTGAGCTCATCATGGATAGGGTTGTACATCTTGCAATGAAAGAAGCATTTCAGCCTCACATTATGAGGTGTGGCTTGGGTGTGGGGGAATCTATAGCCTCACGTCTTTGTTTCGAATAGCCGCATCTTCGGCCCCCCGTTCCCGGTCTTGTAGGATGAACTTTGTCGCCACCCTTCGACCGCTTCGAGGTCCGCATATACGACTATTCACACGGTGCCACGGCTATCACACGTCAACATGTCCGCCCCACGGTTCAAATTGCGAACCCGTCTGGTAGACACGTCATCAACCTGCAACGAAAACCATAGAAACATACCTGGTACATACACAGCAGTATACATACAGTGTAGGATACAGCTTATCGAACATGAAATTTTTCGCGCACATCGTAGCCGGTCGCCCCGCCCGGTGGTCTAGTAGGGGTTACCCTCGAATACTACTAGCGTTGATCCTTGAGTTGGATCTCCACCGTGGTGAGGTGATCAACTGCTGAAACGCCTACCTAGCTATAGCAGCGTGGGTAGGCACAACTCGACGCGAGTCGACGAGGAAATAAAATGTTGAATTATTTTCGCGATAAAAATGAAGGCACTGCCGTAGTGGGGAGAGAGGAAGGGGGGGCGCTATGTGACCCCGGATCTGAGCTACTACTGGGAGGGAGGGCGAGAGTACTGCGAGGATAATAAATGGGATGGGGGGAAAAAAAACGTACCAACTTTTGATAGCTAACGAAAATCATACCAGGTACCTCCATTCGAAAGAAACTCGCCCTTCCAAGAATAAAGTTCAGGGGCATAAAACGCAAGATAACACACATCGGATAGATCGCGATCTATCTACTGTGAATCATCTACTGTAAGATAATCTACAGTAGTAGTTGTAGTATTAATATTAATAGTAGATCTAATATATACCCTGCTACGTATGATATGTCGGTATAATGTGCTCTGCAAGATCTGTGCAGTACAGATTCAACCCAGGGAACATGTGCCAGATCACCGAGACCGTCCGGCTCTCAACCAATAGTACGATCTAGATGCACATCATGCCGTCGGTGAATCAGATACATATGATATACCTCGTATACGTATAACGGAAATCGTGCACCCCAATGAATGGCGAGAAAATCGCCTCCCCAAGCAAAACTATGGGGCATTCATTTCGTATACAGTACCTGGTACCTGGTGCACGGTGCTACTCTGTTCATAAATGTAAGGATCCTTTATCTTCATGATAATGAACAACTTGCCCCTTATATTTTCGGATAGCATGGTACATTTTGCCCATTGGCAACACGCGAGATAGCACACACACGACCCCTCGGACGGTTTTCGAGGCTGATTTTCTGGACAGCGGGGAAAGTGCACACGCCAAGCGGTGGGTCTACGGAAATATCTCGACGTAGGAAACATCTCGGCGTCATCTTCCCAAAGCCTACCGTTTTCGTGGTGCGTGCCCCCCGTGTAAAGGACAAAATCCGATCTGAAACTTGCCCCAAGGGGTGTTTTTGTCTTGGGTGACACCTGGTACCAGGTATACGGTAGTCACCCTTTCAAGACGCTCTAATTATTATCCGTCATCTCACCTCGTTGCCGCAGAAGATACTGCCCAGAAAATGAGCCATCGCTGTCCTGAGAAGTTGCCTCGGAGGGGACGGTGCCAGTATATCACCTGTCCCTGCTTTTGCTGAAGGGTTGCTTTATGATCTGAAATCGATCTAATAATCGCCTACCAGGTAACTGCTAGTATCGAGGATGCTGCTGCTTCTGTAGCACAAGGCGCGTCCGGGCTGGTGAAGAAGACTTGCACGTACTCCTCCGTGTGAGCACTCACTTCACTCAACTACGAGTCGTAGCGTGTTGATGCTGTCGGAGGGTGCAGTTCATAGTCTTAGCTTCGGGTAGCGGGCAGGTTGGTCTGAGGGGGGTGGGCAGAGGCAATAATGGCAGTGTGCGACCTGCGACTTTCTATCATAGCCGGTAAAAGGCAAAACCCAAGATCCACGCGAGACTCACTATCTGTCCGCAAATGCCAACGGCAAAAGTCAAAATCTCGCCGCATTATTTGTTTAGGGTCGGTTCGCCTCAGCAAACCGTTTCATTCCACGGTTCGACGTTTCAACAATAGCCTCGTGACCCTCAACCCTCAAACGTCGTGTATACAACTCTCATGTTTCAAGACTCAAGGCTAAATACTCAGGCCCTAAGAAGACAAGTTTCGTGAATGTCTCAATGCCCCAGCCCTCGACGTTTAGCGCAACATAAAGCAACAGGGGCGTGTGACACAGCAGTTCAGATTCCAGATAATGACCCGGAATATTATGTCAAACCACAACATACATGGCTGCTGTGTTGTCGTTTGCTCGATTTTCCTCGATCGCTCTGTTCGGAGCTCAGAACATCTGAGAGCTCTACTCATTTATTATTGTACCCTCGTGTTGTCAATGCCATTTCTTAACGTCGTATGAAGGGAGAGGGGATATCATAACATGTTGATGTGCCATCGACCGAACCACGAGCACCTGCAGCATACACAACAGGTACCACACGCGTGGACGGGACACCCGTTTCATCGATATAGTAGACGTACTTTAGTGCTACTTGTACCCACGTACCATCTCCAAATCACAACAAGCCAGAGCCTACACTGACCTTCCGGTCAGGATACCCGTCTACCTGTTGAATACAAAAGTCTTAATACCAAATAAGGATATACGGTTGGTTTATTGCTCATACAAAGAGCGCATACAGACGGCACGCCATTACATTTGCCCACCCTGAATAGTCGTAGACGCAGATCACACGACACTATATGGATGACTACCTATTAGTAAGTCACCAAGAAATCGGTCAAAAGAGGGTCGAAGATACTGTCATTTATAACAACGACAAACCAATGAGACTTTAGATCAACCCACATCGCGTTTATGGGGCCAAGTTACCTCTGGCAAGAGTTAAACCGTTGACTCATTGGCCAGGAAATATTGAGGAAGGAGGTACTACTTGTGCAAGAGAACGCAGGAAACAAGGGGATTCGGAAACGTGGGAATCGTTCAACACGGTACACTGCCAAACAATAAACTGAAAGCGTGGTAACAAGGTGGGCGCTGCTGGCCTAACATGTCTAATCGTGGTGCAAACTGATGGGCGGGAGCGAGTAACACCAAGCCTGTAAGCTGCGTTAATAGAAACAGAAGAAAGGGGGGCGCATTAGGCCAAGCCTGGTGCGTCTAAAGGAGGAGACATACCGAAAGAAAACAAAGAGGTACAGACAAACACAAACCCGAACAATTACTGCTGTAACATTTCGCCGCTTCAACTCGTATATAGTTTAGGATCAATGAGGACTCTCTGCTGCGATCAGCCGGAGACTCTCACCCATGGCTACTATCCCCGCGTTGATTCGATGGTAGTCAACGCGGCACCTCGTCGCAGAGAGTAGTTGCCCCGGTAAAATAGACACTACAAAATAAAACTGATGTCGTTGTCGGCGTGTCTCGAACACAATGATGGGCGGGCGGGATGGTCTGCTTTCCTATCCACTTCCTACGCTCTCTAGCTGCTGCACGGGAGCCGACGATGCAAGTGGGATCGTCTTGCTGTTTTTGTACAGCTATAAGGTTTTTCTCTCACCCCGGGGACGGTCTATTTCCGTCCTCGGGGTTGTGCTTCAAGATTAAACCACTGCTGTAACATTTTGCCGACTCTTTAACTCGTATACAGTTTGGGATCAATGAGGCATCTCTGCTGCGGTTTGAGATCACACCCATACTTGTTGCCCCTTTGCCCTTCTCTCAGAGCGCAGTTTACTTGTCTCTTGGTAGCATCCTTCCTTCGGGTTCTTGTCGTCCTTATGATACCGAAAATTCTATGGTACCTTGACCCCTAGCAGATTCAGCTTCGATAGTCTCGTGCACACGCTGTGTACCAACATGCAAACTTTGCGGACAGCTGCAGGACGTCCGCCTCTATGAACGCCGCTTGGCGAGAATGCTTCACCCCCGCCACGGCGGCGGAGACTGTTAACCCTATGTGTCTGTGTGTGCGACGGTTGCGGACTATCACCCCACGTATTCCGTAAAGATGCCCATGGCCGTACGGTCCATCCTATGGCTCGCCGCCCCTCCCAACCGGGAGAGTGCACGGTGTACCGCTTCACGTCCTCCGTGCCAGCCGCCCGCAAATGGATCTGGAGGTTGGTGGTCATCTGCCCCGGGGTTAACGCCACACATATCATATTCCCTCATTCTATAACACTCGGGAACCAAAATTCGGACCTCTATGTCAGTGACCCGTGCATGGGTTCCGCCTCCTGTCGGTACTCTACCACGGCTGCGACCGTGCAAATTTTGCCGTAGTCTAGGCTCTTCCTTACCACGACTGTTTGGGAGGAACTTCGCAATATCTTCCCGCAACATCTTCCAGAGAGGGAGTTGAAAAGAACCTCTCGCTTCCCGTCATCTGCAACAATTTCGACGCAACCGCTACCGACACCTTGCCACCGCACTTCCCTGTGTATAGGGTGTCACGCAGAAGACGACCACGTTCCGAATCAGTGCGATGCGTTCTGTTGCTGAGGGCAGCCTCTGTGTGCGGCGGCGCGTGTCCCACACCAGATGACGCAGCTGGATTGTCACCAACGGAAGTCCCTGCTTCACCCCCACCCCGACACACCGCTAGTTCCTCTGCCGTCGGTACCCATCGCAGGGACAAGCCGAAACCCTGGTCTACCTTTAGCTGGAATAATCCGACTCACAACCCGTGGGTGGGTATGAACGCGTCCACCACGGCATGGTTGTCTACGCCCACCACCAGCGTCGCGCTTTAGAGCTGTCTCGGTTGCGCTCAACAGCACTCTGTCGAGCAGCGCAAACAACTTTTCATAGTTGATGTGTCGGGGTAAACACTTATGAGGGAATCCCCCCCATCCGCCGAGAAACTCACCCCCGCGACATTAATTCCACACCGCTCCAATCGTCTAAGGACGGGTGACAGCGTGAAGTTTCTTGGGCTTGCCTACCGGGACCCGGAACGAGGTGGTGTTCGAATCGCACCAAAATGCCGAAGCACCGTTGTAATCTCGATGGCTTCAGGTCGCACTTGGTGTTTGACAGGAAGTAGCCGCAAAACAAAACAACATAAAATAAAATCGAACAAAATATTATGCTGATACGGGACCAGCATCCCCACGTGAAGGGCTTCGCGACGGAGAGCCATGGTGTCTTGGCAGGGCATCCGAACGTGGAAGATGACTTCTCCTACCAGGCGTCGTCGACACAAGCGAAGGCGGGGATACCGCGTGAACGCAGGTACTCTGCTTTGCCTCACTGGATGAGTGGTAACACGCAGCCTCCTCGAACCAACCGAGGGGGGTAGCAGTGCACCCGCAGTCCACGCCAGCGCACCACACCTTAAATACCGGCTAGCTCTCCCGATACCGGCTCAAATTGTTGAACGCGGTGGGTTATGCACACTGCCGGTGTAGATCTCCTTCCCCTCGACGTCTGCTGCCACGCCACCGTGTCCATTTGTGTGTGCATGTTTATGGACCGAGATGACAATACCCGTTAAGCACTCGAACGTCGACGACTAACAGGGACCTTCACAGATTCGACCAAACGTTTGTTCGCACCAGCTTCGGTCGTGATGGGACGGTCGGGCCCTGGACGTTGACCCGTTTCACCGTACGTCTCTGTTAAAAAAGAGCTGCAACTTCCGATGGTACGGACTCGGCGTGGACGCGTCCCGCCGTTACGGGGATTCGACCGCTGTTCCTCAATACGTTCCGGTAGGGAACTCGAACGCGATCACGCCATCGTTGAGGTCTACAGCAGAGTAGATGTTCTTCCTGTGGGTGCATTATAGCCTCCCAAAACTCACAACGGAGGTTCAGCGTCCTCGGGACGCACTCCCTTCCGTTCATTTTCGTGCCGTGCAATGGGCGCTTCACATGACACGCGGGCTCGGCTTCTGTCTGACGGATTGTGATCTACGTCTGCCACAGTCGGCGTGCAATCTACGTTCGACTTGTTGGCCGTCCCAACCCAGTTTAGTTTCTCGGCGAACAGGACTGAGATGGCTGGGAACGTAACTCTTACTACTTGATGCCTTTGCGTCAGGTTCGCGTGCCATACGTCGGCGGACACCTATTATCGTGGGCGTTGCGGCACGAGGCACGTCTATATATATTGTCGTTTTAGTAAGGATTGCGTACACCGGCGTTGAAAGGTGTGCCACTTAATATATATATAAGGGTTTTCTAAAAGCGAACGTAGTAACGATGCGACTGTGACCAGACGCACCCGCCAAGAGACGTGGTGGGCGTAAGGTCAATCAGTTACAACGACACTCCGGGCTGCGCCACTATCAGTAGTACATATCTATACATACGGTTTCAACCCGGCGCTACGTGAAACAGCTGTTGACTATTCATGTGACGTAGACTTGAGTCCAAAAAATGTTGTTGAAACAAAATTGTAGTGCGGGTGGGCGCGCGCATGCGGAACGCGCCTGTATCGAATGCACGCGTGTATGTGCGAGTGCGCACGCGCGTCGTGTATTTATCATCGCGGGTGCACTTTGAAATTGCGCCAAGGTGTAAGCTCTTGGAACTTCGACATGATTTTGGTTCGTTTGGTTCTTTTGCTCGGGGGCACCGACCACGCGCGTGTCGTGGGCAACAGCGGCGGGCTACGTTCTAAGCGAGGGTGATGGTCGCCGTAGTCGCTGGTTGGGCTGGCCGATATCGGAGGTCGAACCCGATGTCCGCTGCTGCACCGTACCAGCGCGGAGATTTTGGCCTTCCGTGTACTAGCGTGAGATATGTTCTCACACCATCACTGTTATCGAGTTGTGTTGTCCGGGGTCATACCATGTGGCTGCTGCTGTACTATATGTCGCAGCCTTTATTTCGCCTGGGGACTTCGCCCGGTGGGTGTAGCGTATAGAACTTCGATGCTACCACTTGCCGTTGTCGGGGATCGAACGCTGTTGCTGGTGCTGGACCGTAGATCGCAACCGTCGTTTCCTTGGCGAAACTAACGAATAACGGTTTCTACCGTCTGAGAATGAACATAACTGCAATAAAAATTACGTAGATTGGGCTGAGAGCAATATTTGTTTCGTCTGGTGTGTTACAGTAGTCCGGGTTCTAATCCTGATGTCGTGCAGTGCAATCATGTCATGCTGTACCCGTTTTTGAAAAGCCAGGCGGTGTGACTCGTCCGCGACATGTCTGGATTCGCGTGAGCTAACAGCGCGCACAGTCCAGGGTACTACGGTGGACTATCGTCGCACCGTGGATTATGATCTCTCTAATATCGCTTGACGTTACCGACATTCGAACCCATTTACCGCCCTTGTGCCGAACCTGGTATTCCGCCGTTGTCCATGCGCGCGGAGAGTTGTCCGCGCGAAACTGTGTCCTATCGTGCGTTGTAAGCGCACGCAGTCGCTGTTGTCCGGTGCAGTTTTCGGATATAACACATACAACCACTAAAACAATATGTAGGCAATGTCGATCGCGTGCGTAGAGTGCCTATCCGTGGCCGATGATAGTCGTTCACGCATATTTGTTCGTCGTGTGTGGTGGTCGGGGTTCTGCTCCTGCTTTCGTGCGTTTCGATCGTATTGGGTTACCGCCGTATAGCCCAATCAGGGGTTTTACCCCTTCCGCGGGCCTACATACCGCGCGCGATGTGTAGGGTGCCCTAGCCCGTCATCACGGCTATCTGGGGTTCGAAACACTGGTGCACGCGATGTGTGGTCAATGTTCGCACGTCATCGCTGTCGTCGCTTGTTGTCCTCGGGAGTCGAAACCTACCGCGCGCGACGTGTGGTCAATGTTCGCACATTCTCGCTGTCATCGCTTGTTGTTCTCGGGGTCGGACCCTACCGCGCGCAATGTGTGGCCAATGTTCGCACGTCATCGCGTCGCCGCTTGTGACTGTCGGGGATCCGGCCCTTTTGCTACTACCATTGCCGCTATGTGTGGCCATGGTCTCACGTCATCACTGACTGTCATCGCTTGCGTTTGTCGGGGATCGAACCCGTTTATTACTACTATCGTATCGATGTGCGGCCAACGTCCGCACGTCATGACAGGCTGTCATCGCTTGTGGTTGTCGGGGATCACACCCTTTTCCTACTGCTATCGCCAAGGGGTATGTTCGTATTCGGAGGCATCTTCGCTAATGAACGCTTGTCATCGCTTGCACGTGGTCGCTGTCATAGCATTTTATTGTCGTGGATCGAACCCTGTTGCTACTACCATCGTCGCACCGGGGTCATGTTCGCCACGTGCATGATGTGACCGTTGGTGTTGCTGCTGCCGTACCGTATGTAGCCGCCGCTCTTTCCCACGGGCTTTGCCCGTCGGGACGAACGGGTACTATCGCTGGTTATGTTGATGCTTACACGCTGACGTCGCTTTGCCGTTGTCGGGGATCGAAACTTGTCCTTCATAGGTGTTATTGCTTGCCGTTGGGGTCATCCCACTTTAGGGATGTAGCAGAAATCGTCTGAACTCCTAGCATGAAGAGATCAAAATCATCACCACCCGAAACATGACATCGAAGGCGTTCGATTTGTGCAACCCGACCAACATTTCCATGCGCTAGTCCAAAAAAACAAAAAAACAAACAAACATGCAAACGAATAAATAAACAAACAAATAGACTAGACTATACGTAAAATTGTCATACATACGCAACGACAGTTCCCCGCTTGAGGAGCCCAACCGGTCAAAAACGTTTGGCCCCACAATTTGCAACTCCTACCGCGAGACGACTCGTTGTCTGGGGTTGAACACTACTTCCTTCCGCTGTTGCAGCGTCCACGGTCAGTCGCGGCCTTCTTGCGGGTAAAGATTGCTCCCCGCGGAATCGTGTACTATCGTGGGTTATGAGCGCATGTGATCGCTATTATCACGTGCTATTATCGGGGATCACAAGCCTGTGGCTGCTGCTGTACCGTATGGCGCAGCCTTCCTTTCGCCCGTTTTTTATTTTATTTTGTTCGACTAATTAATTAATTAGACTAATTTATTTTTTATTTTTTACCCCAACGGATGACAATATACTACTTCGATGCTACCGCCTGCCGTTGTCGGGGATTGAACGCTATCTCCACTGCTGCACCGTACCAGGTATGTCTCGGCCGCCCTTGCCCACGTAGGGTTTCGCCCCCGGAGACACCGTGCACGATCGTGGATTATGTTCGCACGCGATCCTTGTTATCGCATGTTGTTATCGGGGATTGAACCATGTGGCGGCTTCTGTACAATATGTCGCTACCTTCCGTTCGCCCAGCGATTCAACTCGGCGAATTACGAACTACTACTTCGATCAATACATCACATCCGAGGGTTCAACCCCTTGCCATCGTCCGCGCCCTCGTAGTTTACCCTGTTTACATGCCGGGCTTCTATGCCGTCGTATTCGTCAAACTCTCCATAAACGGATCACGTTAGGGGACATGTCATCTGACGGCGTGGTACTGCCGTTACATACTTTTACGCAACGGTGAAATTGCAGGGTGTGGCTCTTCCTTGTAATACCATACCGATTCACGGACGCTAATCAGCCGCGAGTACAGGGATTTTTAGTAGCGAAGGGTGCACTTATTTAAGGCAGAGATAAACAGGCGAGTCAAATTATATTCAATTTCAATGGTGCGTGCGCCTCAACTAAGTTTGATTTGATCGACATGTCGCGTTCTACATCGGCGATCATATAATACGTATGCACACTATTTTTTTCCCCTATCCGATACCCGGTACGACGTGCGAAAAGGGGATGCAAACAGTAACGAAGAAAGTCTGAGGTATGGAAAATCCTTACAGATCGTATGTATACCTGGTATGATATACATACCTGGAATACGATATATGAGGTAGTCTATACTCTTAAGGTTATTGCCTCGTTCATGATATTAAGTCATATGTACGCTCCGTTATTCGTCCACACAGCACGAAAAGCATACATTCTGCCATTCATCCACAGCACGTACCGAGAGGAGTCTGTGGGTCCCGGAGTCGTTCATTCTATCGCCGTGCGGCTCAGTGGCCACGGGGGCTCTGATCTGTGGTCCAGGAGTCGTTCATTCTGTCACGGTTTGTGCGACCAACAGCCTCGAGGTCCCAAGCGCAAACAGCCTCGGGGTTTCCAGCGCGAAAAATCGTTTTGCCGTTTCTTATTGTCATAAATATTGTCCACCGAGAACAATACGTGCGCGTCACCACAATGCGTGTGCATGAAGCCGTTCGTTCTGCCTACCCGTCCAGTACATCCTTGCTGAGCGCCCTCACGACGCCCAGACGCAAGCCCATGAGTGGTGGTGTATTACGTTCGCTCGTTGTAAATTTATCGCGCACGCACGCTCCCTCCTCTACCTATATGCCATCATCGGGGCTCTGGACCCGCTTCAATGAGTGGGCGTCGTCGGACGCAAACCTTTGCATACCATTATATGGTCTTAGTTGAACTTTTTTTAGGTCCATTTTCCTCTTCTTCGCCATAGATAGTCGAAAACAAATAGTAGGCACTAGGCACTAGGCACCTTTTTTTGCTATTCGTCGTAGGCTTTTATTTTGTTTTGGACACCTTTTCTCCTCTTCGCCGTAGTAGCCGAAAATAATGTTCTTCGGTATTCGCCGTTTGACACGTTTTGATACACTTTGAGAAAATGCACTAATAATACCTGGTATTACAAAGGAATACAAAAAAGGCGGAAATTGGTAATTAATTTATGTTGCCAGGCACATTTCTTTGTTCTTCGACGACGTTTTCTGCGGCGGTTTCACGCATATTTATGCGGTATCGCTGTACTGGTGTACGATAGGGCGGAGAACCACAGCAGGAGGATGGCACACGGAGACCCACGACCGGCACGCACATCATCATGAGAGCAGCGATCGTCTTTTTTTCAAGGGTTATTTTTACGAGGCAGTAATACAACATGTTACTTACGTCACTGATTTTTGTAGAGTTTGTAGAAGAGTTGTATACCCTTCACGGGGAACGACCCGCCGCAATTTTCAATTTTCAGGCACGGGCGTCGTAGCTGCGCTGCAACCTGTCAAATAACTCGGGAAGGAGGGGCGATCATTGATATCTGTACTGTGGTTTTTGGTTCCATTGCTCTTGTTTCACTGCATGCCCGCGGGTCGTCACTCTGACAGCACTCCAGACAGCAGGCGCGTTCGTCTATACTCACGATTACCGTGCGGTTCGTACGGTGCAGGCAGCCCAACCGCTGTAGTTTGTAGCCGCGAGTTGGTTAGTTGTGGGGACGGGTGAACTCTATGCTGTAGTTGAGTGGATACCCGCTGCCATGTGAGTTCAGTTTGCACATTTGACCTTTTCATTTGTGCGCCTTTTTCCGTATCGATCGTGCTTTTTTAGGCGGGAAAGCGTAGTATTTCCCGGACGAATTTTGATTTCACGTCTTGGTTTTTCGGATCTTCCTAGGGCTCCAGCACCTTTGTGTGACCACGGACTCTAGATTTTTGACAAGAGTTAATGTGAGAAAACAACAACAACAGGGCGAAACAAGACTTGCACCGGAAAGGGAGGATTTAGAGCAGATATCCTGTCATGTCCGGTTTCACCGGCCAGGTAAATAAATATGCTTGAGAAGCACAAATAAAGGTTTGGGGAGGGGGCGTGGGTTCTTTTCTTTAGTCATGCCTTTCTGGTGTGGCGTCTTCGGCCATACACTGGCCTATCCTCAGGTTTGCTGCTGCTGATGTGCTACTCGAGCGGGAACGTCACCGATCACCGACTATATATGGCAAATATATGACGAATGGCGAAGAACATAGCATTAATATGGCTCTTTTTTATCGACTGACCTGGGTGCAGCGATGCTCCTGACTTCTGGAGTGTATGTGCGACCAGGTCGTTTATGCTTTAAGACATCCCAATGCATCCTGATACACGCCTTTCGAGGTACGGGAGGCGTTTAAACGCAGTTCGTTACTTGATTTTCAGGCGTATATTCGCGCATATATCGCAGTTTTCTAGCCTCCGACGGCCCTCCAAGGGCGACATCCCAAGGCATCTTGATGCACGCCTTTTCGAGGTTCGGACAGCGTTTAAGTTCGTTACTTGGTTTCCATGCATATAGTTGCGCATATATATCGCATTTTTTTCGCCTCCGTCGTTTCTCCGGGGTTCCTCCAGGGGGCACCCTCCCGGGGCGGCATCCCAAGGCATCCTGATACACGCCTTTTCGAGGTTCGGCAGGCATTATTACATACATACATGGTTTTTAGGCATATATTCGCGCATAAATCACAATCTTTTCGCCCCCGCCGGCCCTCCGGGGGTCCTCCTGGGGCGGCCCTGCGGGAGGCTTGCAGGCGCAACAGACGCCGAACCACTAATTAATACCCTTGTGTACAGGACATGTACAAACAAGCGCAGGTAGCAGACGAGGTTTCAATGACATCTGGCGCCGGCAATCGACTTTGTCCTGAGATAGTCAAGTGCTACCAAAATAGTGCCGGTGCCGACAGTTTTGTACCGCAGTAAGAGGGTCTAACCATGAATGAGTGCCTCGTCAAAACAGAGCACCAAAGTCCCCCCAGCGGCTCGCAGTGTTTGACTGCTGTTGAAGCTGCGGGAAGCGTTACTGATGCTGTATGTTGTGCCAAGATTCGCCTGTGCGAGCAAGGATTGTGATGCAACTCGGCCGCGAGGCAAGGCACGACAAAACAAATACTGGTGGTACCCTCGTGGTTCCACATGGTACCACAGGTACTACAGGTACGAGTATGAAACAGAAACTACCACTCACTCTGTAGAGGGTTCAGGTGGAAGACAAGGTTTGGACCAAAATATGCAAACGATAACGGCATCGTTCGTGCCGAGCACCTCTCACTTGGTCGGAAAATGTCAACGCATTTACCGACCAATTATCGCCGGCGAACCGCATCTGAGATTCTCATTACTGGCGCGCACAGTCGCATCACTACAGTGGACTGCGGGCGAGTCAGCTGATGCTTTCAGCTTGAGTGTAGCACAAGCGTACGCGCGCATGCTCGCCGAATCTCCGGCAGAACTCACAGAAATTCTGGGTACGGGTATGAGTGAACTGACATAAGTTCAGGGGACGGGTATGACAGTCTTACAGAACTTCCAGAAGTTCCGGGTATTGTGGCACGGGCGTACAGAACCTCCATGAGTTCCTGGCAGGTATACAAAAGCTGCACCCCGTACCCCAGGTATTTGTTGCGCTTGCCTACAGAACTTACAGAAGTTCCGGGTACCGGTATCACAGTCATACATAACTTTCAGAAATTCCGGGTACGGGTATGAAGTCCTGCAGAACTACCAAAAGTTCTGGGTACGGCTAGTATCTGGGAAAATGCTTGGGGGGAGGAGTTCGATTTGAAGAGGAGTATTTTTGGCAACTTGCATGGCATGTTTTCACTGGGCCAAAGTCCAAGGCAATCCGTCGTCGCTGTGAGGGCCTTATCGGCAAACCACCACCGAGGCGATAAATCGTGAACCTCAACGACTGGCCACCGGGGCACCAGCCTCCCGGCTACTACTGTTCTATAACATATCATACCATAGCGTACCCCGGCTGTGGCGCCTGAAAAAATAGTGGCGGTCGCAAGCCCAATTTTGCCACCAGCTCCACAAGCCAAGTGCCAACGGCAAAGAAGTGAAGCTATCGATAACACAGAGGATAGTCCAAGACTTCGATGATAGCTGCATCCCCGTCGCTGTTCCATGCGTGTCGTTTTAGGGCTTCCTCCGCCCCACCCAGGAGCGGGTGAGAGTGATGGCTTCCTAGGCTGCGCCGCCAAACAAAACAAAGGCATGCGGCGGCGCGCGCGTGACCATTTTCGCCGCTCTCTTCTACAATCAATCGCGGTTGTCAGTCTGCTGTTGTGCTAGATTTACATTACGTATTCAGATCGGAAAAAAAAAAAAACATTGGCAATAGGCAACGCGTGGTTTCCCGATAGGAGGCAAATTCGTATGGTTCCACCAAAATCGAATCGAATTCAATTCGAGCCATAAAAAGAGAGTACCAGGTATGTATTTTCGATTCAAGAGAGTGTTTTCGATTCAAAAGTAAGTGTCGTTCGTTAAGACGTTAATACGTGCCCTTAGAAACGAAAGCAACATGAACAGGGGGCATACGATTATATGATTTACGTACTGCAGTTCGGTGTTAGGTTTGTGCGATTGACGATACTTGACATCATGATGATGTTTTACACTTTTGTCGTTAGTCCTGATTGAATACAGGGCTCCCCAGGTATGGCAGCAAAGGTACACCCGCACCCCGGGTATTGTGGCACGGGGCGTACATAACTCACAGAAATTCCAGGTACGGGTCTGAATGTCCTGCAGAACTCATAGTAGGAGTTTCGGGTACGGGTATGAAAGTCTTACAGAGGTTGCAGAAGTTCCGGGTATGTTCCGGGTATTGTGGCACGGGCGTACAGAACTTCCAGAAGTTCCGGGGACCTAGGCTACGGTAGGGGGGGT
Organism: Undaria pinnatifida; assembly: GCA_012845835.1. Taxonomy (NCBI): domain Eukaryota; class Phaeophyceae; order Laminariales; family Alariaceae; genus Undaria; species Undaria pinnatifida. The sequence continues at coordinate 3,074,006 of JABAKD010000016.1, read as the reverse complement.
ACCCCCATTTTCACTGGTGTGTTTGGGCCACTCGCACGAGTAGCTCTGTACCCTACGGATGAAGATGGTTTAGGAACTTGGTTTGCCGCAGCTTAGATCACCTTTGCATTGCGGATTGATTTCGTCAATGTAAAAAATAAAGAAAACGTAAGATTGCATAGGAACAAAGGGGTTACTCGCGCGAGTGACCCTTAGCCACTGAAACAAAAGGCCCAAAAGGGGACCCCCCTACCGTAGCCTGGGTCCGGGCAGGTGTAAAAAATATGTACCCGTACCCCGGGTATTTGTGGTACTGACCTACAGAACTTACAGAAATTCCGGCTACGGGTATGAAAGCCGTACATATAGTTTTTGCGCACATATTGGAGTGTCCCGCCCGCCCGCCCCCGCCCCCCTCCCCGATCCCTCTTGTTCAAACGTGCCCCACGTAAAATCAAAATCTGCCAGAGCAGTAAACACTACCGGCCGGCTGATATCACCTCATTATATTTATGGCCATCCCGCATCAAATATTCAAGATTAGTAAACAATACCAGGCAGGTGATATAAAGGGATGTCTTCTTGCTACAACCGTCAGGTTTGTCCCCTTTAAGGATTTATAGTTTCCGCGCACATATTGAAATGTCCCGCCCCCCCCCCCCCTCCCCCCCCCCTCCCCTCCCCCTCCCCCGATCCCTCTTGTTCAACCCCCCCCCCCCCTTCCCCCCCCCGTCCCCCGATCCCCCCCCCCCCCCCCCCCCCCCTCCTTTTTTTTTCCGCCCAGTTTGTTCAAACGCCCCACTTACAATCGAAATCGGCCAGAGTAATAAACACCTCTACGCAGTTGATATCACGTCATTATCGTTCTGACCACCCATGACGTAGTTTTCGTTCTTTCCCCCCACCCTCTCAACCTCCCCTCCTCCCACGCCCTCTTTTCCCACCACCCGCACGATCGCCAAGACCTAGCACCACGCGTATAACAAGCCCCTACATATCTTTGATCTCACAGCCGGAGTGTATTTGAATATTATATGTGACCTAAACCTCATAACCCCCCCCCCCCCCCTTCTCGCTCTCCCTCGCTCAAACGCCCCACCAAATATCGAAATCCGCCAGATTAATAAACACGTCACGCACTGGATATCACCTCATTATCTTTCTAGAGCCATTCATGCCTCTGCTGCAATTCCCCCCCCCCCCCCCCGCCCTCCCCAATGCCCCCTCCTTCCCCACCACCCGCACCATCGCCTAGACCTAGCACCACGCGTATAGCAAACCCCTACATTTATGCGACCTAAAGATGTTGCTTAAAAATCCTTTCCCCGCCCCCCCCACCCCTCTCCCCACCCACCCCCACCGCCCCCTACCCCACCCCCTCGAACGCTCCGCCCTCTTCTCACTGGTTGTACGACTTACAGGATAGGATTTATAGTTTCCACGCACAGATTGAGCTGCCCCGCCTGTCCCGCCCTCCCCCCCCCCCCCCCCTTCTCGATCAAACCCATGCCCCCACATCCTTAAAACTTCCGCCCTCCCCTCACCGGTTATTCGACTTACAGGATTCACTTGATAAACTGATGCATTTCCTTCCACAGCTGTCAGATTTTGTCCCCTTCAGAAACGGGTTTTATAGTTTCCGCGCACAGACTGACTAACATCACCCTGTTGACCCTGGTAGCTACACTGTAGTTGCAAGGGGAGTCGCCGACCTATATCCTTAATGAGGACACACAGCCCGTAATACGCGCGATCGGAGTATCACACACAGCTTGCAAGGATGAGTTTCGACAGAATATTCGATCTCACTGCTAGCTGGAGTGTATTTTTATTTTTATAATAACTTACAGAAGTTCTTTGTACGGAAATACCCGGGGTAAATAAACACGACCGTGGAATAAACGCTACTTAACACTCCCTCGATCGTGCGGGGTGTTGTTTTCCTTGGTTGCTGAAGCATCAGGTGTCATGGACTGAAGTATTAATAGCTGTGGTGGCTTCGTGGTTGTGCCGTACACATGATTAGATTTACATCTTGGTTGTGTGGTCAGTTAACATTCCATCGGTGTAACAACTGTCTACGTTTTTCCTCGGATACCCACGCCAGCTCACGCGACACGCTCGTCGTGCGAAATGTAACTCGCAAGAACCAATGCGCTGCGCTCCGCGATGTATTGGAATATCTCCAGCGTTGCGTGTACAGGATTATCTTGAAGTTGAGGGATCCATGCCTAGGGTGCACACTGCTAAAAAGCACGCTGTGGGCATAAAAAAAGTCAGCAGCCAATAAATACAGCCAGGCTTGCTTTGTGGTCCCTCCATTATGCTATTACTGCAGGTGGTTTTATGACTGGCTATTTTGGGCATTTTTGTCACAACTGTCTGAAGAACAGAACATACATCATTGCAGCGTACGCGCAGAACGTAATCTACAACGAATGCATTGAAACGTGGGATTCTACGCTGCCCTTCCCCTTCCATTCGACAGTTGTATTGTATGGTTCATGATGCTGTGATTTTCCTGGGCCCTCAGACGTCTGATAAACAGGATAGGCATCAGCGCGCGTTGCTGAACAAGGGCAACCACAGCCAGCCTTGGCTCGGGGCACTTGACACCGCCCCACCCTTTTGATGGTTGCATTAAATTATTGTTGATGCTTCGTTTATCCTGAGCCCTTACATGTGCGATATAAACAGAAGAGGCACCACCGAACGTTTTTGAATAACAAGAAAATATCAGTCTTGGTTTGCGGCATTTTACAAGTATGTCCTTTCATGTGGTGGTTGTATGATGTTTGATGCTTTGATTACCGTTACTCGACGTCTGACTAACAGAACAGACGTCACCGCAGCGTACGTTTACTCTCACTAGTCCACGTCAATAATAGACGAAAACGCCCCTCTACTCGACGAACGCAGGCCTGTGATGTGAACGTCGATGGCCGAACCTCCCCCTGCATGTGCTCGCGCTAAGCAACGTCGTGTCCTGCGACGAATCTGCAGCATGCGACGCTGTGTGTCGTGTATATTGGACGCCGACTGCATATGCCGGAAAACATCTTGTGTACCAAGAATGAGTGCATGTCCCGACACACGAAACCACACCACAACCATCCTCTACGATCAGTTACCCTGGAGTTCATGTTTGCTCCCCACTATCCCCACCCCTCCCTCCTACGTTATCTCCCCCCAAGGTCGCCGCGTAAAAAACAGACAGTGCCTCACTAAGCGCCGCTAAAAACAGACAGTCCTTCACCCTCTATGCAGCTCTTACCACAACAACCCTACCATAATATTTAACACGACGCGCGCGGGGTTATTGTTCCCCCCCCCCCCCCCTCCCCCGCTTCGTTGTCGTACGCGCATGCTCTTCTAGCCCAAGGGTTGTAATTGTAACATTACAACGGTGGATATAACGAACACCCCTCTCTTTTGTTGGAGTCCCTTGTGCGAAGGGAAACAAACGGAGGGTAAGGTGTTATTGATCGCGGCTCCGTACTAGATTTCTGGTCCCTACCCTCGCGACGTCGATATCATATATACCAGTATAAATAAACACAACACCAGAGGATAGACATGACCCGTCGGCCATTAGATATACACTAGAGATTACCCTCCTTCAGAGGAACTAGGTCCCGTGTAACACAAGGGTAGCTGTATATGTGATAATCAATCTCGGCTTCGCGCAACCAGCCAGCCAGCCAACAGGTGGTGGTGGGGGGGGGGGCGATTACAGAAGGATCGAACATTGTGACAAATCAAATATTTGTTTTTGTGATCAATCAATGAAGTATTGTTGTGGTCAATTGACTGTGTTTGTGACCAATCGACCATTCCACACGCTGGACAGATCACGACCTAGATCGTATAGATCATACAGATGATATATATCTGTCGTCATGGTGTGTTGCGCATGATCTGCTTCGAAGTGAACCTAGGTACAGATATAACGCAGGAAACTATGTGCTAGATCTTTCAATATCATCCGTCTCCCATCCGTCAGCATGATCCACAGGCCATGCATGCAGACCGCATAGACTAGGGATCTGCCTCCTCCCTGACAGACAGAACAGAAATGGGGATCTGAACTGATCTGTCAGCCGTGTGGAACGTTGTGATCCATTCGAACACTGTGATCAACGGTTTTCGGTCAGGCGACTCCTCCTTGCTTTGCTTCGCAAAAGTGGCAATCTTAGATGTTGATCGACTGGGGGATGTTCTTGGCCAGGAGCTCCTTGTAGGCGAAGTTCTTGGCTTCCCTCCGGCTCTTGCCTCTCTTGCGCCACTCGCTCGAGAGGTAGGAGTTACTGAAAATGGGGAAGCGAGGGGGGGGGGGCGGGGGTTCAAATTGTGCGTGAGGATAAAGACAGGGTCGACAATGAGCGTCAAAGCCCTATTATTAACGAGGTAGGCCTTACTGAATTGGTGGGCGGTCAAGTCGAGAATATGGACAGGTTCGACAGCATTAATGTGCCAGTCAGTGCACTGTTTGTGTCGTGATATAGGCGTTACTAAGTTTGTGGAGAGGGGGGGGGGGGGCGAGAAACCGGCACCATAGAGGAATAGCTACTGTACGCACGCTTCATCCAAGTTTTCCTCGATGGCCTGGCCTCCTTGAACTTGCGAGTATTTTACAAGCACTACGGCGGGAAACCGCCACTCCTCAGCCGGCATATAGAGGGCCGTACTCACGTTTCCTCTAATTCGTCGTTGATGTCATCGATTGCCTCTTGGTATTTCTTGAGGGGTGTGTTGACGCGGTCGTCATCGAAGTTGTCGTTTGAGTATTCTCCGAGCCTGTCATTGGTAGCACGGGGGTACATAGGATCAAACATGGTCATTAAAAACAGAGGGACGAATATATGTGGTTGTTTCTTCTTGTCTTTTTAGCGTAGCATGAGTTCTGATCCTTAAAACTACGATGATATCGGTGCTCCGTAAACTATTTAGTAGTAGCAGCACAATTCTCCCTCGGTTTTCTTCTAGTCTCCCTCGGGTGTTGTTTATTATGGTTGATCGACATTGAAGCGGATGCTGCGTGCGCATTTTCGGGTGGCAAAACACTACAACAACACAACAATGGTAATCATATTACAGTAGTAACACTACCATATACACAGAGTTTTCAGAAAAATGGGAACGGAGCCTAAAATGATAACCAAGCGTTATCTCCAGAACCATGTGGTGTATCAGAGAACCGAAATGATCCTGCGAAACCCCTTGGCCAGCCCTGTGAGAGGAGCTCGTCAGAACGGTCATGCTCCATCTCATCATGCCTTCGGGTGGGCGCAAAAAGCGATATACGCTGGCTCTATGGTGATTTCTCTAGATGCTGGCTACCGAGGCGATGCCGAGGACTTCCAGCCTGAGCGACAGCTCATTCGAAGGCTGCTGTACAGTCCCACAGGACTGTCATTTTTTTTTTTGAGTTGTACATAATTGGTTTGCTTTCTAAAAAAAAACGTCCGTTCTCATTTTAGGCTCCGTTCATAGGACATGAAAAGGTACCTGGTACTCGTTATCATGAAAAGGTACGAATCCTTACTAGAGATGCTGCTTGTCAGTAACCGTCACGTCGTTATTTGATAATACTTAAAAGTCATCTGGTATACATCGCGAGTTGTTCGTACAAGAGACAGTTATAATAGGTCTGTTAGATCTCGTTTATCGATGAGGTATTCAGCATGCACAAGTCTCAGCGGTAATAACTTGGATATATATATTATAAAAATTAAAATACACTATATATATTATGCACATTGGTTTACTGGTGAGTCATATCCAAAAGCTGGTATACATGTAGTACGTACAAACAATGCGGTGTAATTAGTACCAAACATGATGCGGCGCAATAACGTACGGTTAGCACTTACTTTTTGGTTCGGTCGGTATGGATCTCCCTCAATGAGGATTTGAACTAAATTGTGATGCGCCCCTATCGCAGCATGCGCTTATAGATAATATAACACCAACATCGACAATAACAACAACAACATCAAACATTCAACAACAACAACAACAACAACAACAACAACAACAACAACAACAACAACAACAACAACAACAACAACAACAACAACAACAACAACAACACAATAACTATAGACCAACAAGGTTGCTATTTATTGTTTTATTTTAGACCACAAGCAAGGTTAAACCACAACGATATTGCCCTGATCTAAGGCGAATTTTAGCTAATTTTTAGTTATTTGTAAATTTTGGCCAACAGCACCAGGAGCTCTTAAAGTTTTACCATCTTCACCGGGTGATGCACTTAAGTTACAAATTAAACTTCCAGTTGACATATTTTGCACTGTTATGCTATATCAATATCAATAACAATAACAATAGCAATAATAGCAATGACAACAAAAATTCAATAATCGGAGCATGCATGCATTTGCTTACCAGCTTTGTCACACCTGTATGAATACTCCACATATATATGATGTGGTCTTGCCTTGATATCATATTATAAGTAGGACACAACAAGCGCGTCAGCTGAAATTTAAAATCGGGGATTGTGTGGGTAGTGGATGGGCAGTATGTGCTAATGTGTATACCAGGTGCCAGTCAGTCAACTACAATAGTACCAAGACTCTAGACACGAATCGCGTCTTCACTAAATAAAGACAACAAAACGTTGCCTATCATCGCCAGCGTCAGGCCAGAGTGCGCAGACCACTTGGTGCTGGTTCCTTTCGCTGCCTGCTTGGTTTGCCTTCCTGGGCATCGGCCCACGACGAGTTATGTCTCGCTAACATAATCGTCCGAGGGCTCTTCTCCCGCCAAATAAAGAAGCTGTCGGGCGTGTAGCACTACTGTAGATTTCCAAGCGCCTTGAACCCCACCTGGGTCTTGACCTTCGCTCCCTTTCGTGACTGCTGTGCTGTTCACGAGCAGTGGCCAGGGCCTTTAGGCTAGTGGCTGCAGGCCTTTCTTTGGCTTTACCGAGGAGGGTGGCATATCTGTTGGGTGGGCAGGGCAGCTCCTCCTCCTAGGCTTGCGTGACCACCACCCCTTTCAGGTTATTTCTACCTATTTCTGACAGGTGCGTGAACTCGTACAAAATAGAAAATACCTGCATGTGAAATGCTTTTTTTCAGAATCTGGAAACTACACGGGACTACGGGAATCGGTCCACGGAACAAAGGCTTATTTCTACATTTGAGGCGAAAAGCCTATCTATCTATTATTATAAAATAAATGTGTTTTCATCTTTATTCTAAAATAAAATAAAATAAATACCAGGTAAACAATAAGATTAGCAAAACTAGTAAAAACAATGAGGATGAGAGCACGAAGATGAACAATACCAACAAGTTTAAGGTGTACGGTACTCACTGTGTGTGGTGGATGGAGCCAAGCAGCGTGAGTACGGCGACGTGTGTCAAGGCGATCTCCATGGGCACCAAGTACTGCATGTAGTCTTCCTGGTTCCTCGCGGACTGCAAAAAAAAAAACGGAAGGGAAAAAGGCACTCATTAGAACATGCAATGGCTCTCGTTGTCATGATGAACAGGTACTCGATATCATAAAAATGTACAGATTAGAAAGAACACGGGGACGATACTTCTTTCTTCATCCCACTTATTATGCTCGCACTGCTCTCGCGCTCCCTCCCAGGAGTAACTCAGATCCGGGGTCACATAGCGGGCCCTTCTCCCCCCTACCCACTACTACAGTACATGCCTTCATTTTTATCGCGAGATATAACTAATTCAGCATCTTCTTCCCTCGTCGACTCGCATCGAATTGTGCCTACCCACGCTGCTAGGCGCTCTCAACAACCACAGTTAGTTAACCCTTTCTTTTTTTGGCATTTTTGCAAATAAATTCAACCCACAGTGGGAATTGAACTCAAGGACCAGCGCAAGTAGCATTCGAGGGTAATCACAAGACCACCGGGGCGACCGGCTACACTATTATACACAAAAGTACAACAACACGACAATGTACATACGACTCATTAGAATAACAAACGTGACGCAATGTATATATCTCCGTGAGCACTTTTTGTCCCGAAATACGTGGAGCGCCAAAATGTTTAGGCACTGTAATCGAGACGGGTTTCATATACCGCTCGAAGCATACCTTGTCAGTGGGGGGCGGGGCGTACATTGCGCCCGGGGAGGACGGGACGAAGGACATGGAAGGCTTCTGGGGGAAGTTCACAGCGGCGTGCAGGGTGCTGGCCGTGTAGATGAAGGACGCGAACACCTGGAGAAGTAGGGTAAGGAAGCACGACGGGGAACGCGGGCGGATGACGAGGGCGACGACGGGTGTGGGAAGCGACACCATGACACCATGTTTGTTTTTTAATACGTATGATAAAATGTTCGGTATGTCCCTACTCTACAGGCGATGGGATATTTCCATCGGGTTGCACTTGTTCATTTTTCCTCGTACTGTGGAACGACCAGTAGCGGCAGTAGCTTTGAGTAGTGCCGGTTTCCCGCTATAAGAATGCCTGTGAAATTGCTTGACACAGATAGATGGGAACAACCAGTAGCCGCAGTACTCTTGAGTAGTGCTGGTTGCCGCTATAGTGCCGGTATTTCCGGCTGGCACATACTGGCACTGTAGGAGGACCATTACTGCATCGCACTTACCTTCGCGATGAAGGCTTTCTTATCGGTCGTGGTCTTGTATTCCTCGAGCCACTTCATCGCGGCGGTGTCGGTCATCTCCGTGATGAACGCCTGCATGTATCAAGTAGGTACAAGTTGACCATGTGGAGCGCGGTGGCGAGGGGACGGGACGGGGCGGGGGGGCGGTGAACAAGTGTGTGGGGGGGTGTCTCATCGTATTATGCTCTGATTGGGCCAACAAAAACGCTTACTTGGATGCATGCATTGTACACTAGATGAAGATGTTCAAGGGTAGAAGGTGATCAAGTGGGGGGGCGCACTCTTTTGTTGCTTGATTTCGTCGTTTGACTATTTTTATTGACCACAGAAATCCTTTTCGAGACGGAGCAGAGAAGGGGGGACCGAGCAAGTGGAGTGGGGTTCGTTCAAAAGTCATAGCTCGCGTGGATGAACGCCTGTCTGTGCCTGTGCGTAGGTAGATGCATTGGCGATGTGGAGCGGTGTAGATATCATCTCATGCATGTCTGTAGTCGTATGTGTGGGAATATACCCTCGCATCCCTTCAATGCCTGGACGGCGCACATCTGGTATGCAACGATCAGGCAGACACCGCGTGCACAAAGCGCGACGCGCCGTGAGGTGTTCAGGCGAGCGGGGCGAGGGGGCATGTTCAAGCCACCCAAGCGTTCAATACGTTGCAGGTGTTCAACGCTTGTCACGGCGCGGAGTTGAAAAAATACAACAAGGTTGCACACGTGTAGTTAAACATAATAAAAACTGCAGTGCTAATAGTTGGAAGAAACCAAAACCAAAAGTGCACCGCCTGGATAGGGTGCCCACACACCTGCAGCTCGTAGTCCTCCTCGACGTCCTTGTCGGAGGTGTAGTAGATCTGTGTCCGTATTGGAAGTTGTCGATTCCAAAATGTCGACAAGTGGTGATATTTCGAAAATATGTCGACGAACGCCGTCGATGCGACAGGTAGGGCAAGCCAACCAAAACCACCGGATCGGGGCCAGTAGCGAAAGAAATAGAAGAGAGGGCGAACGAACGAGTTGTGTGTTATCCAGTGCGTTTGTAGCAAGCTTTGGCGATTGGAAAACAAGAAATATCTGCAGCTATTTAACAGCACATTCATTGTCACAAAGGGGAAAAAAAGATGACCTTGCCGTCAGGCAATGTGCGACATAGAGCTTGAGCTTGAATGACACCTACCTGGTACATTGTATTAGAGATAAGTAGAGAGGAGGGGTGCGGGGGGTCGTCAGGAAGGCCAGGGAAAGAAAGGAAAACATGCCATCTTGGGGGGGCGGTATGGTTTTTCATTGCTGCACGTATGGTCCGCCGCAATAATAGCTCGGTGTCCGATCTATCATGTTCGGAGCAACATAGCAGTCGGAACTAAAGGTGGGTACGAGTAGCGAAAACAGGGGGAATACAATACATATGATATCAGAAACGGGTTTTATAGTTTCCGCGCACAGACTGACTAAAATCATCCTGTTGACCCTGATAGCTACACTGTAGTTGTAAGGGGAGTCGCCGACCTATATCCTTAATGAGGACACACAATCAACTCGTGATGCGCGCGATCGGAGTATCACACACAGCTTGCAAAGATGAGTTTCGACGAAATCTTCGATCTCACAGCTGGTGGAGTGTATTTTAATTTTTATAATATGATAGGTTTTGGGGTCAAGCGTGGGTCCTAATTACGATTAGGCCTCCCCGTAGTAGGCGTGCACGCGTGTAGTAAAATGTATGTACTGGTATGTAGTAAAATGTATGTACTGGTATGTAGTAAAATGATCGATTATTCAGGTGTCTGTCTGGTGTAGGGGGGCTGGCTCACGGGGAGATGGCTCTCGATACCCGACGGGGCGCCATCATCAGGCGGAGAAAAGAAGATAGATAGGAAAATATCAATGTATGTACTGGTATGTAGTAAAATGATCGATTATTCAGGTGTCTGTCTGGTGTAGGGGGGCTGGCTCACGGGGAGATGGCTCTCGATACCCGACGGGGCGCCATCATCAGGCGGAGAAAAGAAGATAGATAGGAAAGTATCATTGTTATCGTACACAAACAAAAGTAGGCTCAGAGTAGACGACAAAGAAGACTGACATGTGGGTCATTGTCCTGTTGTCTTAAATATGGTATACGAGACCTCGCAGTCACGTTCTCATACAAAATATATATTGTACCCGTTCGGGAGACCAAGAGATCCCTCGCATCTCTGCAAATAAATGTCACCGGTACAAACACCGAACGCAGATATAGTAGTTCAGACTTAACCGCAAGCATAAGCCCAAAAGGTAGGATATATGAAACCGGTCGTTCCGGTGGCGTATCAGGTTATCGTCGAGCCTTGTATAGGACAGTTTCGTGAGTTCGAATCCCCCTGAGCGCATACTCGTATACATTCGTGGGGACTTTTTCAAGTGCACAAAATTGACTTGCGGAAAGCGCGAGAGCGTGAGTTAGCAACCCTCGATAGAAAATGGACGAGCAGCGGGGTTGCTGAACCCTATGCGCGATAAAAATTGAAGGCAAGAACCGGGGGGGAGAAGCGACGGCACCTGTGACCACGGCTTGTCCAGAAGCTGGAAAGTAGAAGTGCATGAAAAAAAAAAGAAGTAGCCCTCGCTGTAATCGGCGTTTTTTTTCCCCGACATGTTTTCCCCTCGGAAAAGTTTTTTATTTAATTTGTTATTTGATTTATAAAACGTTTGCCAGCTGCAAAATTAAAAAACGATTCCATTACTTCTACATGTAGTTCGTGCCCCCGAAATATAATTCCAACCTTTCAGCCAGCGAAAAATAGTCCCACACTACTGTAAATCTAAAAGTAGTTCGTCTCAATGACTGCAGTTTATGAAGGGATATATATATGATCTACATGATATGTATGATGTACTACTGTAGATCGTGGTCTGCCCAACGTGTCATTTTTTTCAAATTTTTATCTCAGCAACATAACAACCCACTCACGTCGAGGTACTCCTTCACCCAGGTGTGCGTGGCCTCCCAGTACTGGGTGCCGATGTCGCGGTACATGTACCGCCCGGGGAAGTCTTCCTTGGTCATTCCACGGTGTGCGAAGTCGGCCTCGGGGGAGAAGTCGCTGCTGATTCGGTCCACAGTCTGATTGATGCGGTATCCCGAAGAGGTGGCGGGGGGAGGGGGGGTGTACTTAGTTGTTGTTTGCCTTAAATCATTTGACCGTTGATCCTCGCATCTTTCGAGACGGAGCAGGGGTGGCGGGGGGAGGGGTGTGTGTGTATTCGATATTCCTGCATGGCCGTAGTCGTATGGTCCTAAACCCTCGCATCTCTACGATGCCGAGACGGAAAGGAGGCGGGGGGATGGGGTGTTTTCCTTTAGTGCATGGCCGTAGTCGTATGAGTGGCGATCGATTTCCCAACCCAGGAAATACCGGAGAATCGCACAAACCAGATACTCACGCGTACCGGAGAATAGCACACCCCAGGCATTACCCGTCGATTGCACAAAACAGGCAGTATCCAATGCCTACTTATACACGTTGATTGCACAAATCCAAGCAGTACCCAATTGCACGAAGTCGGCAACACACGTCGATTGAACAAACCAAGCGGTACCGGACGGAGGGTTGCACACACCTGGGCTAGGCAAAGATCCCACGTCTCCGAGATGGAGTTGGCCGTAAGCTTGTCCACGGTGCCGCCCACTGCGATGAGGCTCTGGTGCCGTAGTGACCGAGCGCCGTGCCAAAAAGCAACCATGGACGTCATAGATAGGGAAGATAAACGTTAAAAAAACACACACGCCGGGCAGCGTGTGGTTGGAGGAGAGGGGAGAAATACAATGACATTATGTGAGAAGATGTAAAGGGCACGATATGATATTGGGTTTGTTGGAGAGTGAAGATGGCATGCACACAAGTCTATGCAGGCTTTGATCCAATAAGCTCGCAATTATTGTCGCTTGGCTCCGGTTTTCTCGCATATTACTCGCATAGATAGGGAAAACAAATGCAGGCGATTGCCATTCTACCATTTTTTCGCATAATAATAGGTAGCATAAAAAGCGACTTTGAGCCAAATAAATCAGGTTGACGTGCTGGGCAAGCACGCTCAAAAAGATAATGAGAAACACTTGGAAAGCACCAAACGCAATATAAATTAGAGCGATTCATGTATTCAGGATTCAGGACCCCCCAGTTAAGCACGATTTCAAACAAAAATGAGATGTTCAAAGAAAAAACGAAATACACGGAACTGTAAGGTTGGCATACTATATAGCTCGAGCGTAATCATCCATGGAAAACAGCAGGAAAAAGCGGTTAAAAGCCTGAAATGAGACCAAAACCGTGAGTATTTGGCTCGCATAGTGTGGTCGAATTACCAGAGAATAACCGCTTAACTTGCCCGCACGATCACCTCTTTGTCGCTTAAGAGACCCCCGAAAAAAGTCACAGAAAAAAAAACTGATTTCATTCGTTTATTATTGGGTCAAAGCCTAGTTAAAAAAACGGATAGCTAGTAGACAAAAAAAAGAGTAAGTAAGTGGGGAAATTGGATCTCCGCACAAGACATCAAGTTTAATAGAAAAAAAAATGTTATATTATTAGGCTCACGTCTTACGTACGTGTGGAAGTTGACGAAGAAGACTCCCTCTACTCAACAGAAATAATTGCGGCTACCTCTGGAAGTATACGGCAAGCAGGAAGTGTATATTATTCAAGTAAAAAAAAACGGAAAACAAGAGAAACGCCTAAATCGTAGCAAGTCCAAGAAAGGGCTAAAAACACCTGAAAAGCTCTGTATTCTTGGCTCTTTGCGGCATTTTTTCAGGGCTTTCTAAATAATAAGGATCTTGTTTGCAGATGCCATATTACAGTCGACCCCGCTTTAAAGACGCACATAGGTTTTTTTTTTCAGGGCGTCTTTAACCCGGGGAATCGTCTTTAACTTTCCGGGGACAATAACTCCCCTTCCCCGGGGTCAACGGAGACGTAACCTACGTCAAACGACGCGCCATTTCAACAGGAATACTGGCATGACAGGCAAACAACGCCGAAAAAGAATCACCACGCCGTTGTAGGTATGTAGAATTTAAGTTTTCGCGGACATCACCTCCACCCGCGCCAACCTGAGAAACTACAACCTTGGCGCTGCACATAGACTACTTGCGTGTGTGGACTGCGCGTGCTTTGCGTTCGTATTTACAAACAAGGGAACCTGTATTCGAGTACATTTAGTCTCTCGCTGGCCCACTTGAAAATCACTCCTCTGAAGCCTACGCTTGATGTAGTCACCACATGAAAAATATGCGTACTGCCGTTTCAACGTCACCTACCAACCAGAGAGCCACCTGCGCCCGAAACCACACAGCTCGAGTACAGGGGAAAAATAACACCATGAAGCACGAAACACACACAACGCTGAAACAAAGAGAGCTCACTCCACTGCAGTTTCAAAAACCGAATCCACACAGAGCACGAAACATGTTGCCGAGCGAAGCAAAATCACAGATCGCACCAGCGACCTTAGCCCAAAGAACGGCATTCCCAAACTACGACTTCCATGCATCACGAAGGGTGGACTGCACCTCACCCCTCCCCTTCGCTCTACGCTTGACTTGAGTTTCATGTGTAAACGAATGAACGGTTCTCGAAAGAAGGAATAGCGATTCGCGACCGCAATACGCGTGCATGGGTCGCCCGCAAGGGCACTCATGAATCGATGACACAAGCATAGACTTTGTCGTGCACGTTGGTTCACCACACGGCCTCAAGCCGGCGGCAGACGACCCGCCAGTAGACGGGAGGAATCTCTCCATACCCACAGGTAGCAGCGTCGAAAGCAGCAGACCGCTGTCTGAGCAGCTTCGCGAGATGAATTTTGGGGGGGCCGTGGAATGGAATTGGAGAAAAAACGACACCCCCCTACTGTATGTCCTATCTGCGGGCCACCATGGTTCTGTAAAAAATGTCGTCTTTATAGCGGGGAGTTGACTTAAGCCGAGCGTCTTTAAAGCGGGGACGACTGTATTGTGTTATAAAATAGTTTTTCATGCACGCGAAATGCCTCCATACGAGCTCCTACTCAAAACCCACTTCCTGAGGGACCTACCGTGGCCTTAACAAAATAACAGAGATAAAACATTAGTCTAGACTAGGTAAATAAATTGGATGTCTACGGAAGCCGTCTAATGTAAAATGTTATACTAGACTCACGTCTTGCGCGTGGAAGTTGATGAAGGCCGTCCCCTCTACGTGGGGGTGCAACAGGTCGTACAGGGGGTGCTCCTTGGGCAGCTGGCGGTGCATGGAGACCAAAGCTCCTTCCAGGACGACGTGGGTGTTGCCGAGGTGGGAGACAACCTCGTGAATGCTGTTAAGGAGGTGATGGGGTTGGGGGGGCATGCTCAGTTGTTGCTTGCATTTTGGTTATGTGGCCATTGACCGTGCGTCCCGTTCAAGACGGATACTGGGGGGGGGGCAGCGAGCGCAGCAACAACAAAACGTGCACAAGTGAGACGAGACAGGTTCATTGACGAACGTCTTTAGGTCTCCTTCACCCTCCCCCAAACAGGGCGGGGTGCAAGAAAACATACACGTTGACACGAGGAGGGTCCGGGTCCATTGGCGAAAGTCTCATTCCAGGACTACTCCGCATGCTGCTACTGCTGGTTGTTGCCATCTGATCTGTGCGAATCGATTTAACAGGCACTTCAGCGGGACCACTGTAGCGGGCTACCGGCACTATAGAGGGACTACTACAGGGGGCAACCGGCACTATAGAGGGGCCACTGTAGCGGGCAACCGGCACAATAGAGTTACCGCTACAGCGGGCCACCGGCACTATAGGAGGGACCACTGCAGCGGGAAACCGGCACTATAGAGGGACCACTACCGCGGGCAATCGGCACTATAGAGGGACCACTACAGCGGGCAACCGGCACTGTAGAGGGACTACTGCCGTAGTGCCTAGCCCTACCGTGGCATAGGTGTTATCGTACATGAAATCAGCACCCTCGAAGCACGCCTTGGCGATCTGCCAGTTGTAACCCTCCCCGGGGAAGAAGATTGGGGTGGGCTCCGCGCCTTGGCTCAGCTAATAAACAGAAAATAACGGGTAATTGAGAGGGATGGTCGACACAGGGAGACGGATAGATCAGTCAGATAGATTTGACGGGCAGACCGGGCATGTGCGCTGCAACAATAATGGCCATTACTCAACTATAATAACAACGACGTGCTATCTTGTACTCCTGCAAAAAGAGTGATACCGTTCTGATTTTAAACAGTTTGTTTTATGTGTGGGCAAGAAAACGCGATTTACCCTGTCTTACAATCGACGATTGAAGACATAACTGAAACAATCTCGCGGTAGAATCGAAGGCACGTACCGTAGTGGGGAGGGGGGAGAAAAGCCTGCTTAGTGACCCCTGATCTGAGTTATCTCCAAGGAGGGAGAAGGAGAAATAAAAGATACACCACCACTGCACCTGAATGCCGATGGGCTTGATGGGCAGCAGGTCATCTTCGATCATCTCGAAGAGGGCAATACTCGGGGTAAGGTACTTCTGCCACCCGTCCACAGCACTCGTCTCCATACCCTGTCGGTGTACGGCCGACGAAAGCCATCGAGTATCCCATGTATGTATTAGGCACACCATAGTGTATACCACGTTCCATCACGTGCAGGTGAGGAGGCGAGCGCACAGGAGAGAGCGGGTGAGGGGAGGGGAGGGAAGAGGGATGAGCGAGGGGGGGGGGGCGGAGGGGAGAGCAGGGGGAGAGAGGGAGGGAGGGAGGGAGGAAGGGAGGGAGGGAGCGAGGGAGGAAGGGAGGGAGGGAGCGAGGGAGGGCGGGAGGGAGGGAGGGAAGCGTGGAGCAGGGGGGGTTGGGGGCGGGGGCGGGTACTCAGCTGGCTTGTCAGGGGGGGCACCAAGGATTTCAGCATACAGGAAGAATGTCAGACAGTTTTGACACCCTTCTTTTATTTACTACCTAGTCAGTTCTCATTTGAAACGGTTTCGACGCCATAATCTTATTCAATAATATCGCTTGAAAACTGGGTTCTCGCTTACATCGACCAGCTCCTGGTCAACGACGAACAGCTTTCCAGCCGCCAAGAGCGAGTCCACCTTGTTCTTAAACTCCTGCAAAAGCAATGGTTTGTGGACACCAGGGGGGAGGAAAGAAACGGATAAAATTTTTATGGGAGCGATTACGCTACATGAAAAGGCAATGGTTCCTGTAGACCAGGGGTGGAGAAACAAAAAATGGATGTAACTACTACTGCTCTGTGTGTGTTGGCTTCACATGAAACCGTTCTTTCTACCCAACGACATCAGTACACCCAGTGTCCGTCCTGATTCTTCATCCCCTAGGATGATGGAAATTATGTGGCAACAGGTTGAGAGACAGAGTAAACCAAACGGTCGCATTTCATCAAGTTAAATCAAGTGAAATGCTAGCGTACCGGGTACGAGAACACAACAAAACAAGCCAGACCACGAAAAAGAATCCAAAAAATACAGCACTGTTTTAAACGAATCAATTTCGTTAGGACCTAGGTGCAAAAGCAATGGTCTGGGTACACGAGGGGAGAAACAAATAATACATATTACAAGGTTCCCTTCGGGATGCGGGTAACGTGAAGTCCTGGGGGCGTCGCAAGGCGAAAAGGTAGACACCGGTAACACACGTACAACTATTTTCCACCTATGTATATAATGGTGTCACGGTTACTCACATAGATGAGCCCCACTGCCCTCTTCTTAGAGGAAACGTGAGGCATGAGCTAGTGCATTGCTCCAAAGAAAAAATAGTATTCATCAGCGGGAAGAGTGTGATGGTGGTGGGTGCACGTCGTACTGCTGTACGCGCAAACGAAATATTAGTGGTCAGGGGATGCTGTGTACCGTACGTACATGGAATAGTGCTCGCGTTGCTATATAGTACGTCACATGTGTTCGCACTTGGTGGAGATGGATAGGGTTGACCAGCCAATGCCGGTCGCTCTTGGATGTTGTACAATATTTAATTGGTTGGCGGCAACAGTTTCGGTATGTGTGGCGTGCGTGGTAGGGTTTTGCATGAGTTGGAGGTAGTGTTCAACGCCTTGGTACTGTGTTTGAGGGGAACCACAACCTTGACGTACTCCTCGTTTATCCCCGTAGAAAGTAGAGCTGGATCGATAGTGTTCCCGTCTGAACCCGCCACTACTTCATGCATGTGGTCAGGAATGTATGTGTGTATGATATGTATGTACGATGATAGCAACAGACCTAGAGCCGATCCACCCAGCCAATCAGATGATGTCCTGGGCGCGTGGCGAACGCTGAAATAGAACTGTACCCGGTTTTGGCCACATCAGCACCGTGTAAATACCTGAGTTTGGATATCGCTAATAAGGAGGTATATATCCTTGAACCCTACCCATAGTTCCACTGTGCCCAAAAAAAAGTATTTGGCCTGGTCGAGGCTCGCGTGCGTGCTGCGCTCGCGATGCCTGCCACCGAGCGCCGGCACGGAGCTCGGCCAAGGTTCAGACATGCTTCACAATGTACCCATGGCAGGCTAGCTTGCCCCGCGGCCGAAAGTGCGAGAAGAAACGCTCGGCCGCCGGAGAGCAGCGAGCCAAAAAAACGAAGGTTATATTTTACATAGACTATACATATGAAAATAAAAATACACTCCAGCTGTGAGATCGAAGATTTTGTCGAAACTCTTCTTTTGCGAGCTGTGTGTGATACTCCGATCGCGCGTATTACTGTCTGTGTGTCCTCATTAAGGATGTAGGTCGGCGACTCCCTGTGGAACTACTGTGCAGCTTGTGTCAGGGTCAACAGGGTGACATATACATATATATATATACATATATTATATGTATGTATAGCTATTCATTCAAGTGTTTTTTGCCGTCACTCTTGTTCCTCCTTAACCCTTTCTGCCGCTGCTAAAAAATGATACTATACTATATTCAAGTATTTTTTACTAACTCCCAACAGTTTGTTTTTCGTTTGTTCATTTTTTCGTCATCTCAAGCCCGAACGGGGTTTAAGTCAACTCTATTGCTTCACAACTGGATTTTGGCGAGGGATTGGTATAGCGACGGTTTCCGGGGCGCGATACACAGGGGTGTATGAATTACGGCAGGCTTTTTTCCGTCACATTTCCGTCTCATTTTATTTTCCCTCTATATTTTCGAGGCTCACGAACTCTCTCTCACCGCGTAGGACGGGTCAGTGTCCAGAATCGTCAGCTTGGCGCGGGTGGCTGCGGTCGCCTTCTTGATCACAACGCAGTTTGCGCCTGAACCACACAAACGTACGATTGATTCCAAAAAAGCACACGTGTCATTTTCCTTATTCTTGATCGTACCATCCATCATGTTTCATATGCATTCAAATTTCGTAAGGGGATATTTCACATCATCCGGTCGGCAAAAGTGTAGCCACTTATACCCAGTGCATATCGTGTATAGATATAGGCCAGGGATATGTCTGCCCTGCAGGACAGATCGTGAAAGGGATCTACACTATGATAAAACTGTCCTGTGATTACAGCAGTATGCATGTGTACAGATCATTCTCACCCTGAAGTCTGAGGCGTGCGAAGGTGTCATCATCTTCCCAGTCGTACTGGGTGTCGGGATTCCTGACGGGGAACGCGTGGAGGTCCTCGTAGTCGTCAATGTCATCCGCCTGAAATAAACGATGAAGGAAAAAGCATGCGTAGGCATTCAAATCAGTACAGAACACCCAATTAAGCAAACAACAATGCCGACACAGGCTACTACTACTACTGTTGTTGTAGGTTTCATTCCTGGGCGGGGGTGCGATTGTCAATATTTTCAGCATGATGACTCCCTAGTTTGTTACATCCCTGTCAATTTTTGGCCTGCCTTTCTTACTACCCTGTTCCATGTTAGTTGTAAATAGTTCCCGGGATGATACGTGCCGGCCGGAAATACCGACGCCATAGCGGCAACCGGCACTATAGTGGCAACCAGCACCATAGCGGCAACCGGCAATGTAGTGGAAACCGGCACTACTCCGCAAATTCGCCACTACCGGCCGTTCTCATCTCTGCTAAGCAATTTAACGGGCGCTATAGCGGACAACCAGCACTATAGAAGGATCCATCACTACCGTGCTACTGCACCTATACCCTCTCGGTGGCGAGGGTCTCCTTCAAGAGTTCTCCTGGCCTACGGGAGAGGGAACATTATGCACGAACTTCAGCGTGACGGCTCGCATTTTTTTTTTGCCCGTTTTTTGTGTTACGCATCCTGTTATGAGGTGCTTGCCCTGCTCTGTGGCGGGGGGGATTCGGTCAGGAGTTTTTTTTTCCGTCTCGGCCTCAGCATGCGATTCTCGTAACTGGAATTCTCGGTCAAATAGCTTCGTTCGAGCGCCCTCTTCGGGGGGCGGCTCAAACGCCCCTGGCCCTGCCGTATTCGTTCCGCATCTGGCCGGGATCGGGTACGTGGGCTGAGCGAGACAAGCGAGAAGTGCGCAAATATTTGTATTTTGGGCGGTATACGCCCAAGCTATTATTGAATCTTGGCAATTATTTGCAGAGCTTGAACAATAAAAACGTTCTGTATATGTGGGAAAACATTTGTTTCCAAGTTGGCATCATTTCCAAATTGGATTCTTATTTCGTCCCCACCTCACTTTTTCATGATTACACCTTGAAGCGTTTGGCCTGTTGTGCAAATCGTACAACTGACATCATACGACTGACTTCTGTGTCAATGCTTTCTGATATCGGATATCAAGGTTGAATATATTTCTTTGTTCGAGCGTTCGTTGTCTTCGAAGGGGATTGTTCCCTACCTAGCATCATTACACCCAGTGTCCGTGCTGACTCTTCATCCTAGAGAGATAAAACTCATTATTATGTGGTCAGAGAGTGTGAGACAAGAGTAAACCAAACAATTGCAAGTAATCAAGGTATATAGCAAGTGAAATGCCAGCGTACCGGGTACGAGAACACAACGAAACAAGCCATCTGGACCATAATAAAAATAGAAAACAAGCACATCGAACGGAGTCGCTGTGAAAAATCGCAGTACGAGCAACAATTTTTTGTCAGTCTTTTTCATCGCCGCTCCAAAGAGTAGTTCCGTATATATTGGTCCACGATCCACCATCCATCTTTCAGGACCGCATAATAAATACCCCACACTAATTCCATGTGTGTTTATCCCCACCAACGAAACGTGGCCGCACTTCTAAAGGTAAGTGTGACTATCAAGGTAGTAGCGTTTCGAACGCTTTGTTGTGTGGTTGCAAGAATTGCGCTGGCTACAGACTGTTGTTGCTGCTGGTCAATACATCATGTGCGCCGGCAATTAATTGATATGGCAGTATAAAATCTAGTGATCTTCTTGAAAATAAATGTCGTCTTGTGTTCGCCAGGAATTAATCGATGATACATAGTATTAGGTATCTTTTTGACAATATCTCCTGGCAATCGACGATATAACAGTAAGTATCGTACAAATTAGGGATCGTCTGCACAAATATCTCGTGGTACGTATCACTACGCATACGAACGTCAGACGCAAGCCAATTGGAAAAAAGAAAAGAATAGAAAAGACAGAAAATAAAGAAAAGGAGTATTACATTCCGATTCAAAATCACCCTGTGTCAAGGCGAAGCAGGCGCTCATTGCTCGTATCTGTTGTGGGTAATTTACATAAATGGTTGTTAAGTAGTCCACTGTTGGTCTATATCAATATCTTGGCATTACTTTACGTCCTACACGCGTAGACTACGTGTTGTGTGGTAACGGCTTTTACTCTCTATCGAATATTGAATAAAAAAAATCGAAGTGCTGCCCTGCCCTACCCGGAGTGTGGGTGCCGGCGAATGCTGGCATACATGCGGAGCCCTTGTACATATATGTATTAACAACTCCTCCATAATTTGTTGTGTTCCTGCCAGTATAAGCCTGTTCTTATTTTATTACGGTTCTTAACGGGTAATTGTTGAGGAATTATTGGGGTATCAGTCCGTTTGACCACACCTACCTGCAAAAGGTCAACCAATAGCTTACCCAAACTAAACGTTATAACACTTTTCCTCCCTGAAACGGCGGGATAGCAGTTCGGCCGGATATACGGGCGGACTTGTCCATACCCAAGCCGTTTCATTTCCTGGGTATACCGGGAAGAGTATCTTTCAAGTTCGAGATGGGGAAAGTCTAAAAAAGTGGATTGAAGTGGATGGGGGATTTGAACCCACGACCCAAAAAAAACATGGTCCTGCCGTCGAATAAAAAAGTGGATGTATGTGGGATTTGAACCCACTACCCGAAAAAACCATGGTCCTGCCGTCGACGCCATTTTTGGATGAATTGGTGGGGTATTATTATTAGTCCGGTTGACCACTTGCGAAACATTAAACAATAGCTTACCCAAACTAAGCCTTATAACATACTCTTGAAAAACGAAGCCTGGCGTTCTCACTCCCCCCTGTTTCTTGTTTCAGGTTGTGTGCTGCAGTACGGTACTTACTTACCCTCTCCGTGGCTATATACAGCTAACAGAATCTAGATACTAGGTAAGTGTTATCGCTGATACACAACGGCTCTCGGATTTCTTGTATTCCTGCCAGTATCAGCCTCGCGTTCCCTATTGTCCTGTTTCTTACCCTGTGTTCCTGTCAAATGTCAGCCCTGACATTTTTGCTTCATGTTTGAAGGTCAAGGTTCGTTTTTCTCATACAACACTCAACCCTCTGCGTGGCGGTAAACCATCAACAAAAGACATATATTATAGCTACTCGTAATGCATAACGGCTTCATTCAGAATTTCTTGTTTCCTGTCAACATCATCCTGGCGCTCTTGCTATCCTGCTTCTTATCTTGTACGCCTGTCAATATCAGCCTGACCTTCTCACTACTACCCTGTTTCTTATTTTAGGTGCATGTTTCTCACACAAATATAGTACTTACCCTCTCCATGGAGACATTCTCCTTAGTAAGGTCGCTGATCCTGGTGGCGAAGTTCCTCGCGTTTTCAGGGCTGGACAGGGCCTCAAGGACTTCACTGGCACCGATGGTCCCCCTAAGGTGTTTTATACGGAGGCGGGGGAAACGGCGGGAGCGAGGCGTCGTGTCAAATATATATATAATATATATATCACAGCAGCTGGAGTGTATTTTAATTTTTATAATATATATAGTGTGTGTCAAAATATATATATATTTTACTGGACGTGTAGTGTCTACTATTATTATTATACTATTTATTTATCAAAGACAGCAGCAGCAGCGGTGTAAGGAGGCGGGGGTCTAAATATCCTGGTTCACTGCTGTATTCTAAATATCCTGGTTCACTGCTGTATGCCGTGTAGAAACGCCAGGTCCTTGGAATTGTTACGGAGGCGAGAGGTAGTGAGAGGGGGGGCGGGCATCTAAATATCAATTTCCTTCTGTATGACGTGTAGAACCGACGGCGGTGGTATAAGGAGGCAAGAAGAGGTAGTGGACGGAATGAGGGGGGGGGGGGGGGGGGAGGGGCACGTTGAGATCTTTGCTGTTGTACTACTGTTATTATGAAATTTTTTGCGATTACAAGCGAAGACAGCTAGTAAGACTTTGAAATTTGGTGTAAAAATTAAGGAGGCGGTGGCGCGTGTCAAAAACTGCTGATATTTTGTTTATAGGTTATTTAACAACACACCGATCGGAGAGAGAACACACCTACCTGAGGGTTCCCGTGATGATGATAACGGCTGTCTTGGCGACCTCCAACAGCCATGGAGCCGCCGGGAACTCCTGGTCGGGGTAGCCATCAAGGAAAGGGGCGCCTACGGGGACGCCCTGTTCGCGCCGGTCGTAGCAAGAATTTACAGGCATCGCACGGATCATGTTAAATACTTTATTATTGTTATTATTGTCGTGCTGATGATCATGATGATTATTGTATGAATATAATTGTTATAGGTATATGATTATGAATGTGATGATGACGATGACGATGCTTATTATTGATATTATTGCGTTTGCCCTCCAACGATGTAGCTTGAATGCCGTTCCGGCATGAATCAAGCATCAGTTTATCATGTATATCCTGTAAGTCGTACGACCAGTGAGGAGAGGGCGGAGTATTCGAAGGGGTGGGGGGAGTTGCGGGGGGGGGGGGGGGGGGGTTCCAACAGCTTTAGGTCGCATAGATGTAGGGGCTTGCTATACGCGTGGTGCTAGATCTAGCCGATGGTGCAGGGGTTGGGGAAGGAGGGGGGCGTATGAATTGGAGCTACAGCATGGATGGATGGCAACAATTATAATGAGGTGATATCAACTCCCTGGTGGTGGTGTTTATTACTCTCGCAGATTTTGACTTCAGGTGAGGCGTTTGAACAAGAGGGATCGTGGGGGGAGGGGGGGGGGGGGGGGGGGGGGAATTCAATATGTGCGCGGAAACTATATAAATAAATGGGACAAATCTGACGGTTGTAGAAGTAATGCATCAGTTTACACACCTGCCTGGTATTGTTTAGTCTAGTATTCTAGCAGATTTCATGTTAGGTGTGGTATGTTAAGGAATTAGTGGGGTATTAGACTAGTCCGTTTGACCACTTGCAAAAGATTGACCAATAGCTTACCCAAACTAAGCCTTATAACGCTCTTCCCCCCTGAAACGGCGGGATAGCTGGTCGGCCGGGTATACGGGCGGACCTGTCAATTATCCAAGCCGTTCATTTCCTGGGTATACCGGGGAGAGTATTTTTCAAGTTGGACATGGGGAAAGTCTGAAAAAGTTTATTATAGTGGATGTGGGAGTTGAACCCACGACCCTAAAAACCCATGTCCTGCCGATGACGCCATTTGTTAAGGAATTAATGGGGTATTAGTCCGTTTGACCACTTGCAAAAGGTTGACCAATAGCTTACCCAAACTAAGCCTTATAACAGGTATACAAAACGGTTTTTAGGTGTGGTATACGATGTGTTATAGCGTCGTGGTGCGCTCTACTACATGGATCGCAAGATAGAACATTTCAATCCATAGGTGTAAGCAAGCAGTTACCATGAATTCACCGTGCCGATGTGGGGCTCGGAGGCCGCAAATTGTAAGACAGAGATACATAGTGTAAAATACAACAAACGAGGTGATGTGGTCATGGAATGTCACAGCCATTGAACACGAGGGGCACAAGTGCATATCGTCAGTGTTTTGAATAGGAAGGCTTGATGCACCCGCGCTCAGTTACGCTACGTCGTTAGGCATACCTCGTTTGGCAGAGGTTGGGAGGCGATCATGCAGACGGTAGGTACGAAATACCGTACGTAATAGGTTGGTGGTGTGGTCCACCGCAATTTCAACACATAATTCTGGCTGTACTTCCTTTTCACATGGACTAATTGTTACGAAAATCTATACGTATAATTATACGCCCATTATTTTTACAGTGTCGATATGGGGCTCTGAGATCGCCAACGCTAATACAGAGATACCTACTCCAGTATTATATTACAAATACAGCAAGCGAAGTGATGTGGTCATGCAATGATACCACCATTGAACACTAGGTGGAGAAGTGCAAATCTTCAGTGTTTTGATACGAACGCTTGATGTGCCCGCTCACTGACGTTGCTTTGTCAGGTATATGCTACTTCGTTTGGCAGAGGTTGTCAGGCGATCACGCACGAAGTATCTGCCTGTACTCCTTTTCACATTATTATTGTTATCTACTGCTGTGCGATTATACGCCCTGTTCTTTCCATGTCGTCGAAGATGTTGTGGTCCTGTAGATGTCGCGTCCACGTCTGGTATATAGTCTATAGATTCTGCAGACAGATGATATACATCGTGATCTGTCCTACTTGTATGTGATACCAATGTTACATTTTGTCGTAGCGTAATATGTAGACTATATATATCTAGGATCCATCATATATGCTCTACAGTACTGTTGTTGTAGTACATAATATCGTGATCCGTCCGATGTGATACACTAATCCACTGCTGTGCCACAGCAGTGCATTATTAGTCAGACATAGGATATGTAACATGTTGTAGAGTAGTAGATGATCTAGATGATCTACATCGTAGTCTGTCCGAAATAATTACACTACGTGGTATTTCGTCGATGGGCCTGTCAATGAATCAGTTCTTACTTCCATGTTCCATTGGTATTCCAACCGCGCCTCCTTGAGCTGCTCCGCGCGGGCCTCCTGGTCGGCTTGCTCGTCTTGCGGGAGGCAGGTTTCAGTTGCGCGATCGGCTCCTGCTCCACCGAATAAAAAACATGCAAAAAAAAATGCGAAAAAGAACAAAAAAAAGAAAAAGAAAAACAGAGGACCGGAAAAAAAATGATGTCAATCAAGAAGAAACACCAAAAACAAGAGGCGGCCGAATGTACTCCGCAAGGACTAACTAACTAAAAAAGGGATCCATCCATGGTACGGCAGAGATGCTTTTATTTTTTTTCTGAGGCTCCCCAGCATGCTAATTGCAACTCCCTTTGTAAGTAAGTGCTGTGTTTTCTTCGACTCGCCCGGGTGATAAGATGCTGTACGCGTGTGTACCTCAAACAAACGCAAAAAAAAAATAAAAATAATAATGAACACGCAAAAAAGAACTTCACTAAATAAAACACGGAAGTAGTAGGCGATTTGTTTGGCGCACAGCGAAGCGTGGCTAATAATAGGCATTCGATGGCGGCTCCATGTATGTATGTGGCAAACACAAAAAAGCAAGAACAAACACGAAAGCTTCAACAACGCCGCAAAGGAATAGGGGGGTGACCAGCGCGAGTCATAAGAAGACCTCAAAAATGACCTCTCGCACGTAGCCACGGCCTTGACGAGCGCTCCATGTGTCCCCACTAAAAACTCATTGCTGTAGGGAATACTATGGAAGTACTACTGCCCGACCAGCAATCCCATGGCCTAGATGTCGTCTTCCTCTTCTAACATCAATAACATCAATGATATAATTATAAAAATTAAAATACACTCCAGCTGTGAGATCGAATATTTTGTCACGTCAATAATATTATATCGCCTGTTTCGACGACACGGAAACTAGTAAATGGCTTGAATTAGTCTTTTTTCCTTTATTATTCACCGAAAAATGATTGGAAAAAAAGGGACGAAAGAAATCCGATGGTTTTGGGTCAAGGAGCCCCGTTATTCTGGAAACGAAAAACCTTTCAGGCGACTCGCAATTCAAGAAGGGGAGGGGGGACAGGGGGGGGCGGGGGGGGGGGTTCTACTACTGCTGTTATCGTTGCATGTAAATTCAATGCTATACGAAACACTAGCAAACCAAACCACGTCCGTCAAAAACAACCAGGCCGACACCAACTCGTCTTGAGAAATTCAACACTTTAGTCTACAAACACACGGCACAATAAAAAAAAGAAGCGACTGCGTTGAAAATGACGCCGAATTTACTTCGGAAACTGTTGTTGTCATGGTGTGTTATCAAAAGTCATCTTCCTACCGCGTAGGTTTTGGTGGTCGATCAGCCAACTCCCCACCCTAATCGTCTGAGTCGCCAAAAATAGTGAAAGCCAGCCACCGTACGAAACAACTCCCAGCCACTTGGAACTAAAAATGTAGCGGGTCATGCTCGAATTAAAACAATAACGTAGGCGGTGCGCCACGCCTTCGCCACGGCCTCACGGCGGGTGCCCGTACGAGGAGTAGCGCCGGTTGCCGCTATAGCGCCGGTATTTCCGGTTGGCACATACCAGCGCGATCGAGGGGAGACACAATACCGCTGTGCACGTACGGATATAAACCTTTTCGCTTTTTTTGATGAAAGGAGGGGGGGAGGTTAACTCACGGCTGAAAATACGTTTCGTATGATCGACGAAAACAACAAGCCAGAAAAGGGCACCTTCTGTTGTAGTAGAGGAGGCACGCTACTGTGCACATGAAATCTTTTTTCTATCCATGTAGGGGGGGGGGGGTTAACTCACGGTCAAAAAAGTCGGTGATCGACGGAAGAAAGAAGCCGGAAAGGGGTGCCACGGCGGCGCCGCGGCCCGGCGGTGAGCGCGAGGGTACGCAGTGCGTGTTGGGCGCCGGCACTGCCGGGTTGGAGAGCGTCTTGCCGAGGTGCGCGGGTGCGACGAAAGCCGAGGTAGCCGTAAAGGAGGTTAGGGCCACCATTGCCTTGATGGCACTGGAGTTGCTCATCTGTAGTGCAGTTTTTGGGAAAGACGTTTGTCAAGTAATTGACGCACGCGGGGGCGGGCGGAGTTGGGGGGGGGGGGGGGGGAGGTTAATGATTTGTACTTATATATTTTTTGATTTGATTATATTTGGGAAGCCGGGGGGAGAGAAAGGGCAGATATGGGGAGTTTGAGGGCGGCGATGCATTACAGAGTTTGACATGGCTGCTGTTGTGCGCTTCATCCGCATTGTGTTTCCAACTTGCAGTCGACCATTAATATTATTAATACTTAAAAGTCTTGTAGACTACCGGGGCGACCGGCCGATGACGTATTTACGTATATATGTACTCCGGAGTATATAATAATAATATAAAAATACACTCCAGCTGTGAGATCGAAGATTTCGTCGAAACTCAGATTTGCAATCTGTGTGTGATAATCCGATCGCGCATATTACGGGTTGTGTGTCCTCCTTAAGGATATAGGTCGACGACTCCCCTTGCAACTACAGTGTGTAGCTTGTACCAGGGTCAACAAGTTGATGTTAATCAGTCTGTGCGCGGAAAACACTATCAAACCCGTTTCTGAGGGGGACAAAATCTGACAGCTGTGGAAGGAAACGCATCAGTTTATCAAGTGTTCCCTGTAAGCCGTATAACCGGTGAGGGGAGAGGAGATTTTTCAAGGGCGTGGGGGGCCTGGGTTTGAACAAGTGGGGGTGGGGAGGGGGGGGGAAGAAACGGGCGAGGCAACTCAATCTGTGCGCGGAAACTACAAATCTTTCAAGGGGACAAATCTGACGGGTGGAAGGAATGCACCAGTTGATCATGCGTAACATATATCCTGTAGTCGTACAACCAGTGAGGAGAGGGCGGAGTGTTGGCAATAGTGCGGGTGGTGGGGAAGAAGGGGCGTTGCGGAGGGGGGGGGGGGGGGGGGATAAGTTGGAGCTACGGCATGGATGGCTGAAAAGGTAATGATGTGATATCAACTCCCTGGTAGTGTTTATTGCTCTGGTAGATTTTGATTTTTTTAGGTGGGGCGGCAGGAGAAAACACAACAAAGGCGGGGGGGGGTGGGGGTGGGGGCGGGGGTGGGGGTGGAGTGGGGAGGGGGGGATCAAACCCCTTTAGGTGGCATGAATGTATACCTGGGAGGAACTTTACTAAACGTGCTAGGTCGAGGCGATGGTGCGGGTGGTGGCGAAGGAGGGGGCGGAGGGGGAGGGGGGAGAGGATAAATGAGTTGGAGCTACGGCATGGCTGGTTGTGGATAGGTAAGGAGGTGATATCACCTTCCTGGTATTGCTTTTTTTTCCAACAGATAGATTTGGTTTTATAATTTAGGTGTGGTATACAAAACATTTTTTAGGTGGCGGTACACGAAATGGGTGAACCACTTTTTTCAAAGGTTTCCTCAATTCGGGAGCTTAAGACCTCTCCCAGAACCAGACTTGGAGAAAAATAAAACTGCTATCATCGGATGAAAAAAATCTCATCGGCCTAGGTATACATCAAGATTAATGAAAAAAACTGATAAGTTTTTCGACGATTTTTTGGGTTAAGGAAGCCCCGTCATTCAGACAACATTTTCGCCAAAAAAAGTATGCCTCTATCGTGTTACAGCTTCACAGTCAGCAGTAGCGTGTTGCTTTACATGGACCGCAAGATACGTAAAACATTTCAATCGGCACGTGCAACCATGTATCTACCATGGTTTTTTATCTCGCGCCGATGTGGGGCTCTGAGGTCGCTAGTTGTAAGACAAAATATACACATATATATATGCAAAAAACATCAAGCAAGGTGATGTGGACATCATGCAATGTTCCCACCAATAATGAGCACGAGGGAGAGAAGTGCAAATTGTCGTTGTTTTGAAGGGAACGCTTGATGCACCCGATCTCAATTACGTTACTTCGTTAGGCATCATACTCTACTTCATTTGGCAGAGCAGAGGTTTGGAGGCGATCATGCAGACGGTAGGTACGAAGTACCTTAGCTACGTGATGGGTTGGTAGTGTGGTCTACCGCAATTTTAACATATATATATATATATATAGATATCTGCCCCTGCACTCATTTTTCATATTGGACTGATTCTACGATAATAGCCTCCCCCAAAACCAGCGATTTTCTTTACCGAACGTTTCATGGCTGCTCGACACGAGGAATGATGCTATGAAGAAAAAATCTTCATCATGTACTTCCTTGGTTGCGAAGGACTATCGATCGAACGATGATCTCGAGGTGGCAGGGGGCACCGCATTTCAGGAGATACGGCCGGGAGCTGGTTTCAAACCGGCAATTTCGTCAAAGAAAAGTTGGGGGGGCTACCACCGTACAACGCCTCATTTATCATTTACTATTATATAATAAGCTAATCAATGTACGATTATACGCTCATCATGGTTTTTACCGTGCCGATGTGGGCCTCTGAGGTCGCCAATTTTAGACAGAGATACATCTTACAAACATATACTAGAGTATATATACATTTTTTACTCACACTTCTACTTTCCAGCTTCTTCTGGACAAGCCGTGGTCACAGGTGTCTTTTTTCTTCCCCCCGGTTCTTGCCTTAAATTTTTATCGCGTATAGGGCTCAGCAATCCCACTGCTTGTCGATTTGTCATCGAGTATTGCTAACTCACGCTCTCGCGCTTTCCGCAAGTCAATTTGTGCACAGGAAAAAAAAACAACGAATGTATACGAGTAAGCACTCGGCCGGGCTCGAACTCACGAAACTGACCTACAGTAGGTGGCCCTGTATAGTGGCAACCTGAATAGTAAAGTGCCCTATATAGTGGCATGAAAATCTCCTGGCAAAATCTCAACCCGATATAGTGGCACTTTACCACTATTGAGGACGGGGCCCTCAATAGTGGCATTTTGGGCATCACACACACCCAATAGTGGCAGTTCCAAGTAGTGGGCCCCCACTACTGCTGTACCACACCTGCCCACACACACTCTCAGCGGTGGGCGCCACACGTATCATGCCAGCCTGCGCGGACCTAGAACTGTGTAAACTCCCAAACAAACCACTGGGAGAGAAAGACGGGCACGAGTAAAGCCTACAGCAGTTGCAGAGCTTCGTGGTGGTTGGGTTGATGCGCCGGGGTGGGGGTGTTTGAATTTTCTTTACTGGCTGTTTCAGTTAGTTTCGCGTCTCTACGTTGCTGTTTTCATGCGTTCTACACGTAGTGTTGAATGTTGAACCCCATGTTACACTGCCCGCCGGACAAAAAATATTGATGTGCCACCCATGATACAATGCGTTTAGACGTGGTTCCTGTGGTCTGCCTGCGCAGAAGAAACAGGTCTTGACCACAGAAGGCTCGGTAACCGTTGGATAATCAACGGTCATTTCATGTGTTTCATGCGGATACTGCTGCACACAAATCAACCACGAGTAGTGGAACAGTATGCACGGCTTTACCTGTACACAACAGCGTATAATCAGTGTACAGCGTGAACATCGAAGCTCTTTATTCGAGATAGTGGCAATATTGCCACTATAGACTGTCTAATAGTGGCAATAGTGCCACTATATCGAAAAGTGGCACTGCCCTGAATAGTGGCACAATTCTGTCCTGCCACTATATGCCACTATACAGGGCCACCTACTGTATATACCAGGCTCGAAGATAACCTGATACGCCGGCGACCGGGCCTATATTAAAATAATAAAAGGAACACTCCAGCTGTGAGATCAAATATTTTGTCGAAACTCATCTTTGCAAGGGCGGCTGATTCTACGATAGCCCCCCCCCGAAACCAACGATTTTCTTTAACGGACGTTTCATGGCTGTTCGACACGAGGAAATATGCTATGCGAAAAACATCTTCATGTGTTTCCTTGTTGGCAAAGGACTATCGAACGATGACGTCGGGGTGGCAAGGGGCGCCATATTTCAGGAGTTACGGCCGGAATCTGGTTTCAAAACCGGCGATTTTGTTAAAGGAGTGTTGGGGGGGCTACCGTAGAACAACTAAAGCTGTGTGTGATACTCCGATCGCGCGTATTACGGGTTGTGTTTCCTCATTAAGGATATAGTCTAGGTCGGGGACTCCCCTATATATTAAATGATGGAAGACGACACATACATTGAGCATACTATAATGTAAAAACTAAATCGGGCTCAACTGCTGAGAGTGCGTTGCAGCGTGGGTAGGCGCGAATCGATGCGAGTCTACGAGGGAAGAATTAAGGGAGCCCTGAAGTCTCGTCGCGATATAAATGAAATCATAAATGAAGGAGCGCAACGTGGTGGGGAGTGGGGGGGGGCTGCTTAGTGATCCCGCATCTGAGTTACGGCTAAGAAGAGGAAAACAGAAAGAAAAAGCGCAACATGATGAATGGGATGTTGAGCAAAGAATAGAAACGACAGGCCCTAAAAACCCTAACCTATGAAAGCGTCATGGATAAAAGAGCCCAAAAGCGACGCAATCAGGTCAACTTCAATAATATAATGTAATACGGAGTAATAATTAATACGCGCGATCGGAGAATCACACACAGCTTGCAAAGATGAGTTTCGACGAAATCTTCGATCTCACAGCTGGAGTGTATTTTCATTTTTTATAATAATGAGGCCACAAACACAAACAACAGACTCGGCAACACTTCTGTTGTTCTGTACGAAGTATGCAACTCGTTATTATCGTCGTGCGTGGTGAGTGAGTGAGCTCGATAGGGGGCGTTCCGCTTGCGGCTCTTTGTGTCAAGCCCAAAACCCCTATCTATCGATGTAGGTACGGTTTGTTGTCGGAGAAACATGACCACAGAGTGCATTCCGATCAAATAATCACAACAAACCACTATTTTATTACTAATACGCAGAGGAAAGGAGCTAAAAAACTAAAAAAAAAAAAAAGCTCGTCGTTGATACGTACGGGCATTTTTTTTTTTTTTTTTCACACACTTCAACTTTCCAGCTTCTTCTGGACAAACCGTGTGGTAACAGGCGTCGTCCCTTCTTCTTCCCGGTTCTTGCCTTTGACATTTATCGCGCATATATATAGCCTATATAAGGTTCAGGGATTACAACACCGCTCGTCGATTTTTCGTCCAGTGAGCGTTGCTAACTCACGCTCTCGCGCTTTCCGCAAGTCAATTTTTGCACAGGAAAAGGTCCCTACGAATTTATACGGGAATGCACTCGGGGAGGGCTCAAACTTACAAAAATGACCTATTATTTAAATCAATACCAGGCTCGACGGGTTCGAGGAAATTGACCTGATACGCCGCCGGGGCGACCGGTATACTTCGTACCGGGGTATGCAGTAGTACCGTATAAAAGGCATGATAACGCATGATAATGCATGGGAACGTTGTTGAGGGCAACAACAGCGCGGATAGTTTTTTTATAGGCTTTTGCAACTCTGATCCAACCCGGATCTGACCCTCCAAACTTATATAATACGCCGGTACCGCCGGCGAGGTCCCGAGAGCGAAACGACAACAACCGGACCACAAAAACATGTGTTTTGGTTTGTTTTTGTATCCTTCGGCGGATGAGGAAAATAAGGGGAGTCGCCGACCTATATCCTTAATAATGAGGACACACAACCCGTAATTTTTTTTTTTTTTCTTCTTCTTTTAGTCCTCCGGTGGATGGGGAAAAACAACCCGTAATACGCGCGATCGGAGTATCACACACAGCTTGCAAAGATGAGCTTCGACAAAATATTCGACCTCACAGCTGGAGTGTATTTTCATTTTTTATAATAACCTCGCCACACTTCAGGCTTCCACGTTGTATTTTCACACACCACGTCGTGTCAATTTAACTCGACTATGATTGAATTCGCAATCCAGCGCTAGCTGACGACGTGTCCTTCAGTTGTTCCACCGTGGTAGTAGTAGCGGCAGCGCGAGCTCTCCCACGAAACACTAAAACATCTAGTCTAGACTAGTCTAATATAATAATAGACTACTGCTAATAATACTGGTATGATCAGTTTTAACAGGTAGTTGCTGTTAACAGTTGCTGTTGTCCTACTTTGCAGCAAGCAGCTGTTTTTTTGTGTCGTTTTGTGTACACAAACATATAACCTGGTATTTCATTTCATCCTCATGAAGCAGCTACTACTTACTACTGCTACTATTGCTTGCTACTGCTGTAGACGCTGCTTGCTACATCGGACTACTTCGTATATGGTTTAACTTTATCTGAGTGGAGGGTTTGGGGATTTCGACGGGCGACGCTGTTCCCAGTTTCCCAACATGCGTGTTTTTCATTTGTTTGCGGAGTGGACCGCTCAAGACTCAATCAAGACACTCCCCTCGGGAAGCTCGCGCCTATGATATCATACCCACGCTGCAACGTGCTCTCCCAGCAGTTGAGTCCGTTTTATTTTTTACTGATATAATATACCCAATCGTATACTATAACTCAATCGTATACTATACTGTACGCACGGTTATATAAATTATTACATAAATCACAAAGCAGCTATTATACTTGTTGTGTACGAATTTATACGAGGGAGTACGCCCGCGTTGGGATTCAAATCACAAAACCGGCCTTGCTATTGTTGTTGTTGTTGTCTCACATTACCTCTTCTTGTAGTAAAGCATGTAGAGTCCGTGGTCACACAAAGGTGCTGAAGCCCTAGGAAGAGCCAAAAACCAAATGAAATCAAAATTCGTTGGGCAAACACTACGCTTTCCCGCGTAAAAACGCACGATACGAAGAAGGCGCACAAGTGAAATCCAATGTGCAAACTGAACTCACATAGCCGCGGGTATCCACTCAACTACGGCATAGAGTTCCCCCGTTAAGGTTTCCCACAACTAACTAACTCGCCGCTACAAACTGCAGCGGTTGGGCTGCCTGCACCGTACAAA
Organism: Undaria pinnatifida; assembly: GCA_012845835.1. NCBI lineage: Eukaryota > Phaeophyceae > Laminariales > Alariaceae > Undaria > Undaria pinnatifida. The sequence continues at coordinate 3,039,439 of JABAKD010000016.1, read as the reverse complement.
CCGCACGGTAATCGTGAGGACAGACGAACGCGCCTGCTGTCTGGAGTGCTGTCAGAGTATACACGGCTCGACGACAACCTGATACGCCACCGCGGGCAACCGTACGACACGCTGCTTGGTACATCGAAGTATGTGGTTGGACGTTGACCCCTTTAGAGCCCCCGAACCCCTCCCTATGCTACATCCAAGTAATGTTGTCCCCAAAAACGGGTTTCCAGTCGTAAAGGGGTTAATGAAGGGTTTGGGATTTTTCGACTGGCGACTGGCGACGGGGTTCCCAACATGCGCGTTTTTCGGTTTGCCGAATGGACCGCTCGAGACACTCCCCTCGCGAAACCCGGCAACGCCAGACGCGTCAACAATTTCACGAACTTTAGGGTGCAATTAGTGCGACACGACGTCCGGACGGAAGTACCATGGACAGGCAAGACAGCTTTTCCACCGCCATCGGGGGGACGAAGGAAGCGCCAGAAAAAACCCGCGATGTTCGAAAGAGATGATGGGACCACAACAACGAACAGTCACCCCGACGTTGGTTGGATGGCGTCATCTGTCTGCGTTGTTGTCGTTGATAGTTAGTTGGTGGCTGCCTGTTTGTTGTGCTTTCGTTCTCTTTTTCTCGTTCGTGCCGTCCTGTTTCCCTGTTTTTTTTTACAACGACTAAACGGTTGTTTCTTTTTTTTCTTGTTTTTTCTTTTTTAAATGAATGCACAGGGGTGTGTGGGTGTGCTGGCTTGCAGACCTTTTTCCCCGCGTGTGCGTTGGGGTTGGTATTGATCTTTTTTCGTTTATCATCACTTTTACTCTCCAGCGCAACTCGCAAGAGGTTTACCTACTACTACCCTCAACGACGTTCTGGACAAAAAGACGTGGTCACATTTATTTTTGTGTCTCCAATGTATTTGCCTTCATTTTAATCGCGCATAATAGGGTTCGGCATTCTCACAACTAACTTCTGCTGCTGCTGCTGCTGCTGCTGCTGCCGCTGATGCGTTCAGCTTTTCCCGCTCATCGATTTTCATCGGTTTTGCTCACCCACCCTCTTCTCGCGTTTTCCACTCACTCGTCAAGTTTTACGGGAGAAAAAGTCCTGTGTGACGGGCTGAATATATGTGTGTGTTTTCTTCACATACATTATACCGCGATTTCCATCCAACCAACGACATCAATCAGTACTCTAAACCATGATTTCTACCCAACGACTTCAATCAGTACACCCAGTGTTCGTGCTGATTCTTCTCCAAGACAAGAGAGAGTATATGCCAGCCCGTATAATATGCACGCGGTAAACCTGAACCCACGACTTTGCCGCTACGTAGCAGGGACGAGACTCGCGGACTTCACCGCATATATATGGCGAAATTAATTATCATGTGTATCTCTTCTCTGTCCCGAAGTTTGTGACGACAGGGATCGTCTCTTTATTATAGTAAGAGGCCGCAACACGTGCCACTTTTTTTTTTGCTTTTTGCTGGATGTAGTTGGTTGGGTGGAAAGGAGGAACACACACAGCATCCACCATACATAATAATGTTTGCTTTTTTAGTTTGAGTTTTTTAGGTGATTATTGATTAGTTGGGTAATATGCCCAAACCTTACGTGCAAATACAGAGAGCAGTTGCATGTTGCAACAATACTACCGTGTTCCAGGTGGTACCTGGTACTGAACTGAGCTGACTGAACTCACAAAAGATGATACCCCATGCGGGACGAATCTCGGGAGAAGACATATTTCCCCTCCAAAACACCGACGAGTTGCGAAGAGACGATTTCCTCCAAAACAGGAGGGGGTGCAAACAAAGACACAACAAGCTAAGCACCACCCCCCCCCCGCGCCCAACCCCTGGTCCATGGAGACAAATTTCACCGACGATATTCTACGGTATAACAGGCGAGGGGCCCTTCCGTACAACACGCGAAACAAGGTAACACACCGCCCACGCCCCATGGGACCATTACTGTCAGAGAGAGAAGCGATTTCTCCAAGGCAAACAGGGGATGATTGAAACAACAACGTGTGTGTGGTGACTTCGGAAAGCTGTTCTCGTTGAGTTTGGATCAAGAGAAGAGAGACTCATCGCATGGCGCGTTTGTTTGCAACCTCCCCTATTTTACTCGAGAAAATCGGCATGGAAAAGCGGCCGGGGGTTGGTGTTATCTTGAGTGTTAAACGAGGTGGTAATATTGCGTCATTTTTGCCATAGTTCATAGTCCCGCTCAACATTGTACGTATAATAGTCGAACACCATCTATCATACTCGTCGCACTTTTTGAAGGAGCATGCCTGATAGAGAAAACACGGGTAGGTTTGCTTCCTAGGCCACATTCTTATTCGTTCGTGATGATGGTCGGACTTGGTCCACGCGTAGTACGTGAGTGAATGAATCGACCCCAACCCACACGATAACATTTTTTTCTTGTTTATTCATCCCATTCGTAGCTATAATACTGGAGTATATGATACTCCTGTGACCACGGACTTGATTATGCGAGTTAATGTGAGAACAACAACAACAACAACATGATACTACTCTCGCCCTCCCTCCTTCCCAGTAGTAACTCAGATCCGGGGACACATAGCGCCCCCCCCCCCCCCGTCCCCACTACTGTACGTGCCTTTATTTTTATCGCGAGATGATTTCAGCATTTTTTTCGCTCGTCGACTCGTCGAATTAGTTGTGCCTACCCACGCTGCTAGTCGGTCTCAGCAGTTGATCTTTATTGTGCATATTTGAAGATAAATTCAAAATATCACCACGGTAGGAATCGAACTCAAGGACCAACGCTAGGAGTAGGAGTAGTATTCGAGGGTAACCACTAGACCACCGGGGGGCGACAGGCTCGTTGGACCTGATCAATGACCAAGTAAATGGATTATTAACCGCCCGCTCTGTAGCAACTCTTGGGCTGTTGTTGCGCACTCTCTAGACAACACGTTTGCGGGCGGTGCTTCGAGCCTCTCTGTTGCTGCTGTTGTTGTTGTTATGACCTTTCGCGCATTTTCCTTTTTTTTGGTTCCCTCGTGTGGGAGAGCGACGAAGGTTAGAACAGCTCGTGGAAATTCGACAAGGAGTAAATATGAGCTCTACCGAGCCTCTGCAGGATGATTACAGCAGTGTTTTATCGATATTGTTCATCAGTTATACTCCCCAGCTCAAATCAACTACTACTAACGTTTCACCCCCCCAGCGACCTTCTGGGCAACAAGCCGTGGCCAAACACAGGTGTCTTCCCTTGCCCCCGGTACATGCCTTCATTTCTTATCCCGCATAACGGTATCATTAATTAATAAGGTTCACCAGCTTTCCCACTTTTTTTTCAGTTTTTTGTGCTCATCAACCCTTCGATTTTCATCGAGGTTTTGCTAACTCGCGCTCTCGCGCTTTCCGCTCGAGCATCAAGTTTTAAAGCAACACGAAGTCCCGACGTACAATATTTATATGATGTGACCAAGCAATGCTGCGATAGTAGTATCATCAGGAGTCATCAGTCACAGGATAACCCCCGTTGTCACCACTCACTACGTGTTTGGAGATTTTGAACAAAGCGAAAGAGGGTAACTAACATAAAACGTGCTATTATATATAGTCTAGACTTTACAACTACCAAACAAACTAGACTAAACATTTAAAAAAACACTATCCTGACAGATGGATGATACATTTACTTTTATATCATGTTGTACAAACTATGCTCTTGTGTGTGAGCTACGCGCGTTTGATGCATGCATGCATATGCCACACCTCGCGCGCTATTATTCACTATACACACAACATGCATGCACGCACCATCGTGCAGATGATCATGTCATGACATGGATGAAAAACACCAACTTATGTATGATAATATGGCTCGAGAAAAAAACTAACAACCCAAAACTTCGTTGGTTTATTCTGTTTCGCAGTTCACCACGTAACTATTTTCATCTCTCTAGGATGAAGAATCAGCACGGACTATATAGTCTAATGGGTGTGCTGATCTGATGATGATGTCGTTGGGTAGAAAGAAGACAGCACACACAACAACTAACCTTGAAGAAATCAGGGACACAGCGCTAGGTAGCTGTTGTAAACGTAGTTCGCGATCCAGAAGGGGCGTTGGAAGCAAGTGAAGAATTTTGATGAGCGAGGAAGGGCAGTCGGATGCGGTAGAAACTTGGTGTGAACTGAGGTGGGAGGGAAGAGGGTCTTGTTGTCAAGATAGTTTCGACACGTCGCCACGAATGCAGCGGAACACCCGATAAATGGGTTTCGCACAGAGTGACGTTATTATTGTGATGCTACCTGATGATGCTATTGAGTACACCGAAGTCGCAACCATTGGCTGACCGCCCCGCCCGATACTAAAATTCCCATAGCAATTATTATTACAGAGGTCTTGACGGAAAATTTAGTGCTTGGTGACGCTTTGGTTGACCGCCCCCTCTTACCTAGAGTTTGGATAATAACGGTCTTGACCCGCCCCAAAAACGATCTCTTCCCTTTTCAGCGCGTCATTGCGACGACTGTGTAAGAATAGCAAGAAACATGGACGAACATAAAGACATGAAACGATCAAAACAATCTAAAACAACATTTTGGGTAAGCAAAAATGCAAATGGAACAATCACAACCAAAAAAACTTTTCTTGAGCATTTTCCTCTGGTGGATGGGTGTGAATGACCACCTGCTGGTCAAACAATTGCAATATTATGATATTATGAGAAGAATATGAGAACCCCGAAACACCAGATATAAACTCCGCCCCACCCCCCTCACCGGTTATTCGACTTACAAGATTCACTATAAAAAGATACATTTTTCTCACAGGGCTGGCCAAGGGGTTTCGCAGGATCATTTCGGTTCTCTGATACACCACATGGTTCTGGAGATAACGCTTGGTTCTCATTTTAGGCTCCGTTCCCATTTATCTGAAAACTCTGTTAAATTTCCCTTCACAGCTGTCAGATTTTGTTCCCCTCAGAAACGGGTTTTATAGTTTCCGCGCACAGACTTCAGGACTAAAATCATCCTGTTGACCCTGATAGCTACACTGTAGTTGTAAGGGGAGTCGCCGACCTATATCCTTAATGAGGACACACAACTCGTAATGCGCGCGATCGGAGTATCACACACAGCTTGCAAAGATGAGTTTCGACGAAATCTTCGATCTCACAGCTGGAGTGTATTTTCATTTTTTATAATATATCAGAGATAGGCATACCGAATTCGAAGATATCTGGTCACGGTCAAACGTTGAATACGACGTTCCATTTTTGAAAAGGTCGTGCTTACAGCTGACGTTTTCAATTTAAAAAAAAACAAAATAACTTTCTGGGCATGTTCCTCTGGTGCATGGGTGTGATCGACCGCCTGCTGGTCAAACAATTCGATATTATTATTGGAAGACAATATCAAAACTCCGAGACCCAAGAGATACCCATTGCATAATCGCCCCGATGGCGTATCAGGTTATCTTCGAGCCTGGTATAGGTCAGTTTCGTGAGTTCGAGCCCCGCCCAGTGCACCCTCGCATAAATTCGTTAGAACTTTTTCTCGTGCTCAAATTGAGTTGCGGAAAGCGCGAGGAGAGCGTGAGTTAGCAACCCGCGATGGAAAATCGTCGAGCAGTGGGATTGCTGAACCCTACGCGCGAAAAAAATTGAAGGCAAGAACCGGGGGGAAGAATGGACTACACCTGTGACCACAGCTTGTTTAGAAGCTGGAAAGTAAAAGTGTGAGAAAAAATGAGTAAATTAAAATATAGATAAATACCGAACAATAGAATATCTTTTTTTTCTTTTTTTCTCATCCCATTTTATCATTTATTATTACTCCGGAGTATTATTTTTGCCCTCCGACAATGTTGCGTAAATGCCTTTGCGATATAAATCGCATATCCTTCCTTAACCCCTTTAGGGCCCCCGAACCCCTCCCTAGTCTAAGTCCAAGTAACTTTGTCCCCAAAAACGGGTTTCCAGTTTCAAAGGGGTTAAAGCAGCAGTAGCACCTAATATGAAGTCGAATGATCGCACCATAATGCAGTGGTATCTTCCGCCAACCATTCGCCCATTGTCATTTCCTTTCCCCACATCTTCTCCTTTTATCTACTATTTCCTTTCCCTGTATATACCTGGTATGTTATAGCTGAGAGTCTACTTTAATCCTCATCAACATTGCCACCCCAGGCCAGTGGCCTTAGTCCTCCCGATTCTTCCTCCCTTCCCCTCGCGGCCTGACGATCCCTCAGAGATAGTCTATATTGATGAACTCTGCGCTAAATCGCGACCTGAGTGGTCACAGAAATGATTTGGAATAATCGCTCCTTGCACACGCCTTTCCGCGCTAGGAACGATGCGTCCGTCCCTCCAACGATGCTTGCCGCTACCTGATCTATCAAGTCGCTGCCTTCTTTACCGAGGCGCCCAAAGTTTTCCACCGCGAGGGTGGCGAGTTTGTAGCTGCGTTCGTCGAAGGGCACCTGTCCCGGACGAGGAGGTGGTTGCGCTTGCGCGCCTCGGAAGTGGAAGCCGCTGATCCGTTTCGATCCGCGCTTCCTGCCATTTATTATCTTCGAAAATTGTGTTTCTCCTTCTCCCTCCCTGGAGGTAACTGAGATCAGGGGGCACTAAGCAGGCTCTTTTCCCCCCTCCCCAAAACGGTACACAGCCTTCATTTTGTCGCGAGAAGAGTTGATTGGGCGCCCTCTCTTCCCTCGTCGACTCGCGTCGAATTGTGCTTACCTACGCTGTAAGGCGCTCTCGGCAGTTGTTGGTGTCTCTATGACAGAAAAAATATATACCTGGTATCAAATATTTTTACCGAGATTTGGACCCCCTCTGGATCCAACGTTACCTTCTTCGTAGAAGTATTCGAGGTTAACCATTACCAGGTATTAGACTAGACCACCGGGCGGCTGGATCGAAACTACGCGACCGTTGGAAACATAAAGTTGGATTAAAACATGACAACCAGCCGGTGACCCCGTTGGCAGTGATACACATTATTATTATTTTTTTGTTTTTTTTCGTTTATTTTAAGATTTTTTCCGTGGTTCGACAACACAGCCCAGCGATAATGTTTTTTTTTGTTGTCGTTTTTTTCGCACACGTTTACTTTCCAGCTTCTGGACTGACAAGCCGTGGTCACAGGAGGTGTCGTCCCTTTTCCCCCCCGGTTCTTGCCTTCAATTTTTATCGCGCATAGGGTTCAGCAATCCCACTGCTCGTCGATTTTTCATCGAGTGTTGTTGTTGGTAGCTCACGCTCTCGCGCTTTCCGCAAGTCAATTTCTGCGCAAGAAAAAGTATCAACGAATTTATACGAGTATGCACTCGGCGGGGCTCGAACTCACGAAACTGACCTATGCCAGGCTCGAGGATAACCTGATACGCCACCGGGGCGACCGGCAATGTAATTCACCCCCACCCAGTGGCTACCCTCGAATGCTAGATAGAGTTCGATTCCCACCCCGTGCGTGGTGAGATTTTGACTTTCCTTGCAAAAGTGCTAGTAGTAGCAGTGGTACATACAGCAGTACCCTCGAATTCTAGATGAAACACTGGAATTTAGAAGTTGAGAAATGACTTTGACTTGAAAATTTGATCCAGTCGCGACAGTATCGAACATGGTTAAAACATTTCTTTTTTTAAATGTTAGCAGCACTTTTTGGTTTATGAATATGTAAGAATGTCGGAACAGTCTGGAGTTTGGCGGAACGAAGAGGAAATATCGGAGAACCGGGTAGCATAGGGGGGGGGGGGGTGGTTCCAGGGGAAGGAAGAGCGGAAAATAGGAGGACCTCAGCAGCAACAACGTAGCACACCAGCAGCACACCAGCAGCGAGTATCGGACACAACAACCGGTAGAGGAAGAAGGGAGTAGCGCCCACGCAGCAGCGACAGCAGCAGCAGTAGCAGTAGGGAGAACACGTCGGCAGGAGCATAGGGGTAGAGAGGTGGCACGGGGAGACACCAATCGCAATCTACATTTCTGGGCAGGAGAGTGCGACAGATGATGCAGCTTCAATGGAAACAGCAGCAGCAACACAGGAGGGTCAGCAGATTAGAAGGAAGGTCGTACGACAGGAGCATAGGAGAACAGGGATACAGCAGGTAAAACAGTATTAATAGTAGTGTCATCGATCACAAGCTACTCGAGAACAGCACACATCGTGGTGAGCGCGTGTTGTATGGACTCCTGTGGATGAGAAGAGAAGAAACAAGAAGAAGGAATGTTGTACAAGCGTGGTCGTATAGGGATGCCGAACGAGCAGGTTAACGCAGAGATTCAAGAGTAAGGACATGTTTGCGACACCATGACGCATACCGAGAACAAACCAGTTAGGCGAGTCCCGAGTGTATAGGTAGCGCAGCGATCTGTTCCCTGAAGCCATGCATTACATCAAAAGCCACTAGAGAAAACCCAAAACGTAAAAGGGAGCCACAGGATTGTGTGTTGGATTGGCTGCTATTAATAGCTAGTCGAGGTCTTTATATTATTGTAGACCGTGCACTACTCTGGTATATCATACCAGTAGGGTGCGGTATAGGACGGAAAACACCACGGAAGACAAATATAGGAACGTAATCATATAACATGGAAAGCCAGGCGATTGTATTTAATATTTACCGCAGCAGTGACGCGGTGACATTTACCTTCACTGGAACGAGCTCCACGATATGACCACAGCCGCTACGCGTACTCACCACTAACGGCACTAGTCTACAGCCTATTCATAGTACTGTTAATATTCTGGCCTTGCAGTGTTAATACTACTAGGATGCTACTATCACTACTACCGCTAATAATATTACGACTACTACTACCAGTACTAGTAGTACTACTACACTACTACTGCTGCTGATGCTGCTATACTGCACTCTACTACTAACCCTAATTGCTATTACTCGGAGATTACGATACCACTTCATATACTGGTCAGACTATTAATAGCGATGTAAGTGTGACTGCTACGGAACGGATGAGGCGGGTGGCAACGGGCGGGGAGGAGGGGGGTCGCTGGGGGGGGGGCACGAATATATACATGCGTACAAGTAGACATTTTCAAAACAGGAGATCAACGGCGCGGGGGGGGGAAGGGGTGGCGAGTTGAGGCAATGAATCTAGGAAGGACGGGGCGAGCAGGATAGAGTTCACGACCCGGCCGGGGGGGGACGGGGCAGCGGGGCCGCGAAAAGGAAAGAGGGGGGAGTGTGCGGCAACGGGGCCGCACACAACCAGGTCGGGAAAGAACGCGGCGACGGAGCCGCGCAGAGCAACCACATATTGACGTAAAGCACGCGAAGAATTTTAGGGGAACAACAGAGGGGAAAACCAAAGGGGAACAGGAGCAGGAAGAAAAATACGGAAAGGAAAGGGAAGGACAGTAGGTGACGAAGGGGATAAAGGAACACGGGGGATAGGGCGCGCGAGAGGAAGGGGGGAAGGAGGGTACGGGGAAAGAACCGGACAGGAACACAAAGGAGAAGCTAGGGGTATCGGGGCGGGAAGGCCGCGAATAAGAAGTACCGAACTGGGAAAAGGGGGGAGCGACGGCGGCCAGGCCGCGAGCTCAAATAAACGGGGGGGTGCGCGGAGAAAGGGCCGTGAAAAGGGGGGGGGGGGGGGCATGTACGGCAACGAGACCGTACACGACCCGACCGGGGGTAAGCACGGCAACGGGGCCGCGCAAAGAAAACAGGTGTGTGTGCGGCAACGGGGCCGCACACAATCAGGTAGGGAACGAACGTGGCGACGGGGCCGCGCAGGGCGGCGGCGGCCAGGCCGCGGGTTTTAGCAAATGGGGGTGCGAGGCAAAGGGGCCACGCAAAACGTGTGGGGGGTGGTGTGCGGTAACGGGACCGTACACGACCCGGCCTGGGGGAAGCGCGGCAACGGGGCCGCGCAAATAAAGGGGGGGTGCGTGTGCAGCAACGGGGCTGCACACGACGATCAGTCCGGGAGGGGACGCGGCAACGGGGCCGCGCAGAGCGACGGCGGTGAGGCCGCGGGCTCAAACAAACGGGGGGTGCGCGACAAAGGGGTCGCGCACGTTCAGGCCGGGGGAAACGCGGCAACGGGGCCGACAAATGAAAGGGGGGGGGAGTGGGCGGCGATGGGGCCGTACACGACCAAGGGGGGGGGGAAACGCGGCAACGGGGCCGCGCGGGGAAAAAAAAAGGGGGGGGGGGCGTGGGCGGCAACGGGGCCGTTCACGACCTAGTCGGGGGGCGCGGCTACGGGGCCGCGCAAGAAAGGGGGGGTGTGCGGCAACGGGGCCGTACACGACCTTGTCCAGGGTGGGATGCGGCAACGGGGCCGTCCACGACCTGGTCGGGGGGCGCGGCCACGGGGCCGCGCAAGAAAGGGGGGGTGCGCGGCAACGGGGCCGTTCACGACCTTGACGGGGGTGAGATGCGGCAACGGGGCCGCGCAAGAAAGGGGGGGTATGCGGCAACGGGGCCGTACACGACCTTGTCCAGGGTGGGATGCGGCAACGGGGCCGTTCACGACCTGGTCGGGGGGGCGCGGCTACGGGGCCGCGCAAGAAAGGGGGGGTGTGCGGCAACCGGGCCGTACCCGACCTGGTCGGGGGTGGGATGCGGCAACGGGGCCGTGCAAGAAAGCGGGGGTGTGCGGCAACGGGGCCGTACACGACCTTGTCCAGGGTGGGATGCGGCAACGGGGCCGTTCACGACCTGGTCGGGGGGCGCGGCTACGGGGCCGCGCAAGAAAGGGGGGGTGTGCGGCAACGGGGCCGTACACGACCTTGTCCGGGGTGGGATGCGGCAACGGGGCCGTTCACGACTTGGTCGGGGGGGCGCGGCCACGGGGCCGCGCAAGAAACGGGGGGTGCGCGGCAACGGGGCCGTTCACGACCTTGTCGGGGGTGGGATGCGGCAACGGGGCCGTGCAAGAAAGGGGGGGTGTGCGGCAACGGGGCCGTACACGACCTTGTCCAGGGTGGGATGCGGCAACGGGGCCGTTCACGACCTGGTCGGGGGGCGCGGCCACGGGGCCGCGCAAGAAAGGGGGGGTGCGCGGCAACGGGGCCGTTCACGACCTTGACGGGGGTGGGATGCGGCAACGGGGCCGCGCAAGAAAGGGGGGGTATGCGGCAACGGGGCCGTACACGACCTTGTCCAGGGTGGGATGCGGCAACGGGGCCGTTCACGACCTGGTCGGGGGGGGCGCGGCTACGGGGCCGCGCAAGAAAGGGGGGGTGTGCGGCAACCGGGCCGTACCCGACCTGGTCGGGGGTGGGATGCGGCAACGGGGCCGTGCAAGAAAGCGGGGGTGTGCGGCAACGGGGCCGTACACGACCTTGTCCAGGGTGGGATGCGGCAACGGGGCCGTTCACGACCTGGTCGGGGGGCGCGGCTACGGGGCCGCGCAAGAAAGGGGGGGTGTGCGGCAACGGGGCCGTACACGACCTTGTCCGGGGTGGGATGCGGCAACGGGGCCGTTCACGACTTGGTCGGGGGGGCGCGGCCACGGGGCCGCGCAAGAAACGGGGGGTGCGCGGCAACGGGGCCGTTCACGACCTTGTCGGGGGTGGGATGCGGCAACGGGGCCGTGCAAGAAAGGGGGGGTGTGCGGCAACGGGGCCGTACACGACCTTGTCCAGGGTGGGATGCGGCAACGGGGCCGTTCACGACCTGGCCGGGGGGCGCGGCTACGGGGCCGCGCAAGAAAGGGGGAGTGTGCGGCAACGGGGCCGTACACGACCTTGTCGGGGGTGGGATGCGGCAACGGGGCCTTGCAAGAAAGGGGGGGTGTGTGGCAACGGGGCCGTACACGACATTGTCCGGGGTGGGATGCGGCAACGGGGCCGTTCACGACCTGGTCGGGGGGCGCGGCTACGGGGCCGCACAAGAAAGGGGGGGTGTGCGGCAACGGGGCCGTACACGACCTTGTCCGGGGTGGGATGCGGCAACGGGGCCGTACACGACCTTGTCGGGGGTGGGATGCGGCAACGGGGCAGTGCAAGAAAGGTGAAGGCGTGCGACAACGGGGTCACGCACGAGCAGGTAGGGTGGGGACACGGCAACGGGGCCGAGCAAAAGGGGGGGGGGGGGGGGGGGGCAACGGGCCGTACACGACAAAACGGGGGAAGGAACGCGGAAACGGGGCCGCGGAAACGGGGCCGCGTAAACTAGGGGGGGGGGGAAGGGGCGGCGACCGGACTGTACACGACCTGGTCGGGGTTGGGACGCGGCGGCGGGGCCGCTCAAGAAGGGGTGAAAGGTGTGCGGCAGCGTGGCCGTACTTTACCAGGATGGGGGGGGGGGGGGGGGGCAACGGGGCCGCGCAAAGAAGGGGGGGGGCGGGGGGGGGGGGGGTAGGGGCTGCAACAGGGTCGTACACGAATAAGCCGCCCGGGGGCGTGAACGTGGCATCGTGGGGGGGAAGGGGGGTGCAACAACGGGGTCGTAGACGACCAGGCACGGGAGATAATGCGGCAAGGAGGCCGCACAAATGAAGGGGGGGTGGGGGTGCGGTAACGGGGCTGTACACAACCAGGCTTGGGGGGGGGGCGCGGAAAGGGGACCGCGCAAACAGGGGGGGGGGGGGGGGGGGGGGGGGGGGGGGGGAGGGGGGACGTTCACGACTTTGCCGGGGGGGGGGAGCACGACCTGGCCACGGAGGGGACGCAGCAACGGGGCCGCGCATAAAGGAGGGAGAGGTGTGCGGCAGCGGGGCCATACACGACCTTGTCGGGGGTAGAACGTGACAACGTGGCCGCGCAAGAAAGGGGGGGATACATGCGGCAACGGGGCCGTTCACGACCTGGTCAACGGGCGTGGCAACGGAGACGCGCAAGAAGTGGGGGAGGTGCGCGGCACCGGGGCCGTACACGAGCTTGTCGGGGGTGGGATGCGGCAACGGGGCCGCGCAAGAAGGGGGAAGAGGCGTGCGACAACGGGGTCATGCACGACCAGGCGGGGGGGGGGGGGACGGCAAAGGGGCCGCGCAAACAAAGGGGGTGTGGGGGGGGGTGCGGCAACGGCCTGTACACGACCAAGCGGGGGAAGGAACGCGGAAACGGGGCCGCGTAAACTAGGAAGGGGGGGGCGGCAGCCGGGCCGTACACGACCGGGTCGGGGGGGGGGGGACGCGGGAAGGGGCCGCGCAAGGAGGGGGAAGAGGTGTGCGGCAGTGTGGCCGTACACGACCAGGGGGGGGCGGGGACGCGGCAACGGGGCCGTACACGACACGGCAGGGGGGGAATGTGACAACGAACCGCGCAAGAAGGGGACGAGGGGGGGGGTGCGGAAACTGGGACGTACACGACCAGACGAGGGGAGAACGCGGCAGAGGGGCCACACAGAACGGGGAACGACGAGGCAAAGAAAAGGGGGCTGAGGGGCGACGAGAGAGAACGGCCAGGACGGGGAAAGGGCGGAGAAAGGGGTCGCGCAAAGAGAAAGGGGGGGAGTGAGCGGCAACGGGACCGCACACGCTCATGGGAGGTGAGCCTGCGGCAACGGGGCCGAAGGGGTGAGGCGTGGGAAGGAAGCCATTTGGGAGAGAGGAGGGAAAGAGCGCAGCAACGGAACCGCGCACGAGCTGCATAAGGCAGAACGGGAGGTGCCCCTACTGTGGAGGGGTGCTATGGAGCGCCTGGGGAAGACAGGGGGAAGACGCAGATGAAAGGAGATCGACGTTTTGGGTTCGTGGCTGGTGTGGGGGGAGAGATGTGGATAAATATAGGAGTGGGCTTGGGGAAGGTGGGGTGGGTGTTGGGAAGGGTGCCGTGGCTTCTGCAGCTAAGCAAGCTGCATCTGAATGGGCGAGAGAAAGGGGGGAGAGGGGGGGACGGTTCGTGACGCGGTTCAAGATGGACCTAGCGGAGTTGGGGGAAGAGGTGGGGACGCAAGCGCTGAGGATGAAGCGGAGGGTGAACACGTGGCCGACGGCGGAAGAGGCCGGGCCTCTACCAGTACCGGAGTTCAAAGCAACGCGGGCGTGGTTGGACATGGCGCCCCTATACATGGATGGGGGGGTGCGAGGGAGGGCTGGGGGAGGCAGGGAGAAAGGGGGGGGGGGGGGGGCGAAGAGGGCAACCGGCGGGGGCAAGCGGGGCGGGGGGGAGGGGTGTAGGAGGAGAATGCAAAGGAGTGGCGGTTAACTTTATCACGAGCAGTGGGGCGGCTGTCTCTGCCGCTGCAGCACTTCAGGATTCAGGGAGTGAAGAAAGGAATCAGGAGGGCGCATGCGGAGGCGAGGAACCAGGCACGGGTAAGGAGGCCGCTGACGTGGGAGATGATCAGAGTGTTGGAGGAGAGTATCGGCGCGTGGGGGGTAGGGGGGGGGATCGTGGGGATCGAGCTGGCACTGACGTATCAGCTGCTGCTGAAGGCCTCGAAAGTATTCGCGGAGGAAGAGGAAAGGGCATGAGGTTTACTGCTTGAGTCGGGGGGATGTGGCTTTCTTCGAGAAAGGGGTGCAGCTGGGACCGGGAGGGAAGGAAGCCGCGGATACGGTGGGGGTCCGTTTCAAGGGGGGGGAAGGGAGACCAGGGGAGACAAGGCGCGGTAGCCGTGAGAACTAAAGGATCTGGGGGGGGTCGGGGGGGGTGGAAGGGAACGTAGTGGATCTGATGGCGGAGCTAGTAGGCTACTACGCGAGGACGGTTCCGGGGGGGGGAAACGCCCCGCCGATGACATACAGTAGCGGGGGAAGTTGGAAGGTATGGACGAAAGGGCAAGCGATGATTTGCTTAAGGAGCGGGCTGGAGAGAGTGGGGAGGAAATGGAAGAAGCAAGGGAAGGGGGCAGTGGGAGAGCTGGTTCCAGAGGAATTCGCGCTGCACTCCCGAAGGATAGGGGGAGCGACAAGGCTGGCGGAGATGGGAACATAGCCGTGGGTGGTCAAGATAGAAGGAAGGTTGGCGGCGCAGGCATTCATGGGGTACGTGAGATCGAATATGGAATACCCCCTTTGGGTGTGAAGGATATCGGTAGGGAGGTCAGGAGCGCCGGGCAGATAGCCGGGGCAAGGGACGAGATGGGGGGGGGGGGGGGGGGGGGCGAGGGTAGAATAGCGTAGGCGCGGGCGTAGAACGCGGCTTCCGAATGGGCTTCTGGTTGTTGAGGTTATCTGTCGGGAAGGGGGGCAGGTCAGCCGCGTACAATAGCCGGGAGAGGGAGCGGGGGAGGGAAAGGGGGGCAAGGAAACCGGACGAGGGTGAGCCGTCAGTTTCCACCCCCCCCACCCTCCCCCGCGGGGCGGGGGAACACCATGATATTAATGAACACGCATATTTTCGTGAAGAGGAGACCAAAATGTAAGAATGTCGGAACAGTCTGGAGTTTGGCGGAACGAAGAGGAAATATCGGAGAACCGGGTAGCATAGGGGGGGGGGGGGTGGTTCCAGGGGAAGGAAGAGCGGAAAATAGGAGGACCTCAGCAGCAACAACGTAGCACACCAGCAGCACACCAGCAGCGAGTATCGGACACAACAACCGGTAGAGGAAGAAGGGAGTAGCGCCCACGCAGCAGCGACAGCAGCAGCAGTAGCAGTAGGGAGAACACGTCGGCAGGAGCATAGGGGTAGAGAGGTGGCACGGGGAGACACCAATCGCAATCTCCCACCCTCCCACCCGATTGCTTCACGAGCAGGAGGGCTAAAGCGGAGGGAGGGGGAGGGGGGGCGAGAGGAGGGAAGGAAGGAAGGAAGGGCAGGGATTGATTCCTTCATCTTCCGGTGTGTGCGTGCCTTCGCGGGGGGGGGGCTTCTGGTTGTTGAGGTTATCTGTCGGGAAGGGGGGCAGGTCAGCCGCGTACAATAGCCGGGAGAGGGAGCGGGGGAGGGAAAGGGGGGCAAGGAAAACCGGACGAGGGTGAGCCGTCAGTTTCCACCCCCCCCACCCTCCCCCGCGGGGCGGGGGAACACCATGATATTAATGAACACGCATATTTTCGTGAAGAGGAGACCAAATAGATGTCCGTATCTCAACAGAGTAAGTAGGTAAGGTAATTTAGAAAAATATCCCACGACATAATCGAATATGGTTAAATTGTTTCGTTTCTGAACGTTGTTTAGCAGAACTTTTTTGTTTTATTAATTCGACTCCCGTATTTCAACCGTAGGGTCGGGTAACAAAGACTTTCACATGTTATCAGACATATATTATAAAAATTGAAATACACTCCAGCTAGCTGTGAGATCGAAGATTTCGTCGAAACTCATCTTTGCAAGCTGTGTGTGATACTCCGATCGCGCGCATTACGAGTTGTGTGTCCTCATTAAGGATATAGGTCGGCGACTCCCCATACAGCTACAGTGTAGCTATCAGGGTCAACAGGATGATTTAAGTCAGTCTGTGCGCGGAAACTATAAACCCGTTTCTGAGGGGGACAAAATCTGACAGCTGTGAAGGGAAAGCGGGGGCCTGGTTTTGATCAAAAGCGAGCGGGTTTGGAGGGGGGCGGGGGGGGGGGGGAAGGGGGGAAAGGGGCAATTTGTGCATGTAAGCTATAAATCCTTTCGAGGGGATAAATCTGACGGTTTTGGACATATATCTGTACTAGGGCATGACATTGCGTTGTCGAATGCATTACGATGCATTATCTCTGTGTCGTGGCTTGTGACCACAGAGCTGATCTTTCTAGGGTGAAGAATCAGTACGGACACTGGGTGTGCTGGATGTCGACGAGTAGAAGAACGGTTTAATGTGAAGAACACACACACACATATGGTACATGTTTTTTGTTTTTTTCGCACACATTCAATTTCCAGCGTCTGGACAACAAGCCATGGTCACAGGTGTCGTGCCTTCCTTCCCCCCGGTTTTTGCCTTCAATTTTTATCGCGCTTAGGGCCCAGCAATCCCACTGCTCGTCGATCGTTCATCGAGTGTTGCTAACTCACGCTCTCGCTCTTTCCGCGAGTCAATTTCTGCGCAAGAAAAAGTCCCCACGAATTTTTACGAGTATGCTGTCGGGGGAATTCGAACTCACGAAAATGACCTGTACCAGGCTCGAGGATAACCTGACACGCCACCGGGGCGACCAGCCTTGCACCCTGTTGACCCTGATAGCTACACTGTATTTGCAAGGGGAGTCGCCGACCTAAATAATTAAGTCGGTCGCTCCGGTGGCGTACCAGGTTATCCTTGAGCCTGGTATAGGTCAGTTTCGTGAGTTCGAATCCCTCCGAGTGCATACTCGTATAAATTCGTTGGGACTTTTTCTTGCGCAGAAATTGACTTGCGGAAAGCGCGAGAGCGTGAGTTAGCAACACTCGATGAAAAATCGACGAGCAGTGAGATTGCTGAACCCTACGCGCGATAAAAATTGAAGGCAAGAAGCGGGGGGAAGGGATGACACCTCCTCCTGTGATCACGGCTTGTCCAGAAGCTGGAAAGTAGAAGTGGGCGAAAAAAAAAAAAAAACATTCATGATGAGGACACACAACCCGTAACACGCGCGATCGGAGTATCACACACAGCTTGCAAAGATGAGTTTCGACACAATCTTCGATCTCACAGCTGGAGTGTATTTTCATTTTAGTAAGTGGGGATACCCCACTTACGTGCGATGCTTTCGAGTGCGAGGCCATATTTTCTAACCCTGAAACTTTCACAGTCTTATTACAAGTGATTTGTCCCCATATCGGGAGAGGGGTGCCGGCCACGATTTCATCCCACTTTAGTACGGCTACGAACTGCATTCATCAAGTGGGGGACCTTCGTGGCTCCACATCGCTACGTTTACCGGGTACAAAACAGCAGCAAAACGCAATATACATATCCACAGCTGTCAGATTTTGTCCCCCTCAAAAACGGGGTTTTTATAGTTCTCGCGCACAGACTGACTAGCATCACCCTGTTGACCCTGATAACTACAGTGTAGTTGCAAGGGGAGTCGACGACCTATATCCTTAATGAGGACACACAAGCCGTAATGCGCGCGATCGGAGTATCACACACAGCTTGCAAAGATGAGTTTCGACAAAATCTTCGATCTCACAGCTGGAGTGTATATTTTTTTTTTTTTTACAATACAGTAGGTGGCCCTGTATTATAGTGGCATATAGTGGCAGGACAGAATTGTGCCACTATTCAGGGCAGTGCCACTATTCGATATAGTGGCACTATTGCCACTATTAGACAGTCTATAGTGGCAATATTGCCACTATATCGAATAAAGAGCTTCGATGTTCACGCTGTACACTGATTATACGCTGTTGTGTACAGGTAAAGCCGTGCATACTGTTCCACTACTCGTGGTTGATTTGTGTGCAGCAGTATCCGCATGAAACACATGAAATGGCCGTTGATTATCCAACGGTTACCGAGCCTTCTGTGGTCAAGACCTGTTTCTTCTGCGCAGGCAGACCACAGGAACCACGTCCAAACGCATTGTATCATAGGTGGCACATCAATATTTTTTGTCCGGCGGGCAGTGTAACATGGGGTTCAACATTCAACACTACGTGTAGAACGCATGAAAACAGCAACGTAGAGACGCGAAATTAACTGAAACAGCCAGTATAGAAAATTCAAACACCCCCACCCCGGCGCATCAACCCAACCACCACGAAGCTCTGCAACTGCTGTAGGCTTTACTCGTGCCCGTCTTTCTCTCCCAGTGGTTTGTTTGGGAGTTTACACAGTTCTAGGTCCGCGCAGGCTGGCATGATACGTGTGGCGCCCACCGCTGAGAGTGTGTGTGGGCAGGTGTGGTACAGCAGTAGTGGGGGCCCACTACTTGGAACTGCCACTATTGGGTGTGTGTGATGCCCAAAATGCCACTATTGAGGGCCCCGTCCTCAATAGTGGTAAAGTGCCACTATATCGGGTTGAGATTTTGCCAGGAGATTTTCATGCCACTATATAGGGCACTTTACTATTCAGGTTGCCACTACACAGGGCCACCTACTGTATATTAAAACTCTTTTTTGCAAGCTAATATTATCAAAACCGGTACAAGGCTGAGTTGACCAATCAGCGTCGCGGATCAGGGTAAAAAACCTAGGTGTATTCTGCTGAACCGCACGGTGGCACGGAATGGTTGCGGTATACCGCTTTCTGTCGTCTGCCCCAAAACAACGTAACATCGCGTCGCACACCCCTCTCTTTATACGCGGCGTATTATATTTTTTCGACAATGATGGCAGCAGCGGTGCACAGCAAGGCAGTAAATATTAGTTGTTGCGCTGTTGCGCGTGCGCAAATTTGGGTAATAAAACCGTTTTGCGAAACAGTCGCCGCGAGGATAGTTGCGCGCCGCGCAACTTTTTTCGCCGCAGGCGAAGAATCTTTGTTGCATTATTTTTTGCCGCAGGCGTTTTTTCGTTTTTTCCGTCTCCTGCACTACTTGAATTTTGCGTGGAAGCTCATGAACGCTTCCGTGGAAGCTTCCAACGCTTCCATGGAAGCTTCCATGGAAGATATGGAATCTATGGAAGCTTCCAGTAACTTCCACGGGAGCTTCCACGAAAGCTTTCACGAAAGCTTCCATGGAATTAAGTTGTAACGAACGGATGAAGAGCTATTTTAGACACACGTACCCAAGTCTCCAATCCCTTGTCCCAACTCTCTCACCGCTTCTAGTTCGTTTCCTCCGTGTCTACCTTCAGGCTGATTCCTCCCGTCTGCTGGTTGCAACAGCTGCCTGCAAACACCAGTCTCGTCTCACGCAGTCCTCTTCCAAGCGCTCGTACAATATAACAGATCTCCGGATGAAACCTCCAACAATGCCTCACGGTAACGATCGCTGTACTCAAGCTCAGTTCGCAGTCACTCACGCGCATGTCAGATCAAGTTCAGGTTCCTTTTTCCCTCGTTTGGTTTTGTGTGTTTTTGGACTGAGGCCGCGAGCGGCACGCTTTCTAGACTGATCGGCGTTATACAGACCTAGGCAGCAATCCGCCCCGGGGTTTCATGTAACAATCATGTCAATCCGCCGCAACACTCCCCCAGCACGGCTCAGGAATACCGTGCTAACCGGGCTGCGGATACACTGGAGTTAGAGTGAGGGCCTTTTCCCACACTTAGTCGTGTTTCGATTACCCTAAGGCTCGAATGAGTGGCGTCTAACATTTTCATGGATAGGCGTCTCTCAGGGGGTAGGGACCCTGGGCCTCGCGCTTTTTTGCATTAGGTCCCAGATCGGTACTGCTGGACTTGCTAGTATTTCTCATCAAGCGCAGCAGCTGAAAGCCTCTTATCCACCACTTCCCGGCTTTTCCCATTAACCCGGGTAGGCCGAGGCCTTGATCCTCCTCGCTGGTCGATCTTCAGCCAACGTCTTCTCCCTTTCTTCATCCGCCTCCACTTTACGTTCCACATTTACTTGTACGGGAAACCGGATTGCGAATTTCCGGTTCTCCTACCTTTCAGGATTTCACGTTCGTTGAGCTCCTTCCAATCTCCGTCTGCGTATCGAACCCGCCAGTACGGTGACTTGTAGTCAAAGACCTTTGAAAGGTGACGCTTCTTGTTTCCTTCAGCGTCCGCGAATTCCCTCCAGATCACGGTCCCCACGGGGTGTTGTTTCAACGCTTGTTCGCGGTCGATCCCATCTCTTTCCTTCCGCGTTAGTGTCGAAGTTGGTCTTGCCCGGCACTCCGCTCCGTGATACGTTTCCCACAGCGCGTGGAAAACGTCCAGCTGTAAAGGGGTGAAGCTGCCTCGTGCCTCCTCTTCGGACAGCCACTGCGACTCTGTGCCATCCACGAATCGTCCATTGTATGGCCACTTCCAAACGTTGCCTTGACCCATCACAGCCTTTCTGTCTATTAGGGTATACATAGGCGACGCTACAATCGACGGCTCCGCCAGTCCGAAGTCAACTCCCCATGCCAGGTGAGCAAATTCGTTTTCGAAGTCGTGACGGAGGTCGTCCGGACGTAAGTGGAACATCTTGATATTCGATGCTGACGGCCGTCGCCGGCGAATGCCTCGCCAATTCATCGTGACGATGTAGCTGAGTCCTGATAAGACAACCTCAGTCACCTCCCAGGGTCCGGTCCAGTGATCGTGAGCTAGTTTATGATGTATCCCTTCCCTCACCATCACAGACTCCGCCTCCTTCACCAGCACCTTATCTCCGACAACAACACGGGTTCCCACCCAAGGTCCGACCGATTTCAGCAACCCGACTCTCACGACTTTTCTGCCTGTCGTCATGTCTTTTCGATAGAGCCATCCGTACATCCCGTACCTCCTTGTACGCTTGACGTTGCCGGCCACGTAACTGTGCATCCCGCCTCTGAAATAACCACCATCTATCTCGGGGTGCGTAGCATCAAGTTGCGTGCGTACATCACGACCGAAGAAAAGACGGAAGGGAGTTGGCTTCCCCGGTAAGCGCAGGTCCGGCGTGGTACGATGGATCCACAATGCCAGTTGTACGTACTCGTCCCATCTGCGAGGCCAGGTCTTGCACAGTTCTCCTAGTGCTTCGTGTAGCCACCCCCCCAGTCTGTCCACCGTCCCCTGTGCACGTGGATGATCGGCAGGCCCATAGGCGATGGTCACGTTCAACCACTTACATATATGTTGCATCACCTCTGCCGTGAACTCGGATCCCGGATCACTGCGAATATACAGCGGTAGTCCAAAAGTAAGCATCACTTCGAGCAGTTTCCTCGCTACTCCGATTGCTTCTTTCGTAGGTAGTGGACAGGCGAACAAGAACTTGCTGGCTTTGTCGACTGCTACCAGAAGAACTTTGTTGCCTGCGTCTGACTTCATCCCCATGTCCTGGATGTCGACTTCGAGTGCTTCCCCGCGTCGTAGAAACCTCGACGGTGGCATGGCAACCCGTTGACTCGCTGACCGCTTGCGACGTCTGCACCCACACGAGAGGGCGTAATCTCTAACGTCCTTGATGAGGGTGGGCCAGCAGTACCGATGACTAATCAAGGCTGTAGTTCTCGCCGTCCCCGGATTCCCATAGGTGCTGTGCGCCAGCGCTATAATCCCTGGAACGAGAGATCGGGGAACTGCAAGTCGTGGGATCCTTCCCCGAGGTGCTACCCACAAGAGGCCATTATCATCCACCACATATTCGCCACCTCCTGATCCTCGGTTTCTCGCTTTCTGGAGTTCTTTCCGAATCTTGCCAAGTACCATGTCTTCGCACTGCCTCTGCGTCAGCTGTGGCAAATCCTGGAGAATAGCTGTCACCCTTTCCAACATGGATGGCTCTGACCGCTGGGGTCCCTTGGCCTCTTTCCCTGATCCGCTTGAACGGCTGCTGGTGTCCTTTGGTGATTCCTCCAACGGATCACGTTGCCGTTTCGGTCTCGGGATGGGCTCTCTCTGTCCCCTTCGTTTGCGTGGGCGATCAACTTCCACTGGTGGTTCAGTAGTAGTGACCGTCTGCGCCGTAGCATACTCCATCTCCTCCTCCTCAGGTAACGGCGGTTCTGCCTCCCAGACAACCTCCGGTTCCTGGGAAGTGGCCTTTGCCTGCGATCTCGTGACCGCTCTTGTCACCTCGAAGGCTTTTGATGCTGCGAGGTAATCTTCAAACACCATGCAGGCCAATCCTTCTAGTTCCGCAACCTCTGGTACCGGTTTTCCCAGTAAGCCTTGAACAGCTAGTTCAACTAATACTGCTCGTAGCATTGGAGGAGACGTGAAATCTGCGATGACGTTTGCCGCTGCGCTTTTGCTAACCGTCTGCGGGATCACGTAGTGTTCCTGCCCTGTGGTGATTTTGGCGTAGCCGTTGAAGTGCAACTCTTCGGCTTCTTCAAGGCGTGCCGCCTCCGCTGGGTGTGCGATATACCCTTCGGTTGGCTTTTCCCCCATGATGTGAGCACGGTTCAAAGAGATGATGGGTTCGTTGAACGAGTAAATCGCTCGCTCTCCGTTATCTCTCTTCAGGAAGTATGCGCCTCTTCGTCCCAGAAATTTCCCTAATTCCTGAACTGGTTGCTTTACCTTCTCCAACCTCCGCTTCCAAATGGCTAACTTCCCTTTTGTGGCAAGGCCTTCCTTGATTCCTACCACGAAAGTCCGTTTCCTCCTCCACGGAATCCCAACTTGGCTCGCTAGTATCTCCGCTTTGTCCGCGATGTATGACTCTCGTTCCAAAGTGGGGCGAATCTCGTCGTTCCATTCCGTCGTTCGCAGAAGGTTGCCCAAACATTCGAGTATGAAAACTCGCGCGTCTGAAGCGATGGCAGCTTGGGCTAGGCTACTCGCTCCGGATATTCCTTCCTTCTCTCGTATCCCTTCAACCTTCTGCAGGCTTCACCGACCACCACGTCTGGTTTCACCTTTCTCAACATGGTTAGGCGTCCCTGCGACCCTGTTGTCACCCTAAGTAGCTTCGCACCGTTGTCCAGTCCGTTTGCTCTGATGCATTCCAGTGCTCTCCAGTCCTGGTCTACTGCTCATCTGACCGTCAGCAATCCCTCTGATGCAAGGATGCTGCCTCCCCCCCCACAGTCGAGCATGACCACCACTGGAAGCTCCGGTGCGATGACAAGCTTGGCCTGTTGATTATCTGCCTCTGATGGGTCTGCGGGCGTGAGTGCGACAGCTGCAAGTACTGTAAGACTTTGAGTACTAGATCCGTCCACATATTCCACTCCTAAGGTTTTGAGGTGTAAGCCGTCGAGCACTGGCCCCTGTGGCCCTTGTAAACGTTTGGCAACGACTCGTCTCCTGGAAAAGAGTCGTCGAAATCTTCGATTACGATGCCCTTATTCGGTAACCGCGACATGGCGTCTGGGAGCTGATGTTGTGTCCCCGGCCTCCACTTCAAGGTTATGTCGTGCTCCATCAACCTCAGAGCCCAGCGATGATATTTCGGTGTGAGAGATTGGCTTTTAAAGAGCCAAGTCAACGCCGAACAGTCCGTGATGAGCGTGAACGGTCGCCCCCAAAGATAGCGTTGGAATTTGCTCACTGCCCACATGACCGCCATGCATTCACGGTCCGTTGCTGACCTTTTGGAGTCTCCTCTCGACCACCTTTTGATGCCGTACGCGATCACCTTTTCCACTCCTTCGATGCATTGTGTTAGCACCGCTCCTGCTCCTATCTCACTGGCATCGGTGGACAGCGAGAACGGTTCTGTCCACACCGGCAGGGCTAGGATTGGGGGTGACGTCAAAGTTTCGATAAGCGCATCAAAAACTTTGTTCTGCTCTTCTCCCCATGGGACTTTCTCTTTCTTCGCTCTCTTGGTTCTAAACCTTGGATCTCTCAACAAGTCGGAAATGGGCGCCACCACTGTGCTATACTGGGGTACGAATAGTCGTAAGTACCCTGTCATGCCCAGCAACACTCGCACTTCCTCCACCGTGTTCGGCCTGGACAGCTGCGTGATAGCATCCATCTTGCTCGGGGCTGGCCTGGTACCAAGTCTGTCCACGATCATGCCGACGAACTCCATGACCGACTGAAAGAAATGCGATTTCTTAATATTTACGGTTAAACGTCCTTGCCTTAGACACTCCAACGTTTCTCGCAGCAGCCCCCATTGACCTTCAAGGGTTTTCGACGATGATGGCGATGTCGTCCAACCAGTTCTTGATTCCCCTATCCTTGACGGTTAACAGTCGCCCTCCAACGTAGTTGGCAAACGCCGAAGGCACTGTCTTCAACCCGAAGCCGCAGCGAACGTATTCGTACAGCTTCCCGTCAGCGTCTCGAAATGCCGCCAGGTGTCGATCATCCTCATGGATCTCGAGCTGTAAGAATCCCGAAGCTAAATCGATGCGGGAGAAATACTTCGACCATTCCATCTCATCCGTAATATGCTGCAAGTCTCCGAGTCCACCACTCTGTGATTTGAGAAGCGCATTGATACCTCGAAAGTCCTGCACAACCCGCACTGTCCCATCTTTCTTGCGAACCGTCGAACAATTGGCGGCCCACTCGGAAGTTGATTCCCGAATGGATCCATTCTTCAGGAGCTTCACCACCTCAGTCTGAATCATCTCGCGCTGTTCCGGGCTGTAGTGTCGAATGAGCGCCACGTATGGCTTGACGTTGGGATCTTTGAGCTCCAGTCGCATGGGCACTCCTGCACGCTGGTACGCTCTTGGGGTTGACCACGAACGCGTCGATGTACTCGTTGAGAATGCCCATCAATGTGTCCTTTTCGCTCGGACTGAGTTGTCCGAAGTTGGCCTCTCCCAGGTCCACCTTGGGGGCTTCGCTCGGAATCGCTGCGATTTCACCCCCTTTGTTGCATTGCTCCGGTGGTCTCCCTTTATCTTTCTTTTTGATCCCCTCGTCCTGTTTGGGGCTTGTCGGTTCCTCCGACACCGGGATCATGAGTGACTTCATGCGTTCCCGATCGTAATTATTGACAGCGTAAACCCAGCCCCCCCTGGATCTTCACGTCATCCTGGGTAACATTCGACAACTTGCATTGAAGTGGTATACCTGGGAACCACCACTGTGCCCCCCTTGGCACTCCTAAATCCACTCCTAGTTTAAGATCATAGCGGTTAGTTGGTTCTACCACTACGAGCTGCTGTACTTGAGGTTGAGGGCCTTTGACAAAAGCGTCTACCTGGATACTGGTACCACCTGGAACCTCTACGTCTTTCGCAATGCGTAGTTTCCAATGCAGTGCCTTCGTCCCCCCAAACAGAGTTTCCTAAGTCCATAATCCCCGCCGGGATCTTCGATTCCTCCAATTCTTCCGGTTCTTGCTCGTCCGTTGACGGTTTCGCCGCGCAATAGTGGTCCCATTCGGCACACATCGCTCCTGCCGCGGCCTCTCCGGCCTCTTTCAGGGCGAATGGTACCCACGATGAGGATGGTGTCGGCCGGAAACCCTCCTCACCATCGAAACTGATGATACTTCGATTGATCTTCATGAACGCGGCTCCAAGCACCATCGCATACGGAAGTCTTTTCACCACCCTGAACTTCACACGGAAGATTTGATCGACCGGTGCAAAGACTAGTGGCAGCAAGCACAAGCCTACCACTTCCATCGGGGGTACGGCGCTGTTCTTTGGGTTTGCTGCGCGGAGTAGGCCGTCTCCCATTGGATTTATCAGCGACTTTCCCCAACCATCACGTTCTTCAATGGGTTCGATGAACTGCCGTGCCACATAGTTTCCTCCGCCCGCCCAAGTATCCACCAGCACCGCAATCGGAAGTCGTCGGCTCGAGCTCGTTGCATGCCACAACGTTGCATGAACTCAAACCTGTGACGTCTTAGTTTGCAGTGCTCCCATTCCCGATCGGTGAGAGGAACTCTCTGAACCCTGGCTGCTGTTGACCAATGAACCCTGACTGCTGTTGGCCAGTGAACCCTGGCTGTTGTTTGACCAGTGAACCCTGGCTGCTGTTGGCCAGTGAACACTGGCTGCTGTTGGCCAGCAAACCCTGGCTGTTGTTGGCCAGCGACCTTGGCGCCATCGGAGGTCCCCATCGCAATCTAGGCTTCGGTGGTGCTCCTCTTGGGGTTGTCTGTGGACCCCATCGTCCTCCGATTCCAAACGGTGACGGTAGGGAGGGAGCGGACATCTGATTGTACCCGCCTCCCGTTCCTACAGGATTTGCCAGTCCAAGGCTTACTAGCGGGCAGGGATGCATGTCTTTCCCAGTCCTGCTGCCCCTTGTCCTGCACCACCCTGTGGACCCCATCCAACCTGGCCGCCCTGTGGTGGGCCTCCAGCCTGGCCGCTCTGTGACGGGCCTCCCTGTAGTGGGCCTCCCCTCGGGTAAGGTGCACCAAAAGGTCCCCAAAAAGGTCCCCCTCTTCCTGCCATGTTATTTCCTCCAATCACTCCTCCCCCCCTCCCCGGGACGCCGCCCGTTTCCCTTTGACGAAACCTGTCGCTTTGCTGTCGTGTAGAGAAATATGAACTCGACGAAGTTGTGCAGTACACGACGGACTCGACGACGCTGTGTTGTATCCGACGAATGGAGCTTTGCAGTAGGAGCTGTGCAGTATGCGACGGACTCGATGAGGCTGGGTGGTACACGATGTACTCGACGAAGCTGCGTCGTATAAGAGTCAAGATGGTATCCAACGATGCAGTCTAGGGAGACGAGTGGAGTCCAGGGGATCGATGGAGTCTAGTAACACCAAGTTGTCCGCACCAAACGGGTATAAACAGTGGCTTGGGACAAGGTGGGTGGGAAAAGGGGGTGGTGAAAAGTTTCGAGTACATGCATATTTACCTTCCTGGTTTGTTGAAAGTTGTCCCTTTATCATAATATACATGCAACCCTTCGAAAGCTCGAGTCTTCACTAACAGAGTAAGGTATGGAATCCCTTAGGTATCTAAGACACAACAATGATTAATATTAATGTATTCTTCACAAACCTCAAAATTCCAACGTACTTATCGAGCTTCCCCCCTTCCCATTCCAATATGCTAATTTTCCTAAACCATGTTTCCAATTCCGGTAAGTTCTTAGCATGACAAAGAGCAGCTATAGAAAGGCTTACATTCCCCATACAGAATTAAAAACCAGAACCAGTTTTCAGTATCACTACTCTTGAAACACCTGTGAGAACGACCTTGCAGTGCTTATACAACCTGCGAAGACACAAAATCCCCATCACAAAGGCCAAAACCAAATTGCCTGCAAAAAAAAAACTTGCCTTATGGTCGTCTCACAGTATGCAGCAAGTGTAGATCAACTAACAGACCCGAACTCATTTTCAACCCGTATGATGAACGCAAGCACATCCCTACAGTGACTTATCACGTATGAACTTACTCGTCATCGGCACTGATGATAATCCTTTCCCGATGTCCTATTGGTCTCGTATTCTTTAATCTACTTCCTACATTCTATAAAACTTAGTCAGCCCTTGTTATATTTTTCCAAAATAACCCAGCCCGTAGATTACGATTTCGCGTAGTATAAATACGAACTTGTGTACTATTCTATACAAGGTACAATAAACAAGACCAACCTGTGTACTATTCTTCCGTACAGCAATTGCTAATCCTCCAGACCAATCGATTTCTCATGCTTTACAAGGTGCAACAAACAAGTAACCCCAATAATAACGTCTACATGTAATACTCTATACTCACAACCGTACACTATTTTGACCATATAGTCTATACAGCAGTAGTAGGCATGTGTATGAGCAATTGATGTATACTATTTTTATTACTACATTATTTTACTGGCTCAACAGTCCATGTTGCTCCCTTCTCACCATCCTGCCTACATAAATACCCCCCCAACTTGCATGTAGGCAAGGCTTACTAGCAGGCAGGGATGCATGTATGTCTTTTCCAGTTCAAAATTTGAAAAATTTGGTTTACGGAGATTGTCAAAATACACTCCAGTTGTGAGATCGCATTGTACCATCGCTTGCTGTACGCATCCGTTATCGATTGAGTACGTACTGATACCCAAACAATCAAAAAAAAAAAATTGTAGGCAAAATCAGGTATACACAGTTTGGTGTCAAAACTGGTACAGCACTACTAACAAAAACCAGGTGCATATCACACGCTAGGGCACCTGTCATTGGCCAGCCTGCTGGATTTGTCTACTTTGTCTAGCTTTCAACTGATTTTGGCGCATTTTGATTCAGTCAGAGGCCATACGCGTACTGTCTCCTACATGCCCAACATGAAGACATAACCACATTACTCGTGCCACATTAAATATTACGTACATACGAACTGTCACAACCTGCAATGACACACAGAACGTATGATACGCACGTACACAGCACGATGGCATATATACTCTTTCTTATAATTAGCGATGTCAGAAAATAATGGTACCTACAAATATTCTATAAAATATTCTAGCTTTCGATCGATGTATCATACAACAACAAACTATGAAGATTTAACACGTTATTTACTACACTTAAACACTGGGTTGCATGCTGCATCTAACATCAAACCTTCTAGAATAGTAAACATTACAAGCCAGATGATATAAAGGGATGTCTTATTGCTTCAATCGTCAGGTTTGTCCCCTTTGAGAATTTATAGTTTCCGCGCACATATTGAAATGCCCCCCCCCCCCCCCCCCCCCCCCCCTCCCCTCCCCCTCCACTGACCTCTTTTTCATAACAAACCCCAACCCTTTCCCCCCCCCCGCCCCTCCGTCCCCCGATCCCCCCCCCCCCCTTCCGCCTACTCTGTCCAAACGCCCCACTCACAATCAAAATCGGCCTGAGTAATAAACACCTATACGCAGTTGATACCACGTCATTATCTTTCTGACCATCCATGACGAAGGTTTCAATTATTCCCCCCCCCCCCCCCCCTCCAACGCCCCCTCTTTTCCGACCACCTACACGATCGCCTAGACCTAGCACACGCGTATAACAAGCTGCTACATATCTTTGATCTTACAGCCGAAGTGTATTTGAATATTATTTGTGACCTAAACCTCCTAAAAATTCCCCCCCCCCCCTCTTGCTCTCCCTTACTCAAACGCCCCACCAAATATCAAAATCCGCCACATTAACAAACACTTCACGCACAGGATATCACCTCATTATCTTTCGAGAGCCATCCATGCCGCTGTGTTCCCCCCCCCCCCCCCCCCTCCAACGCCCCCTCTTTCCCGACCACCTGCACGATCGCGTAGACCTAGCACCACGCGTATAACAAGCTGATACATATCTTTGATCTCACAGCCGAAGTGTATTTGAATATTATTTGTGACCTAAACCTCCTAAAAAATCTCCCCCCCCCCCCCCCCCCCTTTTGCTCTCCCTTACTCAAACGCCCCACCAAATATCGAAATCCGCCACATTAATAAACACTTCACGCACAGGATATCACCTCATTATCTTTCGAGAGCCATCCATGCCGCTGTGTCCCCCCCCCCCGCCTCGAACGCCCCTTTCTTCCCCATCACCCGCACCTTCGCCTAGACCTAGCACCACACGTATAACAAACCCCTCACCTAAAGCCCTTTCCCCCCCCCCCCCCCGCCCCCCGCCCCCGCCCCCATCCCCCACCCTCCCCCCCCAACCCATCCCAACCCCACCCCCTCGAACACTCCACCCTCTCTTTACTCACTGATTGTACGACTTATCCCAGAATATACACGATAAACTGATGTATTATTTCCAAAAATGTCACATTTATCCCCTCGAAATAATGTATAGTTTCCAGGCACATATCGAGCTGCCCCCCCCCCCCCCGCCCCCAATAATATACTGGTGCCAATACCGTCAGATTTATCCCCTCGAAAGGATTTATAGCTTACATGCACAAATTGCCCCTTTCCCCCCCCCCCCCCCCGCCCCCCCTCCAAACCCGCTCGCTTTTGATCAAAACCAGGCCCCCCCTTTGCCTTCACAGCTGTCAGATTTTGTCCCCCTCAGAAAAGGGTTTTATAGTTTCCGCGCACAGACTGACTAAAATCATCCTGTTGACCCTGATAGCTACACTGTAGCTGTAAGGGGAGTCGCCGACCTATATCCTTAATGAGGACACACAACTCGTAATGCGCGCGATCGGAGTATCACACACAGCTTGCAAA
This sequence comes from Undaria pinnatifida, assembly GCA_012845835.1. NCBI lineage: Eukaryota > Phaeophyceae > Laminariales > Alariaceae > Undaria > Undaria pinnatifida. The sequence goes on along the minus strand of JABAKD010000016.1, from coordinate 3,009,037 downwards.
GATGAGTTTCGACGAAATCTTCGATCTCACAGCTGGAGTGTATTTTAATTTTTATAATATACCTGGTACAACAATGCAGAAGTACTCGTCGTAAGAGTAAGTACGAGCACGAAAGCAAAAAAGTGCATGCTTTGCGGAGCAATTTATACCATTAGTCTAATGCATACCAATGTTTCGTCTGCATCGCATACAAAAAAAACATTGAGTCAGTCAAAGCGGGGAGAACCTCGTTTGCTCTCTGTATGTACTGCTGTGCGTAGCATGGACTGCGTGACTCCTCATTATGTAAAAACTACCAAGCGTCTCATTCCTTGCCTCGACTATCTAGAGATCACGACCACCGATTCTCATCACTCATGTGGCCTGCTGTACTGCTGCTTCTATTTCTGCGGTGTTTGCCTGTGGTTATCCTACAGCGTGTGGGGTTCGTGATACTGCTTCAAGCGAGATTTTGCTACACGAGCGAGATTTTCAACATGATAATATAGAGTTGAACTGCCATGGAATTATCTTCAACATCCTGTAAAATTCATTCATATTTAGACTACTCCTTTTTTTTCCACACACAGTATATTCTATACATTATTTCAACCAAAAATGGCCCGGCATGCAGCTGCACTTCTACCTGCGCATTTACGACCGTACTTCTACCTGCGTCAAGCGAGACTATCAACCCACACGGATCCCAGCTGAAGCCCCATGTAACGAACGGATAAAGAGCTATTTTAGACACACGTACCCAAGTCTCCAATCCCTTGTCCCAACTCTCTCACCGCTTCTAGTTCGTTTCCTCCGTGTCTACCTTCAGGCTGATTCCTCCCGTCTGCTGGTTGCAACAGCTGCCTGCAAACACCAGTCTCGTCTCACGCAGTCCTCTTCCAAGCGCTCGTACAATATAACAGATCTCCGGATGAAACCTCCAACAATGCCTCACGGTAACGATCGCTGTACTCAAGCTCGGTTCGCAGTCACTCACGCGCATGTCAGATCAAGTTCAGGTTCCTTTTTCCCTCGTTTGGTTTTGTGTGTTTTTGGACTGAGGCCGCAAGCGGCACGCTTTCTAGACTGATCAGCGTTATACAGACCTAGGCAGCATTCCGCCACGGGGTTTCATGTAACAATCATGTCAATCCGCCGCAACAAACTTCCACGAAAGCTTCCTGAAAGCTTCTATGGAAGTAACTTTCAAAGAAGCTTCCACGAAAGCTTCCATGGAAGCTTTCATAGAATTAACTTCCACGGAAGCTTCCACGAAACCTTCCACAGAACCTTCCGTGGAAGTTACTTCCACGGAAGCTTTCGTAACTTCCACGAAATATTCCATGGAAGCTCCCACGGAAGTGTCTTCCACGAAAGCTTCCACGAAAGCTTCCACGAAAGCTTCCATAGAAGCTTTCATGTAAGTAACTTCCACCAAATCTTCCACGACAGCTTCCACCGAAGCTTCCGTGGAAGTTACTTCTACGGAAGCTTTCGTAACTTCCACGAAAGCTTCCATGGAAGCTTCCACGGAAGTAACTTGCACGAAAGCTTCCACCAAAGCTTCCACGAAAGTTTCCTTGGAAGTAACTTCCACGAAAGCTTCCACGAAAGCTTCCATGGAAGTAACTTTCACGAAAGCTTCCACAAAAGATTTAATGGAAGTAACATTCACGAAAGCTTCCAAGAAAGCTTTCATGGAAGTAACGTTTAAGAATGCTTCCACGGGAGCCTTCCTAACTTCCACGGAAGCGTCCACGGAAGCTTCCATGGAGGTAACCTTCGCGAAAGCTTCCACGAAAGCTCCCATGGAAGCAACTTTCACGAAAGCTTCCACGGAAGCTTCCATGGAAGTAACTTTCACAAAGCTTCCACGAAAACGTTCATGGAAGTAACTTTCACGAAACCATGGCTTTCATGGAAGTAACTTTCACGAAAACATGGAAGTAACTTTCACGGAAGCCTTCTTAACTTCCACTGAAGCATCCACGGAATCTTTCGTAACTTCCACGGAAGCTTCCACGACAGCTCCCATTGAAGTAAATTTCACGAAAGCTTCCACCAAAGCTTCCATGGAAGCATTTTCCATCAAAGCTTCCATGGAAGCTTCGACGAAAGCTTCCACGGTTCCACGAAAACTTCCACGGAAATAACTCCCACGAAAGCTTCCACACAAATAACTCCCACGAAAGCTTCCACGGAAGTAACTCCCACGAAATCTTCCACGGGAATAATTTCCACGAAAACTTCCATGGAAGTAACTCCAACCTAAGCTTTCCACGAAAGCTTCGATGGAAGTAACTTCCACGAAAGCTTCGATGGAAGTAACTTCCACGAGAGCTTCCACGAAAGCTTCCACGGATTAGAAAGCTTCCACGAAAGCATTAGAAAGCTTCCACGAAAGCATTTCCGTGGATTTTGACGTTTTAGTTTCATGGAAGCAAGCGGCAGCTTCCACGGAAGGTCGGACGAAAACATTCGGGAAAGTCGGACGGAAGCTTCCACGGAAGCTTCCACGAAAACTTCCACGAAAACGTCCATGGACTCGAAAGCTTCCACGAAAGCACTTCCAAAGATTTTTACGTTTCAGTTTCATGGAAGCAAGCGGCAGCTTCCACGGAAGGTCGGAAGCTCAACGGCTTTCACGAAAGCTTTCACGAAAGCTTTCCGTGAAAGCTCTGAAAGTAGCTTCCAGGAAAGATTGAAAGGTATATCCATCGAATTTTACGTTATACTTCCACGTAAGCTTCCGCAGCCTCCACGGAATCTGAGCGGCTTCCACGCCAGCTCCCACAGAAACCCACTCCCATGGAACCTTTGGTGGAAGAAATTAACGCTTTTCAAAGTAGTAACACATCCATAAAAGATATTTACATTTTACTTACATGTCAACTTGTCATGGAAGTAAAAGTAAACTTGCGTGGAAGTAGCTTCCACGAAAGCTTCCACGAACTTCCACGGGGTTTGTATTTTTTAATGCTTCCGTGGGAGTAATTATATATTTTTTTTCAGTTTTTTTTTTCGCCCCTACGAGTACCATTAGAGTCGGCCGAGGTAAGGTTTTGTCCGAAGCCACAATTCTACCAGTCGGTAGTGTACCGACTGGCTGCCGGCTGCTGCTATGCAGCTGGCATGAGAGAGGTCAACTAACAAACACAAATCGAACCGGATTCCGGCATCGACACACCCCGAGAGACATACTGACCGACCATGCGTAGCAGAGCTCCACACAGGGGCATTCAGGTGATGCCACACGATGGGGCGGGAGTACTATGGTACTCGTATTGTTTTTGTGCACGCTGCCCTGTGTTATCTCTGCCGGCTGTCCCACAGGTTCGAGGAAGACAGAGTTAGGTGCGAGTGGTCATGCAAAAGGTGAAGGTTGGTAGGTCTGACGCATACTTCAAAAACAAAGGAAGATGCACCTTGTCCGCCTCCATCTAAAACATCAGCTGTTGGCACAGAAGGACAGTAGCTGTGCCTGAACCTGCAAGGAAACCCCAGCTGTGACGTTGAATACTATACGAAACACCCACCAGCAGGCACGGAAGTCAGATGGACCGGCGGCAAGAAGCTTGAAATTCCCGCCAGCAGGTAACAACACTATGGACGGCCCGCCAGCAGGCACGGAAGCGTTACCGGCCAGCCGCATTGAATTAATACTTAGTTCTATCCTGTCTGGTGAGGTCTTTCGTATATTTCGTGTTTAATGTGCTCGATGGTGTGCGTTACGTTGGGCTCCGGCGCCCACCCGTGTGTAGGCGCGGATACTGCGCGGACAAAACCCCTTCTTCCTCAGCGTCGATTTCGGCGTAATAGGATGCTTCCAACCTCACGACCCCTTCCTGCAACCGACGCCACCATACCAAAATCGAGGTCGTAATACCCCTTCGTACCAAGCGTAACGGACTTGTCACCGTCCTCCCGTTTGTCATTCCGGCGCCACTCGTTCACGCGTCTCTGACAAGCCCCCCCCCCCCCCGCCCCCGCCCCCGCCCCCCGCCGCCCCCCCACCCCCCCCCCTCCGCCCCCCCCCACCCCCCCCCCTACCGTGACGGATGTTCCCGTCTCATGATCCTCCTGTTTTAAGCGCCTCTCGGCGCGGAGGACACCGACGCCTCTGATGATGACGTGGACGATGACGACGATGCACCCCTGCAGGAATTCCGGCGTTGCCTGCAGACCATGGCAAGCGGAAAAACCGTACGGAAGCTTAGGGCTTGGCGTTTGGCTTATTTCGCGCTAAAAGGCTCGCGTAAGGAGGGTAAGAGGAAGGGAATGACCATGAACCTCAATGGAAAGACGGAACAAGGAATTCCGCCAATCGTGCCCGGGTGCCCGATGCCCACGGCGACCAGGTATGACTTCGAGGTTGCCCTCCATCGCTTCACAGCACTACTGAGAAGAGCAAAATGTTCGCCTTTTGTACTTGGTAGGCGTAGTTGGTACGCGTCAGCTGCGAAGTGGGGTCACGTTCCGGAGATAGGGGTAAGTTACTTGTTAATTTTGGTGGTAAAAGGTAACCAGGTGGGGGTAACTTCGTTGGCAATGACCCGGTCGAAGGTAACGAAGTAAACGTACTAAGTACGACTATTTTTCGAAAGACATAAAAACAGCTCCAAATTCGATCCTGGCAGGCGAACGATTGCACCGCGAGACACACCACATCTCCGGGTGCGTGGAAGTAACAATGGCGCTCAAAACGTCCCCTATCCCTTGCCCCGGTTCGGCGTCGGACTGGATACTCGCTCGTAACAAGGGGGGGGCGGGCATTGTCCACTGCCCGATTCGCGCCTGCGCTAACCACGTAGACGCACTATTAAAAGAGTGACGGACGCTTTGTCACGAACCATGCTTGCGCCGCCCACGCCTTGCCCGCTGTGCTTCCGCTGTTCAGATGGCTTCAATTGTGTCAAGACTTGGACGCATGCCACAACGAAGAGTGGTGTAAGGGGTCTGACCCTGTGAAGGCCGCGGTTAGGAAACACCGCAACCTCCGGTCGCAAAACGGCGGAACAGGTTGATAGTTGATGTTGACGCCTGCACGCCTCAACGTCGCTATAATTGTTCGCATTGCCTGAAGCCGGTCGCCCCGGTGGTATTTTGGTCACCGTCGAATACTACTAGCGTTGATCCTTGAGTGCGATTCTCACCGTGGTGACATCTTGACTTTGTCTACATCTAATTATGAAAATAGCAACTGGTGAGAGCGCCTAGCAGCGTGGGTAGGTATGATTCGACGCCAGTCGACGAGGGAAGTACATGCAAGTGTTCTCGCGATATGAAGGAAGGCGCGTACCGTAGTGAGGAGGGGACGCTACATGACCCAGATCTGAGGTGCTGCTGGGAGGGAGTGCGAGAGTAATGCGAGGAGAATAATTAGGATGAAGATTAACCAGAAAAAAAAAAGACCTCAGGCTTTCGGGTCAAACCAAGGACAGTTTAGGGCGTATGGGTTTGGGCGTGTTGTAATATGCGGTGAGATTTGTGCCGGTTAGGAGGAACCCTGTGGTTCTGTTGGTGGGAGGTAGACCTTTCTGCCCTATGTGCGCGCACGTCGGAAGGGGAATGGAGAGGGAGAGGTGAAGAGCGAGTCAGCGTCACGAGGGCCAAGGGTCGGGGGGAAGGGGGGGTGGGCGAGGAAGTCTGCGTCATGAGCGCGTGGCGCACACTGGATCGGATTCTATCAATTTATAGCTGCTTTGAAGTAGTGGAAAATTACCGGCTGATAATGTTATGTCTATTCGCCGTCGGCCAGGTGTTTGTGGTGGACGTGGGTTTGGGGGGGGGCGTGTTGAGCCATGACTCATGCGCGTGTGGCTTTCCCTGGAATAGGTACCGTCCTCTTCTTGCTGCCCGTTGTCAAAGATTGGAAAATGACCGGAGGGTGCTGCGATTGTGTTGTTCATTGGCCAACACCGTCGTGTCGCCGACACCTTTGTTGTCGCGGGGAAGGTGGATTGGGTCGGGGGGGGGGTGGTAGTTGGTTCCCTTGTAGCGAAGTCGTCCACAATGATTAAGGACGTTATGAGGTACACCGTAATACGAGGTATGTGGCTATGCGTGGTTGTGCACAGAAAAGGCTGGTGGAAGCTGCGGGTGGCGTAAATGCTTTGATGCCTATTCACCCCGTACTCTGGGTTGGCGTCTGTTCTTCGTATGCATTGACCTCGTCACCGTATTGCTGATAGATATCGAAGGTGGTATACGTTAGGAATGTTTTGTGTTACTTGTCCCATTCCCCTTCCCACCTGCCGGATGTGGCCGTTGCTTAGGCTGCTGCGGTGCGGCGTTATTGGTTACGGGTATGAAGCATGTCGTGGACCCTAGGGTTAGCGTCATGGCGTCGGCTCTCTCTACCTCTAGCCTCTACTAAACCCGTGCAATCTGCTGCTTGTTCGTTGGGAACTGGATGACGTAGTCCGATGGTGATATCTTCAGACCTCGCCTGCACCAGCGCTAGTTTTTGTGTGTGTGTTGTGGTGTCGGGGGGGGGCATACGGACTCGTGCAAGTTGGGAAGGAAGAGGTGACGTTGTTCCCCCGCCTCCCACACCGCTTTATATCCGTGAGTAAGGACTTGCTCGTAAAGGGTTATTGTCTCGCGATGGAAGCATGTTATTAACTTCCTTTGACGTTCTCCCGAGTAGGAAGCATCCATGGAATTTGAAGGCTTACATATTACAAAGCACGCACGGTCGGGAGGACTGGGGGTCGGCCTTTATCTGCGTTTCGCCACGACCAACGTGGAACCTATCGACGGCCACCACTTACACTCAACTCTAAGGAACGACACCTCCATCATGGCGTCAGCCGACTACCGCCAGTAAAAGGCTACGGGATAGCTGCGTGAATAATTTGAAACGTTTTTTGGGCGGCGTCCATCGCGATTTCCTGATTTTTTACCTCTTTTACACAAATCCTTGCAAACATAGTGAGAAAAGTGGATTTCAGACCGGGTAACGTGCGTAAGCGTGTACATTACAAAACGTCGGACCCTCCCAGCTTGGCCAAGTCCTCACTGCTCAGCGCTTACGTAGTTAGTTAACCGCAATTGGCAAGGCGCATGTACCTGATGTACGTTTTGCGGGACCTCCCGTCTGCATGTTCATTACGGTGGTGGAAGTTCAAGCTTTCGAGCAAGTAAACATGCACTACTGTTTCGGTGGAAGCTTTCATCCCTTCCCTGGACGAATCCACGGAATATCCACTTGTTTTTTTCTGTGGGAGCAGTGGAAGTAGCTTCCATGGAAGCTTTCACGGAAGCTTTCGTGGAAGTAAATTTGATTCCCCAGCAGCTTTCACGGAACCTTTCGCGGTAGTAATTTTCTTTCACAAAACTGTCCGTGAAAGCTTTTTTTACGTCCACGAAAGCTTCCGTGAAAGCTTCCGTGGAAGCAATTTTACGTCAGTGAAAGCTTCCGTGAAAGCTTCCATGAAAGCAAATTTACTACCGTGAAAGCTTCCGTGAAAGCTTTCGTGAAAGCAAGTTTGATTCCACGAAAGCTTTTACTTTCACGGAAGCTTCCGTGGAAGAAACTTAATTCCGCGAAAGCCTCGGTGAAGGCAATTTATTTCGACGAAAGCGGCTGTGAAAGCTTCCTTGAAAGCTTCCGTGAAAACAAAATTACGTCAGCGAAAGCTTCCGTGAAAGCTTCCGTGGAAGGAAATTTACTTCCCTCAAAGTTTCCGTGAAAGCTTTCGTGAAAGCAAATTTGCTTCCACGAGAGCTTCCTTGAAAGGCACGAAAGGAAGCTTGGAAGAAAATAAGTAAATTTGCTTCCACGGAAGATTCCGTGAAAGAAAGGCACGAAAGGAAGCTTGGAAGAAAATAAGTAAATTTGCTTCCACGGAAGATTCCGTGAAAGCAAATTTACTTCCACGAAAGATTCCGTGGAATCAATTTACTTCCATGCTTCCGTGGAAGCTAATTTACTTCCACGGAAGCTTCCGTGAAAACAATGTACTTCCACGAAAGCTTTCATGGAAGCTTCCGTGGAAGTTGCTTCCGTGAAAGCTTCCGAGGAAGCTTCCGTGGAAGCTTTCAAAAAAGCTTCCGTGGAAGTTGCTTCCGTGGAAGCTTCCGTAGGTGCTTTCATGGATGTTTCCGTGGAAGTTGCTTCCGTGGAAGCTTTCATGGAAGCTTCTGTGGAAGTTGCTTCCGTGGAAGCTTCCACGCTTCCATGAAAGCTTCCATTGCTTCCATGAAAGCTTCCATGGAAGCGATGGAAGCTTCCGTGGAATTCGGAAAAGCTCTCATGAAAGGGATGGAAGCTTCCATAGACGATTTCACGAACTTCCACAAGTGCAGATACAGGTGGCCCTTTGTGGGGGGGGCGGGGTATTTTTGTTTAATATTTGAGGTCTTTGGCATGGCTCAAGAATTCTGGATTAATTTTTTACGTGTAGACCCCTGGGTGGACTACCACCCTATCGTATAAAATGCAATATTAAACCCAAGTATGATACGAACGGCCATCACCTAGGCTGCCCCATTCTTGTCCCCCCTTCTACCTACTTACGAAACCCCCCCACACATCTTACATCAGGCTAACCCGCACTGATTGGGCCCGCTTCATTTTACAGCGGGGCTATCTTACACTCACACACCCCAACAATTACACTGACTTGTTGCAAACCTCATTACCCCCCTCTCTTGAGCGACAGGGCGGGCGGGTGAGAAAGTCGATAAATTGTGATGGGCACGCTGTCGGCCCCAGTGCTACGAGGTCACGCCGGTACTACCACGACGACCGTCTATGACCAGGGCAGTGGGTGGTCTCGTGGCTCGACGCTCTGCCCATGGGCTATCGCCTCGTCTCTCTAGCATCCCCGGTTTTTCCGAATTCCCAAACGCGTCCACCAAACCCAACATTCCTGGCGGAAGGTTACAGTTTGGTATGGCTCAAGAGTTATGGATTAATTTTTCACGTGCAGACCCCTGGGTGGACTACCACCCTATCGTATAAATGCAATAAAAAACCAAGTATGATACGAACGGCCAGCACCTAGGCTGCCCCGTTCTTATCCCCCCTTCTACCTCTTTACGAACCCCCCCACACATATCTTACATCAGGCTATCCCGCACTGAATGGGCCCGCTCCATTTACAGCGGGGCTATCTTACAAACTCAGCCTGACACACATACTATACTACGCATTTTGCGAGAGCGCTGGAGACCGCGTCTGCTCCCTTCCCTGATTCCCGCACGTACGTCATGAAAGCCCGAGGCATCTTCCTGCACGTTGAATTTGCAGCTCAGAGAGTTCCTGCATAGCTAACTGGGTGCCCCCCCGATTCTTCCCGAGTGCAGTGCGAACTGCATGGGGTCTTTACCACTGCTTCCTACCATCAACCCCAACGCCGCAACCGCTTCCGTCCTAGTAAACACTCTCCATCCGGACGACGTGCCCCTGATCGTCAGCGGCGCCTCCCTTGGCAGCTGAAGGTGTACGTCGAGCAGATCAACCAGACCTTCGCAAGCTCCCATCGACGCGCCCCCCGTCTCCTTCACGTTAGCGAGCCGAGTTCGCGTGATGGTGCACCCTGCTCCCTTTTGGTCACTCTTCGACGCCAAAAAATGTACCTGCACAGCCGAGGCGGCCGATCTGTTCTCGAACGCGACCTGTTTTCCTTCGCGAAGGAAAGTGAGGCTGTTCCGCGTTAGACAAAACTCGGGGTGGACCTTGCCGTCCGTGTATGCCCGCAACTCTGACGCTATGCACAAGAGAAAGTACGACACCGCGAGTCCAAGCCACATCACATATATTCCGTCTACCATACATGCTACTACGCATCGCCCTTGCGAAAGCATAGCCCAAGTCAGCGGCAATCTGACCCGCGCCTTCTTGTTCCACATGCCGTGCACCCTGTCTGTTCCCTTTCCCACCGCCAAGATCATGCAATGCGACGTCGGTCGCTCGCATCCTGCGAACATCTTGTGGAAAAAATTGATCGTCGCGAGGTAACCTCTGACAGCGGCCTGCTGATTATTATGCACGAAGCAACGAGAGGCAATGAATTGAAGCAGGACATACAGCGCGTCATCTGGATCGTCAAAAGCTTTCAACCATGGCCCTTTACCCTGCGCTTTCCTATATTTTACCCAGGTGCTCCACTATTTCAAGTAGTTCTTCTGAGTACTCTGCCTACCTGACCCAAGCGCAAGTGTCTCGACCAAGCGTGCAACCTCATTCCTCTTTCCTCTCTTGTTGTTCCCTGTCCCTGCGACGTCCGTGGGCGTACCGCATGCATGCCGTATGCTGAGCAAGAGTCATACGCGCGCTACGCATGCCATATGGTGAGCGACGCACATGCCTTATGTATGCAGTATGTTGGGCGATGCAGTATGTTGGGAGACAGATATACACGGAGTATGCAAGCTGTAACTTCAGCGCGGAAGGTGCATAATTACGAGCGCGTGAGTCAATCGGTTATGCATTATTCGTTCGTCGTCAGCTTCTACAAAATATCGTCGTTCTTGCTAGGGATGTTAGTAGTCTGAAGTATTATGTCAAAACCCCCGAACCCCGTGACCCAATGTTCTGTTCGGACTATTCGATGGAGTTGGTTAGCTCTCTGACCTTGTCTGCCAATAACAATCGGGGCCAACGCGAATTACCATCCGCTAGGGTGTTTTGCACGCCCGGAATGTGTTTGCGGTGGGGTTCCACCCCCTTGTGAGTTCGAGGCGTCCGAGCATGCTCATGAGTAGCATGCCCTTTTGTCCCTCGCGCCACCGCGTCGAGAGGTCCACGACACCGCGGCCATGTTATCTCCCTTCATCAGCATCGGATCCCTGCCGCGTCCGGCCTGTCTCCTACTAATTCGAGCATGACCCACGCTGTCACAACCATTCCCAGTAACTCTAACAAGTTGATCGTGATGGTGCACGTCTCCCCGAGTTCGGCTTTTTTGTTAGTCCTTGCGGCAAGTCATACCTCCAAAATACCTTCCTCTCAACGTAGAAACCACCCACAACGTCAAAACTGGCGTCGGATATGTAGTGTCTTTAGGCGGGTCGTAGTTTATCGATGTGTAGCAGGGAGTGCTCAGAGCCTTTCTCTCTAGCAGTGGCTCATGGTCGATCGCCCATTTCCAAAAGAGGAGGTCGGCGAGAAACTTTATGTCGATTTCCACCGTACGATCCTAGTCTTTGCTACCTGGCGAGTCGTGCAACCCCGTAATCCGCAGCAGTCTCCACACGAAATATCTGCCTGCTCGCACTATGTACGGGAGCTTCCACATCTCCCCGGCCATGCTGAGAACTCCCCTAACCTACGCTTGCCTGCGGTCCACCGGCCACTGCTCGCGCAGCAACCTCTTTATCGAGTCGACTTTTTCACGTGGAAACGAGATTCTCATAGTGTGCGAATTGATTGTGAACCCTAGGGCATCGATCGTGGTGTCCCAGTTTGTGCTCTTCTTGGGGGCTAGGATGGGCGTTACGCCATCCTCCCGCTGTCCGAACAACCGCATGTGATCCGAGGCTAACGAGTCCGACGCGATTAGGGTGGTCGTGTCGTCGTCTGAGTGTTGCACATTTATCAGAAAGTAATCGTCTACATACACGGTCGCAAGAAATAGATCGTCTATTTCTCCCCCAGCGCGCGCTATGATTTTTGCGTCCGGCGGAATCGGCGTGGGTTTTTCATCTTCCCACCGATCTACCACTTTTACGTGGGCCATCATTTGTTTTCCTCCTTCGTCTAAGAGTTGGGTTGAATTGATCGTGGTGATGCAGAGTGCGAGTTCGGTGGCCGCTGACATAACGCCCCAGAACCCAGGCGACCCAGACCACCCAAAAGTCAAACGAAAGTCGATCGCTACGAGCTCTCCTACTGTGTAGCAAAAAATCGTGGGATTCGTCCGGGTCTATCCGGACATGGCGAAAAACGTCGGACACATCAGCCTTGCTCATCAGAACTCTCTTTACCGGGAACGTTTTTCGGAGTGTCACGAGTTCGGCGAGAAACTTGACCAGCGCCGGAGCGGGCAGGCATTGGGGTACGGTATCCGGGTCAATGTCTCTGTTTAATCCTCCCTTCTTCTCTCTGCTCTGTTCATGGAACGACAAGTCCTTGATTATTCGCACGTTGTGTGTCACGCCGGCCGCCAATGGCGAAACTCTTAGATTCGGGATTTCGTGCGCAGCTGATTTTAGCATCACTAAACATTTTTGACGTCTTACGTCTTCCCCAAATTTTCTTCCATACTGTTGGCAGGTACTCGGTGACGCTGCGGTAATTTCCGTACTGAAACGCACGCTCAAGATCAGCGCCTGTCGTGACCGCGTTCACAGGCACCCCTCCTGTGACTACCGAGACTAGCTCGTCCACTGCCCCGAAGCATTTCAAGTCTCCCAAGTATCGCTGGATGTGTGTGGGGTATATCGGCGGTGCTACCAGGGATCCTCCTACTGCTCGTGCTTCGTCTCCCACGACTCCTCTGTTATCTCGCATCATGGTGGTGCAAATGTGCGCTAGCGTGTACGGGACATGTTATTTTTCTTGTGCCTCGATATAATCTTTTCGAAGACTTTCTTTTCTGCGTGCCATTGGTATACCATGCGCTTTGTTCTGTTTCGACTGAGCGATACACCATAAAGAAGCCGTGAGCGTGCTGACCCGCTACTCTCCCGCGAATCGACCGGAACGAACATGGTATTGTCTGGTTGGTGCACGGACGGCTCGACTTGCCCGTATCATTCGTGACACTCTGTCTTCTCTGTACTGTGCCTGTGCTCCCACCTTAGTGATGGGGGTGGTGCCGTCCCATACTGGTGGGGGGTACCCAACGGCATCTTCTGTACTGCTCTGTGGACTTGCCCGTACCATTCGTGCCAGTCTGTCTGTTATGCACTGCCTGTGTTCCCACCTTAGCGGTGGATGTGATTCCGCCCCATGCTGGTGGGGGGTAGGTACCAAACGGCATCTTCTGTGTGGGAATTCTGCTGTACTGAATGAGTGAACGGCCCTTCTGATTTGAGCCTTCTACATGAACGATCCTGCTTCGACCCGCGTGAATGTGGGGTAAACTGGCCCTCTGCTCAAGCTGGTTTGCACTATGGTGTGAGCCGTCCGTGAAGCCGACACTGTCTCGGTTTTGGACGGAAGGGGGAAGTCTGCTGACCCTCTGCTCACACCAAGCCTGCTGTGCTGAACCTTCTGCGACCTCGGTTTCCCGATTCGACAGCAGGTGGGGAAATCTGCAGACCCTCTGTTTAGACGTATAGGTCGAGTCGCCGCTATACTGGTAGGTCAGACTCTTCCCCTCGTCCCTGTTGCCAAGTACTCCCTTCTTCTGGTTTGTCACTGCTGCGTAATAGTACGCGGTACTGTGCTTTCAATCTGGGTTCCGAGTTTTGGTGTCTTGCTGTTTCTGCGTGCACTCTGCGTCAAACGTTCTGCTGTTTGATTCCCTGCATTTGTTTCTCGGAACCTGACTCTCACCGTGAAACAGGGCCGGCGACACCGACCCGGGAGTGGGTGAGCGGAGGAATCCCACGTACCTCCTGGCGTTTGCGAATGCTATCGATTGTTCTTGCGCTCCTGCCCCCCCTCCGGTCGGCCCTGCCTAATGGCAGAGCCCGTACTGTCAGTTGCTGCCAGAGCCCAGTCCCGCTCCGCCCCTCCCGGGGGTCCGCCCCTGCCGCCTCCCGTGAAGTCTCGACCGTAGCGCGCGATGCTCGGTGGGCGCTGCCCTCCGCCTTCCCCTCCTGTTCCCATCCCCCCCCGCTGCTGCAGCTGCTTGCTGCGGCTGCGGCTGTTGCGGCGGCGGCGGGGGAGGCGGTGGCGGCGGCGGGAAGGCTTGCTGCGGCTGCGGCTGCTGCTGTGTGGGGACTTGGGGCGCAAACAGACAGTTCACCCGCGGCCACGAAACCCCGCGCCACGCGTAATCACACACCCCGGAGGGAGTAGAGCGGTCCTGCATGCGAGCCTTGGATGATGCGGGCAAACCGCCGCCGCTGACCCAACCTTGCGTAGGGGCCATACGCTGGCCCCCCGCACCTGGGTCTCCCTTCCTTTTCCCCCCGACCGAATCTGCTGCCTTGTCGGGGGGCTGCCTCCAAAACTCCTTTCGTTCCCCGGGACTGGCTGCGCCCTTCCTCCACAAGCTCCCTCGGCCGTGTGAAGGTCGGCGTGAGCATGGGTAACCCCGTACCGGCGGGAGGAGCAGCGTACGGATGTTTTCGGAAGAGCACCAATCCCTGCGTGGCGAGTGCAGTCATCGCACCCTTCAGGCCGCCGTTCATTGCTTTGAGTAGCAGCTCGCGGACCTTGTCCGAGTGCGGGCTGAGGTTGCTGAAATGGCGCCGGAGTTGGACCTCTACCGACTTCTGCACTGATTCCAGCTCGCCCAAAATGTGGCTCACCCTGCCTTTTCAGACCGCCTGCGCTCCTCCCATGCCATATTCGAGGGTTTCCATTAAAGCCGCGACGAGCGTGGCGAAATGAACGTCGGCAGGCATCGCCAGGGGCGTCTCGCCTGCTGGCACAGGAGGGAAGAAGTCTTCGACCACAAATTCAGACAAAGCCTTGAGTTGAGTGATGACCTTTTGACAGACGTTGGCAACCTTGTCGAGCACCAGGAGGAGGAGGGCACGATTGATGCCCTCCGGCATGTTATAACCTCCGCGGGCGATGAAGAACTTTGCTCCTTCTTCGGCGCGCCAAAGGTTAGCGGCTTGTTTTGCGTTGGCCTTGACTCCCGCAGTAACCGCAGCCTGCTGCAGGGCGTCTTGAGGCGCAGGGGGCTGCTGCTCTCCCATCGCTCCTCCCATCCATGGGGCCATCAAGCCTCCCAGGGGTACACCGCTCGGAAACTGGACGGACACCTGCTGCTGCTGCTGCTGCTGCTGGTGTCACTGCTGCTGCTACTGCTGCTGCTGGTGCCGCTGCTGCTGCTACTGCTGCTGTAGCGGCTGGGCCTGGTTGTTCTCCACGCAGGCCAGCCGTCCCACGATCGCCTGTTGGGTCGCCAGTACCTGCTGGAGCAGGGCCAATAAGGCTGGGGCTACAGGAGCATTCGCAACCGCCCCTCCGCCTCGGCCTTTGCCACCTGCCGGCAGAATGCCGATGGTGGGAGGTAGGGCTTGGCCACCCCCGAGCCCACCTCCCACGTCAATGACCTCGGCTCCTCCGTCCGCCATGGGAAAGTCGATCAACTGTGATGGGCACGCTGTCGGCCTCTGTGCTACGAGGTCACGCCGGTGGTACCACGGCGACCGTCTATGACCAGGGCAGTGGGTGGTCTCGTGCCTCGACGCTCTGCCCATGGGCTATCATTTCGTCTGTCTAGCATCCCCTTTTTTTTCTAATTCCAAACCGCCTCCACCAGACCCCACATTCCTAGCGGAAGGTTACAGTTTTTTTCGCCGCAGGCCGTAGCGAGTTTTTTGTTTGACGCCTTCTTTGTCCAATTGGTAAGGTTGGGAGCTGGCTCAGTATCTACTGGCAGTGCTTCTGTACTGCCAGTACTCATTGTACTAGCTGAGAGGCTGCCAGTACAGCCAGTAATCGCTCCACTTACCTGCGTCCTGCACTATGCCTCCTAAACCACATGGAAGCCCACCGAATTGGGCCGCATCAGAGGGGAGAGGCTGTGAGACGAAGGCACGCACACACTTGAGAGAGTTGGGAGACCGTACAAACGATGGAACAATACATCAATAACAGCAACACACCCTCTGCAGACCCGAACGGCGGGCCTCAAGGTTCCGAAGCCGTCGCTGCCTCGAGCGAACCCGGTGAAGTAGAAGTAGTGGCGGTCGCGCCTCCTCCTGCTGCTGCTGCTGGCTGTCAGCAGTCGCAGCAGAACAAACTGCGCAAGGAGAAGCTGTAACGGGTGAACCCCGAGCTTCGTAAGTCAAAGCCAGCTGGTGCGTCTGCGTTGCGTAGCTATCGTTGCGGCTGTTGCAACCGCTTGGTGCTACATTACACGTTGTCGTTGCGTGGGGCTGTACCAGCTTCGCGGTGCCTCCTTTCGTTCGTAACATTTCTTTTCGGTGTTGATTTGCTTAATGGTGCCTCTGGCGAGGGCTTCTTTTTTATTTTCGTACTTCGTTACTTCGTGCATGCGCAAATATTCTAGACTAATATTTCAATTAAATGCGTACTTGCTTGGAAGTATTTTATTTCATGGCTTCGACTGAGGGTGTGTTGATGAAATATGACCACCACACAACTTACTATGCTAGCTGCAGACTCAAAAATGACCGGCTGATGTTGTCCTGCTTATAGTATGTTGTACGGCAACAAGTTCTAAGCGTCGGAGTATTTCAAACGTTGATCTTTATACTCGCTGTTTACCCAATAATATTCCCTCATCCGAGCTACATCCTCAGGCAGGATAAGTGCTGATCATGTCTTCGGCGGCACCGCCTCTGCATTGCTTTGCTACGCACCCCCGGCCTGATGCAGCGTTGGAATGACCCAAACTGTATTAGGATCATGCTTGATCGAAATATTGTTCAGTACAGCAGCCCTCTGAGCGCTGAGCGCTCCGAGCATCTATCTCACTTTTCCACGAGTGTATTACGCGTGTTATACAGAACCCCCCCGGCCATGTAACACAGTGCACCCCAGAAGTACACCGTCATTTTTAAGTCCGGATTTATTTTTCGGAACAACCTCCGTTAAGGTTTTGGTTGTCGACAGGTACAAGAGGTACACATAATTTCCGTGATGCAAGGTCTGATTT